>WAAF01005144.1:0-77657 GCA_013400475.1 Tricholaema leucomelas | reverse complement strand
GTGTTACTTTTCATTTGTATATAACTGTATAAATTTGTGTGTATATGCTTTTATGTTGTGCTAAGCTGTAAATACAGCTTCATTCTTAATTTCCAGATTGGCTGAGTCTAGTCTGGGTGATTTGATAAGGGGGAGGCAGGTAATACCCAAACCATCACAACTAGACAAAGGAGAAAGACTGTTCATAGATAAGTCTTCTAGTTGCAAGTAGGGGAAGCAGAACTCAGGATATGCTGTAGTAAATGGGTTAAGCATGGAGGTGATTGAGAATGGGAAACTGAGCTTAGCCTGGTCAGCCCAAGCATGTGAGTTATACACACTCTGGAGGGCTTTGATGTGGCTAAATAATACAGAGGGAACCATTTATACAGACTCAAAATACACTTATGGGGTAGTCCATACCTTTGGCAAAATCTGGAAAGAGCAAGAATTAATTAGTACCCAAGGGAAGGGTTTGATCCATGGGGAATTAATTGAACAAATACTGGAATCATTGAAGGAACCTAGTGTGGTAGCTATAGTACATGTAAAGAGGCATGAAACGGGGCTGGCCTTCACAGTATCACAGTATTACCAAGGTTGGAAGAGACCTCATAGATCATCAAGTCCAACCCTTCCAAATAAGGGGAAAAATCTGGCTGATAAGGTAGCAAAGGAAGCAGCAGAAGGAGAGGAAACAAAGATATTTGAAGTTAGGATGGACACTGGGAAACTAACAGAATCAGAGGTATTCAGTGTCACTGAGCTTAAAGTAATGAAGGATTTGGGGACAAATGAAATTGAAGGAAAGAGGTTTCTGAGCGGTGGACAAGAAATGGTTCCAAAGCCTGTAGTGAGACAGACCTTAAAAAGGATCCGTGAATGCATTCATTTGGAAACCCGAGCTCTTTGTGATCAATTTTTGAGAAATTTTGGATGTATTTGATTGGCTATACCTGGGTGATAGGTTGGACTGGATGATCTTGGAGGTCTCTTCCAACCTAGTTGATTCTATGATTCTGTGATTCCAAGGGTTGTTAGTCCAATCTGTTCCTTTGGAGTTAAAGATTCATAAGGTTGAACCAATGGATTGGGTCTTAATAAAAAGCTGGAAGGAGACAACTCTAGCCCATTACTGGGAAGGGCCATTCTAGGTTCTCTTGACCACCGAGACAGCCATTCAAACAGATGAAAAAGGGTGGACTCACACCAGCCGAATCAAAGGACCAGTTGACTCACCTCAGAGTTAGAAGGTGACATTGGACCTGGGGAACTTGCAAGTCTAGATAAGTAAAACCTGAATCTGGCTAATTTACCTCACTTCTTCGGTGTTCCATGCCTTCTCCAACAGAATGGAGGGTTGGGACTCTATAGGTTACCCTATGTAGAGATGCCCTCTAAAGTCAGTATAGTTACATTAGCAGGATTCATAGCGGGGATCCAGGCATAAGGAGAGAACAACCAAGTATCCTAATCTACTGCATTAGGCACCCTGAGAGTCTGCATTGTAGTTGGGATAGATGTGTCTGTAAGGTGTGTAATCTGTAAGTGGAATTGCATATCTGTCCTGGAGGTCCCGTGTACCCCAGAAATTTCCTCTCCCTCTGTGGTTTGAATGGGAGAGGAAAAAGGCGCTAAAAGACCTGTTTCTCCCCCCCTGCCCTGCAGGCGTGAAGGGTGGGGGGAGCAGGGNAAGGACTTCACCTTAAGCGTCCTATTGTGCTGCTTATCGCTTCTTAATGACCCTGAAGCTTTCTGACAAGACCACGGGACAGACCTTTGAGTCATCCTTCTTTCAAGCCAGCTCGCTCTGTCGTCAGTAGCTTTTGGCTCAGCTGATTTTGATAGTGGGGAATGCTATATTTAATAGCTAAGCCTTTTCCAACCCCTGACTTCAAATTAGTCAAGTTTACCTTTGGCACCCTATTGTGTAGATATTCTCAACCAACCAGGAAAGAACCTGCTAATTAAATAAAAATTATCTTCTGTATATAGTTTTGGGGGCGGGTTTTCGGGAAAATAAAATAACTCTATTTTTATAAATTCCTGACTCGGCCTAATTAATTCCTGCCTCCATAACAATATCCTACCTCCAGTGGCCATACTGCCTTAGATGTTGTAAATATCCCACTAAAGATTGGTATAGAAAGGTGGAGAGAGCAGAGGTAAGAGGTTCCTTTCTGTGGTCAGGAACAGCTCTTATCTAACGAACAAACGTGTTCAAGAAGGAACAAAGTATGGAACAGGATGAGTGACCTCTAGCAAATAAAGGCAGGAGGGGCAGAGGGCAAGGCCAGATTGGTGCACTCACTCACCTAAGATCTGTCTGCCATGACAGCAACCTCATGATGACAGGGTACAGGAGTGGAATCCATACTGGACGTCTGCTGCTTATGCTGTTGTTTGGTGTCGCTCTAAACCAAATTGCAGATGATTGTACAGCCTGCCTCCAAACCATTCACCAAGGCAACATGATAACTCAAACACTGGTTTACCACACTTACTATGAATGCTAAGAGAATCCCCTACCGCCTTGCACTCTCAATCAAACCATATACAGCCATCGTAACATTTCTTGGGAAGTTGTACGTTTTAATCCCCAAATGGAACCAGAAAGATGGTACTTGGAGGGAGATCTAGAGGAAAGAATGGGCAATCGTTAGGTCAAAATAAAAGTCAGCAAGTATTCTTTTTGATGCATGTGAAGCTATTGATTCCAATGTATTTCCAAAGAGCCGTTGTGGCAACATGGCATGGGTAAAGTACTACATGCATCAACCCAAATATATGTGTTATCCTTTTGGTTCATGCTATAAGACTGGAATTATTGTGGGGCTATAGGTTGGGACTGTGTAAGATGGGCTACATGAGGTACAAAAAAATCAAAACTGCTCTTTTGCAAATAGGAGTCACGTCTTCAAATTGCACCCATAACACATGTAATCCTTTGAACTTTACTGTTAGGAATCCTAGTGGCTGAAAAAAGCTTGGGCCAAACAAAATTGGGGAAACAATAGAATGTTTGGGTTACAGATTTACAAAACAGGAACTGATCCTGTAACAACAATATACTTTAGCAAAAGGGAAGAAGTCTCTGAGTCAGCAACACCAATTACTTTTCCACTAATTTTATCAAGAAATGGCCACTGGAGTGATATATGAAATTCTCACTATTGCTAAAAAACCATTTGTAAATCTGGCAGAAACAACACCCAAATCTTTGAATGTAACTACCTGTTATGTGGAGGGGGGGGGAACAAACAGCAGGGAACAATGGGAATTGTGGGAATCTCTAGAAAAAAACATCACAGATCCAGGCATCTGAAACCAGAGCAAAAGGATAAGGTCTAAACAATGGGCTTTACAAACCAACATAATAGGAAGAAGCTGCTGGCAAAGAATATCATCCATGGGGAAACAAGTTAGGAATTTAATATGTGAGGGAAGATATCAATGGAATGAGATGAGTGGAAATTGGACCCCAGGATATTGCAGAAACTGGAAAGAACTGGATTCTAAAAGTAGGAAAGAGTCAACCATGGAAGGCTCCAGAGGGGCACTATTGGATATGTGGAAAATCAGCAAATTCAACATTCCCTAGCAATTAATTAGGATCCTAGATGTTGGGAACCGTAAGACCCAGCTTCTTCCTACAGCCAATTCACAGAGGGGAAAGGTTTGGAATTCAAGTGTGCACAGACAAAGATGATGTTGTAACAACACAAAAATGGTCCATAGATGGGAGTCTTCGAGTAAGGAATTTGAAAGATAATGAATGGCCACCCGAAACGATAATCGTTTATTATGATCCAGCCACCTGGGCAGAGGATGGATCCTGGGGTTGCCAAAGTCCTATTACTAGACTTCAGGCAGTAGTAGAAATAATAGTGAACAAGACCAGAGATGATCTACAATTAGTGGCTAAACAAAATGCAAAAATTCAAACTGCAGTATATCAAAATCAGCTGGCTTTATTTACTCACTTGTGTGGAAAGTTTAACCTAACAAATTGTTGTTTAGAAACAGATGAAGAGAAAAAAGCATTTGAGAAATTAGTGGAAGACATGAAACACATTACTCATATGCCAGTGCAGACCTGCAATGAGATCAATCTGGATATGAGGTGGAAAGAAAATAGCTGGAATTTTGGAGGGTTAAAGCAAATATTTTTAGGTCTAATCATAATTGTTGTTCTTATTGTTTACACCATGTTTACTACCTCTCTTCACCACTATATTAAACGAACCATAGAAGTTTCACAGTTGAAGGATCTGACAAGGAAGAGGTTAAAATAAGGGTACGGACTCTGAAACCCTGCAAAAATGAGGAGAGGGTTAAATTAATGCTGAATAAATCTGAGAGGGAAACACGAATCAATAAATAGAAAAAGAAGAGGGGGGATTGTGATAAACAAAGGTATGACTTGTATCATGTATGTGCCACTTGTTGGGGAGGAGGACTTTTGTGGCCAGGTTCTATTGTGCACATGCCAAAAGTCAAGGTCAGGAGGGCAGAGGAGGACATTGTTTTTTATCTCCAACAAACACCAGAAGGACGCGGAGACCACCAACAGCCCCGATGACACAGGTGTGGAAGGGACCTTTGACACAGCAAGAAATCCAAGAACTCTTTTTACATAACTCCAAAAACTTGATAGATATGCATCAGCTGGATGTATACGTAGGAGAGGCTATTGTGTACTCATTGCACAAGTTGGTAAAGTGAAGACTCCTCTTGTGCCCAGCACTGCTTGCTTTCACTTTAACAAATAAATTTCATGTAGTCTTTGGTATGAATTGGCTTGTGCCTGAGATCTTTTGTAATATTTATTACACTTCAAAGCTGCTGCAAAATTGGCAAATAAAGATCTTGGTGCTCTCACTGAAAAACAAAGGTGGGTTCGCTGCAGGAAGCCAAGGAGCTGCAGCTCTCTAGGAAAGGGAGTTAATCCTTCCTCACCGTCTTAGCAGAAGGCAAATAAATAAATAAATAAAAATCACTGTTTAATGCCTTATTGGTTTTTTTTTGCACTAGAGACTCCGCAGGAGCACAGGAGGGATCAGATGGCATTTCAGTGGTACACAACTGCAGGAGGTCCGAGAGGGAACTGCCACCTAAGCTAAGCAGGGATCATCCCACAAAGCATACCCAGGAAAGCCATTAAGGGGCATCCACAACGAGAAACATTTTCACTTCACTGTAATGAGTATAGCTGCAACCAAATTTAACAATTAAGGGAGAAACTTCTCTCTTCAAAATTAAATAATAGCTGTAGAGAGAAAGAATACACAATGCCTTGGAGGAGGACAAACCTGAACTCTTTAATAGCAGTGCTAATTCCAAGATTATAGTGGTTAAACAATGTTTTTGTCTCCTAAACTGCAAAAATGCAAACATACATCACACATTCTAAGTTGTTTGGGTTGCTTTTATCTTCATCCTCTGGTTATCACTAAACACAGCAACATGTTAGAGTAGCATGGAGCAACTTCAGCTACTGACAAACACTGAAGTATTAAACAGCTACAGCATACTTCTCTGATGTGAGAGTTAACAAACACAGGATTATTCACTCAGTACCACTACCGTTTAAGGAAAAAACTGCACACTATCCCATTAACTTCCTACGGGAGAGAAAGCATGAGAAGGACTTCTGCTTGATTGCTGTATTTTCCCTTCTGTAAGTTATGAAAATATCTTTCAAAAAATAATCTAAAATGATCTGTTGTACAACGTTCAACTTACAAATGCATAAAAATATGTGGCAGAGTACAAAACAGTATTAACACTGGAGTTTTATTTACAGCATCATTGTGGGCTATCAGACTTTTTACATGTACACTTCGGTGTCTTCTTTCAGAAGGGCTAAGCTTCTGCAGGTATGAATTTCAGTAAAACCTTCAAATGCTGACAGCTTATCAAATATGTCCTCAGGAAGCTCACTGTACAACTGCAAACTAAATTAAAAAGTGTAAAAAATAAAAATAACTTAAGAGTGACGCTACTTATTTACAGTCTTTTTCAAACTGATTTCAGTAACCATTTATTCTGTTTTTAGCAAAAAAGGTTATTTGATGGCTCAGAAAAGGCAAGGAACAACTTGTAATTTAGCATTCAGCCTGATCCTGTTAAAAGGAAGCTGAGGAGAGCTGTTTTCATGCTGATAGAGCAGGTTTAGACTTGGCCTCCTAGACCACCCAAGTAGCTAAAGGGATACGTTGTGCTGACTATACTCTCCTTAGCAAAGGCCTTGGTAGCATATTCATGTTTGGGTAAATCGGTGGTTGACACTTTCTTGTACTCAGTCACTATCATACTCCTCAATTTTTAATTCTTCTTCCTCCATGATTGCTTGAGCTGCCACAGGCTGAGGCTGACTGCAAGGCAGTTCACTTCCACTGCACTGGCTAGACGAGAGAATGAATCCATCCAGTCCCTTCTCATTTGCTGTGCTTTTCTCCACCTGTGCAGCTGCCTCCACAGCATGCACATCAGCAGGGTCCACTTCAGAGATCACAAATATGTCTGGTATCCCAGGATCTTTATCAGTGAGTGTTTCCAGCTTTAACCTATAAAACAACCATTGCAGCAGTAAGTTACCATGAAAAATACCTGCTCTCTCACACTGAAGCTGTAACAGAAGACATCACATGGGTCACCTCTTTTCACTGGTGCTAAACAACTTTCACATTACCTACCAGTAATACCCCGCATCAGTCACAGGTAATTCAAGCTATACACAATCTGTGCTTAAAATCACTACCTCCAGCATTATGTATCAGTCAAGACTATCAATCTTTCTAGCATCTCTATGTCTGCATGTTACCAATATTCCTTTTGTATTTTTCCTACTTTACACGGGAATAATACAAATTTACAATTACTGACAAATCATGCACTCTCCTTGACATCAGTTTTCTTACCACAGTACCATGACATTAATAAATATAACAGAAAATAGTCTTCTGTTGAAATAGCTGCACTTAAGTTATTTTAAGGACTGTTTATTAACACAAGATATATTATTTTCAACTAGGATTCCTGAAGAAAGCAAATGCTTACTAAAATCCCTACATTTCTCCGTACTTCCTTTCCAAAACAGTGAACAAATGAAAAAAAGGATTACCATGTTCTCAGGAGAAAGCTACCCCTCAGATAATACTCAAAATAACTTACATTAATTCTTACTACATTCTTAAGTACAACTTATTAATGCAATTAATGCAGATACAAAATGAATATTTAAAGGTATGGTGCAGAAAAAAAACAATCAATGGCATACAATTAATTTGTAAAGTCACAAACATTTTTTCTTAGATAAGTGAGATTTCAAAGAAACAAACCCATTAGAGAGAGACACTCCCCTTTCCTCCTGACTAGCAACCAAGCTGCCTTTTAATACAACTCTTAGGGAATGGCACTGTTCTTGGGTAACACAGCCTTTACCTTCCAGCCCAGCATTTCAGCATAGTCTGACCCTAACGTCAGACTGCAATACCACATTGACAATCATGAGAAGCTTTGTCAGATGCCCTAAAAAACTGTCTCACTTCCTTAAGAGATCAGAGTAAGGTTCATTCCAGCTGTGATCTTAAACCTTTATCAGAAATAAATCATCTCAGTTAAAACTCTTTCTAAAATTTCAGAGCTATCCAAGTTACAGAAATGTCACAGAGGCTCTACTAGCATAGGTGGTACCTATGATTCAGAAGGCTCACAAGAAACACAACACATCAGGCAACAACACTCCATGAGCACTACAGAATTTCTAAGTAGAACACTAGAGTCTCACCACTGAAATAAAAAGTACTTTTTCAGTATTTAACATCTAAGGCAGAGGAACTCCAGCAGCTAGAGATTTATTTTAAAAATAGTCTCAACACAGATCTATTTTAAACAGTCCAACAGGCAAAAAACTCAACGACAAAAAACAGCGCTGCTATCTAATTTCAGAGAAAGTACTCACTAAAATATTTTGGAGACCCATCAATACGCAAGTGCCTCAAAAGAAGCCAGAAAAAACTTCCCATTGCACTTTCTTATATCTCTAGCTAACATGCAGATGAACACAGAACACTCTATCAGACTTCCAGATAATGCTCTGTGTTACACTAAACAACAGGGAAAGCACACAATACTCTATGCATCTGTTCAATTTTATTCTCATATAAGTATTTTATTCAGATCATGTACTGGAGAAACAGATACATCTAAACAGAGCTAATACACATTACGATGGAACATAAAGTTAAACAAGGATTAAAAGCCAAGTGTACAGTAAAAATGCTGCTACTAACATTAAACAGATTTGAAATGGAAAAAGAACTTTTAACATAGATTCATAGAATGGTTTAAATTGGAAGGACCTTAAAGGTATCTACTTCCAAGCCCCCTACCATGCACAGGGGCACCCTCCACTATGCCAGACTGCTCACAAATGTGCAGTGAAGATATTTCTCTATGAAAGGGGACTTTTCCTCAATATATTAAGACAGAAATCTTACTTTAAGAAAAGATGGAAGTCAAATTTACCTCCCAAAGTGTCTTTTCAGTGGTAGCCTCCCAACGTCTTGGATAAAAGCAATCTGAGCTAAGAACAAAGAATTACCAGTGGCATACTGAATATCTGTATCATAATGCAAAATTAAGCAAAGCATACTGGAAATTAAGTAATTCATATATTTAGTCAAGTATTCCTGAGTATATTTGCATTGTTTTGGATAACAAAGACTGTGTACACATGCATGTTTTCAAACTGTTTAGCACATTACCATAACACATTTACAGATGGCCTACACATTAAAGAAAAAAGTAATCCTTAACATTCGTTGTCTGTATTTATGATACAGAGTTATTATTCCATAGCCTACAAAATTAATTCATCTTGGTGTCAAGGCCTTAGTTAAGACACAAAAACTTTTATTAGAAGTAATTCACACAGGATAAGTAGCCCAGCTTTCTAAATGGTTATTTTTGGTTTATTTACCATACAAAGTAAACTTTTTCCACATGAACTGTCTGCTATTGGATTACTTCAGGTTGCACATTTTTCTAATGCAAGCTTGGAGTTTCTTTTCTTTATATAGGAAAAGGCTTTAAGCCTTTTAAATCTGCTATTGGAAAGAGATCAGTTAAGCAATGAAGACCTAGTTAGTTAATACTGCCCACTAGATTTTGAAAAGTCTTCTAGCCAAATCCTCTAGTAGATTTGGAATAATAAATGGGAAGTGAGGAGGGAGCTATGAAGTAACAGTTAAGTCTTGCAATGGAAAAAAAAAAAAAAAGGGCCAATACAGTTCTGCAGAGACACATGCTAGAAGCTGAGCTATCCAATACATTCTGAATGTAATCTTGTGAAGAAAGGGGATGAAGAGCAAGATGAACACATCTGTCAACAGCATTTAGGTTTGACAAGCTAGTAAGGATGTGAGCAGCCAGAAAAACCTGTTCAAGCACCTTAAACAAAAGAGTGAGAGGGCAACATGATGAAAATCCAAAGTACAGAGATACCAGAAATCCATGCAGTGAAAAAAAGAGAAGAAAATAATTTCCAATGCACCCAATATGATGACCCTGTCTTACACACTCAAATATGCTCAATTCTGCCAAAAGGCATGCTTATTTTAATTCTTTAAAAACATTCTTGATATTGTTTCATACTTAACTAGGCTGTTTTCATTTGGCTATGTCACTACAAATATTTTGGGGTAATTTTTTTAACCAAGTCAAAAGCACCAATAGTATTGACACGCCAAGGTTCAGTTATTTTTCGGCATACTTCAATAACAAAACAGAGTCCAAGATGAAGAGTTACACCATCCTACCTTGGTTTCTCATTGGATTTGCTAACATAGCAAGATAAGGCAGTAGCTCAGTTTGAAGGCACTCTGGTGGTAAGCAGAAGCTTGAAAAGAGTGATTTTGCAGCAAGGCAATTTTCTTGATACTGTAAAAGTTGCAAGAAAAAGAAACACGGGCAAAAAACATACAAAGTCATTATTAATGTAAATATTCTGTACCATACACGACAAATTTTCTTCTTGCCTGCACAGATGCCTGATGACTACACACAACCCACTGGAAAAAATGGGATCAGAAAAAGAAAAAAGAGAAGCGTCTAGAATTCACATACAGAAACCAATAAAATGGTAAATTCCTTCACTGTTGTCTTTTGCTGATCATTAACATTTACATAAGACATTTATCCCTTGAATACAGAACTCCCAACCCATCCAGGCCAGATACAGCAAGAAAAGCATTAGTGTAAATGTAAAAAACTGCCAAGAGCTTGAGCAGGCTATTTCTGGAACACATACAAACTAGGAGTAATTCATTAAAATTACACAACAGTTTAATAGGATTTACAGCAGCACAAAAACTTACTTTTAGGAATAATTAGTATTTAAATACTGTAAGGTATGTCCTTATTAACTTAGGATCAAGACTCTCCCACTGATAAGCTAACTTGGACACAGACTTCATCAGAAGCTTCCCATTTATCTTACCGTTAAAGGAATAATGTAACTCTTCAATAAAGTGCTTTTTAGAAGTGGTTTATATCAAAACAGGTTATTTGACAAGTTTAGCACAGTGAACAAATCTCACCTATACTAATGTATTGTCATACCTTACTAGAACAAAACCACACAGACACAAAAAGTTAAATCAAGCATTTACCTTTTTATTGATGAAGAACCACTGAGGCTTATGTAAAGGCCGGAATCCCATGCCTCCTTGGTGATGGGCAAAGGCTCTGGAGGTATTTGAATGTATCACCCCTCGGGTAGCCACAGATGCACTGTATTTTTCCATCTCCAACCGTGTCTAAGAGAGAAATCAGGCATCTTGTGAACTCGAGGCCTCTCCAGTGTGCCTCATTTGAACTACAACACATTCTGCAAATGCAGCAACATGACATGCGCAGAATATGTTTATACTGCTGTGAAACTTTTACTCAAAGCAGCTAGGTCAATTACTTCAGGAAAAAAGCAGACAGACTCCAGCACATTTTTAGCATAAATTTGTTCTCCTTAAAAATCCTTTGTAGAATATTTTACAACCACTATAACCCACGATAATGAAATGCTGACAGAAGTTGGACCTGCCTCTCTTTTTACACTTGATGTACTTTACCATACACATTAGCAATTAACTGTCACCTGAAGTTTAAGTACTACAGCTTCTTTCTGACTTGCAAGAAAATTGCTTTCTACCATTCGTATACACTTAAGAGGAAAAACTAGAAGATAAGAGCATCAAAAAGGTCTGTGTGTATAAAAAGATGACACTTACATTCCAATTACCACAAAGGACATCTGCGATGCTCAAATAGTCACTGGCTCTCACTACATCATCTATATCAGAAAAGAAGTCTACATAGTTCTGGTGAAGGTATAAGTTAAACATGGACCCAGACATATGTGATTTTTCCACGATAGTCTATTAGGAAAAAACAGAAGTTCAAGATCTAAACAGTGTATAAGGAAAATCATGCTATAAACATTATGATACATTGAGGTGCCTTGCAACAAGCACACATGATGATCTACAAAGCAATACTTATAGACAAAAGGGAGGCTGGTTTACTCCCAGAGAAGGTGAACTGTGGGGGCAGGCAGAAGCAATTGCTGTCTTCAACTGTCTAAATGGGTGGTAACAGAAAGGTGAGCTTGGACTACTCTTGGCAGTGCAGGGTGCAAGCAAGGATAAGTCCACCTTCCACCACAAGTCCATCAGTGAGGTGGCAGAACCTTTACAGATCAAGAGCCTCGGAACCTAATCTACCTTTGAAGTTAGCCTGCGTGTCACTTCCAGCTTATTTATTCTGTAACTTAGGCCAAATATGTGTATATATATATATATATGTGTGTGTGTGTGTGTGTGTGTGTATGTGTGTATATATATATGTGTGTGTGTGTATATATATATATATATATACATATATCAGTAACTGTGGAGGAAAAAAACACTATGTTTGAGAATTTACATCCATCACTTGAGCTTTTTTAGGTTTGGGTTTTTTTTCATAGCAAACTGGAATCAAGTAATTTTTGAAGATGTACCTCAGGCTGAATAAGTAAGGTGTCTCGACGATATTCTGATAAATGGGCAGGCAGCTGCAGGAATTCTGATTCTGATGCTGGTTCTCCTGCAAGGGATTTTACAATCTTTAGTCTTTTAGTGTTGGAAATACTGTTGCATTGCTGCATATAATCAAAAACGTCAGAAGACATAAATTTCAAATATTCAAAATTACAACATAAATTAGATATGAGCAAGAACAGAGATGTGTAACTACATGAGTATCAGGTTTTGTTTATACTGAACATCATTCTTAGCAACTGTCAACTCTAGCAGCACC
The DNA here is from genome assembly GCA_013400475.1 of Tricholaema leucomelas. Taxonomy (NCBI): domain Eukaryota; kingdom Metazoa; phylum Chordata; class Aves; order Piciformes; family Lybiidae; genus Tricholaema lacrymosa; species Tricholaema leucomelas. The sequence goes on along the minus strand of WAAF01005144.1, from coordinate 65,318 downwards.
CAGATCACACCATTTCCAGTTCCCAGAAAGGTCTTCATGTGTAGATACTTAATGATGCAGTCAATATTGCACAGCAAACACGTAATTAGTTACATTACACTTCATGCAACAAATCTAACCTGCTTATTTTCATATTCCTTTAAGTATTTCTCCTCAGTTCAGTTTGTAACTGATATTGTGCATTACTAAGGAAATGTGGTCAGCTCACGGCATTATGGATCCTGATTCAGCTGAACGCAGATTTGGGCGGTTTAGTAAATACCAAATGCTTATAATTCATATCTTTTTAGTGTTAAAAATGTAAGTACAACAAAGAGTACTGTCCAAGTGGAAAGTATTTTTGAGAAACAGAAAGGCAGATATAGTATGACACAGAAGAAGGTAAGGGGTTTTGAGTTCAGAAAGAAGAAAGCACGTATGCCCCCTAAAGCAAAATAAAAGTTGAGATAAAAGTAGCGAGGAGAGAACAGCAAGCACACAAATGAGGGAGGCAGCACCCGTGAGGCTGCAGGAAAGTTCCGTACCCTTTAGGAAGGCAGGTAGCTGCAGAACATGACCAGACAACGTGTAATTCTGCACAAAATCAAAATTTGCTCCTGTACAAAGCAACAAATGTGGCGGCTATCTAACTAGCTTTGTGGTGACTGCACATGGACCTAATGGAACTAGACTTAAGTCATTTTATTTCCTACATGTAATACATCTTAATGGAAGTTCTATTTACCTAATAGATACTGAGAGTTGCAATGGCAGTTACCGCAAGCTTTTATTCCTGTTTTTCTACTGTTATTATTATTGCTGTTATTAATGACCAACATGCAAATTAGAGGTCACCCTAAGCCTTACTTTAGCAAATGGCAGCTGCTGTGCTTTGCTCACTGAATGGAGGAGTAAGTCAAAGTTTTCTTACTTTTGCAATAAATTATTTTCCCCAAAGCATGGAAAAGAAAGATCGAAGCATCTTTGCCACCAATAGCTTGTATCTCATGGTCTTCTGAGGTATCAGATTTACTTTTCTTTCTTAGTTTAGATACTTCCGCTTCACATTTTAGTGTAGACCTTCTTTTCTTCCTTGACCAAAACTCTTTCTCTAATGAGCAGACTATCAATAAAAAGCAAAAATATAAATCAAGATGAAGCACACAAATCAAGGAAAGTTTTATATTATATATTGCTCTGCTGTAAATGTTCTAAACAAACAAACAACCAAAACAACAACTAAAACAACAGGAAAGACTATATAAATAGATGCACTGTCACCTAAACTTACATGCTTCATTCTACTTCTGTCTCTTAAACCAGAGCTAAGATGCCAAGTACTTTTTTAGAGCAGTATCTGTCTTTAAAAGCAGTTAGTATTCTTGCTTGCTCTTCCTAGATCTGAATCATCCCAAATTTACCTTTCTTACAGTTTTCTTCTGTATAAAGTACTTGTGCAAATGTATTCTAAAATATAAGTGCAAATTGCAATACATTCTGTTCACTTACAAAGATAATGCAAGTAAGTTAAACTGATAATACCCTCATCACCAAAACTAAGCAGCAAAAGAAACCTTTCATTTAGGTGATGTATTCCAACAGCCTACAAAGAAGTTTTGAGGTCTGAGGAATAAACCCCTTTTTCTGCTCTAATTCAGAAGCCAACATCTTTTATCCACAATTTGATTTAGTTGACAGGTGAACGTTCCATATCAAGCTAAAAGAATTATCCCTTAAGTAACTTTATTTTCTTCCACAATTACCATGGATTCATTTTACCCGCTAACACTACTACAAAGTGAATGTACTCCTCCTTTGTTTGTATACACATGTATACAAACAAAAAAAGAAATTGGAAAGATGTGAATACTAATACTGCATTCTCAGAATAATAAGGAAGCAAGTATCTTCAAAATTTACAAAGTATTAGTGGCTGCTCTTACCAGTCTGTGAGACAATATGCAAATAGAATGTTCAGTGTAGTATGACTTGAGCACATAATTCTGAGATGTCATGTACAGAAACTGTCAAGCCATATGCCTTTCTTCTTTTCTCCAAGTTCTCTTTATAAGTGTAATGATTTTACATTTCCCATGGCAACGCATTAAAAAATATATAAAAGTGGTCATTTTAAAACTAATAATTTTCTAGAGTATGTAGAAGCTACTTAGCATCCAGCAGTGAGGTACTGCAAACTTTTCAGGTGTCACCAGCCTAATATTTATTAACTTAATGCATTGTATCAGAGGAATTTAATTTTTTTTCTGATTAACTAAAAACAGTACAAACAACATCAGAACAGTTTAGTTTCCACATCTACAAGCTAAACATAGAAACTTCATTCTATCTGTGCAGTTTAACACACACAAAGTTTAACATACTCCAAATCTCAAACTACCACACTCCCACTTACACTAAGGACTTGCAACTACATTTAATCCTGTATTCTGTGAGCATGTTCTGTTTGCATGGGACAGAAGATGGGTAAAAGCAACAATATCACTGCTAGCTTTCTGACATACTGCAGAAGAGAATTGCTGAATTCATGTCCTTATTTCTAAGTTGAATATAAATGCTGGCATCAGCCATGAGAAGAAACTACACGTCAGAGTGACACTCATAGGTTAGGAAACACATACATTTGTTTTTTAAGCAATTATTGATTTCCAACGCAAAATTTAAGTCTTTTGTTTAATTTCAATGTTGGAATATTAACAATAATGCCAGACTGTGTCTGATTTGAGTGCTGTCCAACCCTTTGAAGACTAGTAAAACATTCCCAAGTTAGTCTATAACACACTCAGTAATTTCATAGTAGGTCACACTGCCTCACAGCTTCCAATTTACCAACAGCCATAGGGCCATAGGAACTCCAAAGCAAAACCAATCACTACAGAAATGCAGTTTACAAAGTCAGTGAGATGTTTCAAAAATGCTTTAAAAGTAGCAATAAGAACAATAAGAAGGTTGAATCACAAATGCATGGAATAGCAAACACACACCAATAGCACAAATTTCAACAAACAACATGTTATTAAATTACATCAATGCATACATAGCAGATGTTATTTAGTTCTGAGACCTGAAACAATGTTTTCAGCTTAAAAAAAAAAAAAAAACCACACACACAAAAAAACCCGACTCTGTGCTTTTTATTCCTGCTCCAGAGCAACACATCAGAAATGTTTTGAACAGCTCACCTAGCTATGTTGCAACAGCAAAAAGAACCTTTACAGCAGAAATGGTCAAAACGTCCTTTACATCACAAATTCACAGGTATTTACCTTGCATAGAAGAAAACTGAAGACTGTTTATTGCACTTCTTATATCACCTGAACAACCTCTGCAAAGCAACTCCAGAGAAGTTCTATCAAAAGCATGGTTCTTTTCTCTGTTCTGTAAGAAAAAGTAACATTCGAAGTAATAAGATAAAAGCAGGGAAAAAAGAGTATTTGAGTATTATTCTGGCTGTGGGAACCCACTTCTGATACACATGAACAGCCTATGTGAGCTTCCACCATGTGCTCAAGCTGTGTAATACTGCTAAATTAAATATATTCAATCTATTGAAGCACATTGCTGTATTTTCTACAGCAGTATTAAAGAGAATAATGCACATAACCCTTTGCAAATTTTCAGTCAATACTCAACTTGGTTGTAAAGAAAATGGTTTGGGAATAATACAGCATTTGGGTTCATGACCTCTTCTGGCCTTCCTGGATACAATCGCTTCTATTCCTATTATTTTTCCATATATACACTTTCTGTAACAGGCAGAATAATTTTCAGAGGTAACTTGGAAGACCTAAACTAGGTCTCAAGTGGAACTAAGCTTAAAAACAAAATGCCTTTTCACTATGTTCCTTGCTTTCTTTTGAGGGGTACTGGTGGACTTTTCTGGGACTCTGCTACCAAAAGTCAAATAAATACAGTAACAACTACAAGTCACAGCAATGTGCCATGGCCAAAAAGGCCAACAGTACTCTGGGGTTCATTAAGAACTGCAGCCATCAGGACAAGAAAGTTCTCCTCCCCTCTACTCTGCCCTGGTGAGGCCACAGCTGGAGTACTGTATCCAGTTTTCAAGTTCAAGAGAGACAGAGAGCTACTTGAGAGTCCAATGGAGGGCCAAAAAGATAATTAGGAGACTGAAGCATCTCTTCTACAAGTAGAAGCAAAGTGACTTGGGGGTCTTTAGCCTGGAGAAGAGCAGACTGAGAGGGGATCTTATCAATGCATAAAATATCTAAACAATGATGGTCATGAGAATGGAGCTGGTATCTTTTCAGTGGAGCCCAGTAAGGGCAATGGGTACAAATTAGAACACAGGAGGTTTGTTTACTTTGAGGGTGATGGAACATCGAAACAGGCTGCCCAGAGAATCTGTAGAGTCTCCTTCTCTGGAGACTTCCAAAATCTACCTGGACATGTTCCTGTGCAACATGAAAAAGGCATACCCGCTTTGGCAGGGAGGTTGGACTTGATGATCTCCAGAGGGCCCTTCCAACCCCTTCTGTGATTCTGTAACATATTTCAGATACAACATTCTGAAATCCTTTGGTCCTAGCACTGCACCAAAGGTATCAGTTTCGACAACTTACCATACTAGCTTCTGTTGCAGCTATTCGGTTAAGAACTTTCATCATGTTTGTTGGTGCAATGGGCTTGAAACTGTTGAATTTAATTTAAAAACAAAACAAAACAACAACAACAAAAAAAAAAAAAAAACAACAACAATTGGTTTCTGACTTTCTCATTTATTTTATGTAAGTTTTAATGAATTAAAAGTCCTTACCTAATATTGGATATACACAGCTCCTCTAGAAGTTCTGTTGGGAATAGTAACTTCTGGTTGGTATCCCCACTGAAGTTATCTGAGATTATGAATATAAGAGGACATCTACTTGTACGAACAAACCTCCTGAATTGAAAAATAAGGAAGCATAACGTGAAGCAAACTCCAGCTTGCTGCAAGTGGATAACCCTAACTATGAAAAACTTATTTACAACTGACCTGAGAATTTCATGTAGACTGCTAGGATCTCGATAGAATTGGTTAGGCATATCCTGTTCAAGACAGATGAACAGCTGTTATTACATTCAGACATTCTCTGCCACAACTGACTTACAGCACATTATGTTGTTTCCTATTTTTTCTTCCTAGTTAAGTTTGCTTTTAACTAAATGCAAATGTGGTCAACAGTGAAGATAATCAAAGGCAAAAAACGAGTATGGGGAAAAAAAAAAAACACACAACCCAAAGCAAAGTATTTCTCTTTCATTGTAGAAAAGAAAATAAAATTATCTAAAATGAAACATTTTCCTTCCCTACTTGTTTACAATCAAACAGCCTTTTGTGATTACTCTGCCTGCTAGATAGTTTTACTCAGAAGGCACTCAAGCACTCAAGGTAGCAGTTCCACTGAGGAAAAGGCTAGAGTATACTACTTGAGCTATGAGGTGACCTACGCAGAGAAGTGACTTTATGAAGGCGCAGAAACTATGCTTCCTAAATTCTACCGTACATCACATTACTTAGCTAGAATTGTTAATCTCATCTACTATTTTACTTGAAAGTATTCAGACAACCTGGCTATCATAAAAAAATCCTCTGTCATAAAATACTAAAAATCTCAGACAAAAAGTGCTACTGAAGCACACTCCTGAATTAGTAAATATTAAGTCTTCTCCTGTACCTCTCATTATGGCTTACAAACCCTCAAGAGTTCACATCTCTGCTCTAAATAACACACCCTGCATTAAGGACAAATAATAAATGTGGAACAATTTCTGACTGTTAATTCTCAGGTATCTTCCCCACTCTCTTGCGTCCTTAAATAACAGGACTAGCGGGAGATCTTCTTTCCTTCCTGTTTTATACACATCTGTATTTCTAGAAAGCTGATCATAGAGAAATACAGGTATGATTTTTCAATATTGTTTTGAGTTACTTTTCACTTATTATTTTTCCTGTACACAAACCAGGCTCCAATTTCTGCCTGCCTTTTAGCTTGCATAATTTAACTACAGGTGGAACTTGGTTCTAGATTGCTGCAGAGACTCAAAAAGTAATAGAACTCATCTGCACTAAAGAAGACTAACTTTTGACAACCTCAATCCACCATCTGGATGCTAGTTGGCACATCAGTTTTATAATAAAAGCTATTGTTTTCTAAACAAGATTTCACAAGTTTTCACTTACTTCAACAAGAATAAGTTTTTTATCATTTTCTGAGGACTCCCCAAGCATCTGAAGTCTGTTATACTTATTTGCTCTTAACAGAAAATCTTGAAAGACAGCTGCTTGGGCCTGACTTGGAAACATAGGGAGATTTGAGTCTGAAAAAGAAAACTAATTTAAAATATGTATTCTAACACCAAGGAGAATATAAATAGTCACAAGAACTAAAATCCTCTCATGCTATTTTCTGACAGCAGCCAAGCCCTTTGCCAAGCACATGATAAAAAGAGAATTTTTGAAGGGTAGAATTCAGTAGAGGGCTCAGACAAAGACAGGATTTTCTTATTTTATTTGGCTCCAATGATATACAGGCTACCACATAGCCTTCTATATTGATCTGAATCACAAGTTATTTTGGAGAAAACTCTATAAAAAGAAAACCTAAGTAGCCTCTCAGAAAAAAAGAAGAATCTTACTAAACACTAAGAATCTGACTTAGATGGATGTAGATCTGACTTCATATGTGACACAGAACTAACTCACATAAGTAACTTGAAGGAAAACAAACAAAATACTTACCATAGCTAAAAATATTTCTGAAGTCTTCTTTTGTAAAGTCCAAAGAGATTGGATTGATCCATTCTTGCACTTGAATGCAAAGATCTTTTGCTAGTATTTGTACAGTTGCAGTCTTCCCACAACCAGGCGGACCAGTTAGCAGTAAAACAGAAGCACCCTGCCACAGGGGACAAAAAACAGAAACATTTTAAAAATTACTAAAATTCCATGACAAATAATGACTTAGAGTTGGCTCCAAATTAATATTGGTTTAATTTTTTCTATTGGTTTACCTGGTAATGATTCCCTTTTCCCACCAAAAAAACAAGTTAAATATTTTGTTTTATTAATTTACCTGTTGAGTATACAGATAGAGAGAGAGCTAGACCAGAGCTCTGAAAGCCTTGCTCCCATTTTAATATATCTGTTTAGTCAATTGTACATCATGTAGACCACCAACATAACAGATACTGAACTGGAGATTCAGGCAAGACTAGTAAATTATACATGTGTATAAGAATGCCTCTTACAATCAAAGGGTTACAAACACCCTATTACATAAAATTAGTGCCACTGGAAATTTGCCAAGATATCTGAAATTACACTGTGAGAGACAAAATGTAGTTTAGAAGGACATAATAAAAATCTATGAACTGATTGGAAGTTAGAATTCACCTCTTAGCAGCCAAGCTCTAACTTATGTTCTTAATAGATTTGTTATCATGAAATAAATACATAATCACTACCTGAAAGTTAAACTGAATCCAGATCATTTCTATGATTTTATATCTCTAGCTGCCACTTTTTGTGAGATTACCTGCTTTTGTTGCCTCTGAAATATGTGCATTTTTAACCAGGTTTCAACTTCTTCAATTTTCTTTTTCTGCACAGCAAGGTCATTCTAAAACAAGATTAAAATATAGGAAATGTATGCATATATGTTGAAACAGTAATGAGATCCAAGAAGAGTGTATGTACTGTTTACATTATTAACACACATGTATGTTTATTCCAGTTACATACATTTATCCTTCATAGTACCTAAACGCAACAGGTAAGAATAACTATTTTAGCCCGCCTTCTCAATCAGTTTTCTACTGGTTGTGGCTGGGAAAATTATTTATTATTCCTGAAGTAACAACATTACAACTTGCCTGTCTGTGTCAGTATGCATTATAGCTACTGCTGGAGCGCGTACTTTTTACGCTCTGCTGACTCAAACATTACATAAGTTTTTGGACCATGTGTAAATCTCATGCAGCTTACTTGTCTTCTAGGCTTGTAACTCAATTCTTCTCCAGTGATGAGCCACTAAATATTAAAACACAAAATACGAAGTACTACACTTCATATTCTTATTCCACCAGCATTAGGATCTAAGAGATAGCAAACACACACATGCTGCTTATCTTTAAAACATCCTATGAGAAAGCCATTTCATGAGGAGAACTAGATCTGTAGGTTTACTACAGATTTGAGACTTTTCTCTTTAAAACTTGAAGGTATCACAGTAACTCTACTCACAAAGCTCTGCCTAAAACTCTTCAGGCAAGCAAGAAATAGCACAAACTGCCATTAGTCAAGTGCTCTAAATATGCTAAGAGATCAGTTAACTGCTGTCCACCAACATGCAAGATAATTTCTTTTTCCCATTATGAGTGCACAAACTCAACTCTTTCCTGCACTTGAACCTATTAGATGCAGCTAAAATTCAAAATGGGTTCAAAAGTTTAGGAGTGGATGGACAGGAAACAACATCTCAGCAGCAGCTTTACCTCCAAGGGGGCATATCCTAGAGATAATCAGCTCATTAAAATCTTAATGACAGGTGGCAAGCAAATCAAACTAGTATTTCACTGCCCTAATAAAACAGGATATACTTAGACCCTGACCAATACAGACTATGAACAACATACTACATTATAATGTCACACTATAATATTAGTACTAACTCTCATACCTGAGTTTCAGGTTTGTATCTATCTATCCATGGCTCATCTTGAGAAGGGCTCTGGTATAGTCTGGACTTGCTAGAAGGCGGATCTACTGAAGATGACTTTGCTCTTTTCCTGGGTAGAACTTTGGTTTTGCTACTTTCTGGCACAGAACACAGGTCTTTCTGTTGCTGCCAATTCCTTCCAGATTTGCCTCTAAGTGGCTTCACAGGAATGACACTAGGAGTATTTGTATTTCCAAAGAAGTCATCAAATGAATGCGCCAACCAATCTGTAACCTGGTAAAATATGAATGTTTTGCTATTAATGTAGCACTGTCTTCCTCTCAACTAGGTACAGCTGTCTCAAGAAAACTGCAGTTTTTTACCAGAAACATGTAAAGAACTTAATTAACAAAGACATACTAGATAGCAACATGCATAAGCACTTAGGCTTTTCCGAATGTATCACACATGCTTCTTCAGCACTAAGTAAAAGGCTACATCTTACTCACTGAGGTCAGAGCATTTTGCAGCAAACTGGCAAATCAGAACAAGTTCAATATTCCGTAAACATATTCAAACTAGAAGCAGTAAACAGTAACAAGAACAGTAACAAGTTTACTAGAAGCAGTAAACAGACACAAACAAAAAAAAATAATACAAGCTTATTTATATCATACATATATAATTTTCACATTAGGGTCAAGTTTATGTTGTCTCTCTATGCATTTCAGTACGTGACTTTAATGTTCACAACGCAGCCACTTTTATTTAAAAGACAGAACACAGAAGCGAAAAATTACTTAGGCATCACAATATCAAAACAGATGTTATTTGTTTGTGGAGAAAGCTTGCAATCTTCTAGAATCAGACTGTCATCAGAAGTCTGTCAGTGACAAAACTGCTAATAGTGTCAGTATTTCATGACACTAGGGAGGTGATTCTCCCCCTTTACTCTGCTCTCATCAGACCCCACCTGGAGTACAGCGTACAGTTCTGGAGCCCCCAACACAAGAAGGACACTGAACTGTTATTACAGCAAGTCCAGAGGAGGGCCATGAAGACGATCAGAGGCCTGGAGCACCTCTGCTATGAGGACAGACTACAAGACTTGGGGCTCTTCAGCCTGAAGAAGAGAAGGCTTCAAAGAGACCTTATAGTGGCCTTCCAGTATCTAAAGGGGGACTACAGGAAGGCTGCGGGACTGTTTACAAGGACTCGTAATGACAGGATGAGGGGTAATGGGTTTAAACTGGAAGAAGGGAGATTTAAACTAGATGTTAGGAAGAAGTTCCTTACAGTGAGGGTGATGAGACACAGGAACAGGTTGCTCAGGGAGGCTGTGGATGCTCCCTTCCTAGAGGTGTTCAAGGCTAGGTTGGATGAGGCATTGAACAACCTGTTCTAGTGGGAGGTGTTCCTGTCTATGGCAGGTGGTTGGAACTAGATGATCTTTGAGGTCCCTTCCAACCTAAACCATTCTATGATTCTATTATTCATTTTAGATTTGAGAAACAGCCTTCTAGCACAGGTGCACAAACTTAAAACACAGCCAATTTTCAGCCTACCTATCAGCCCAAAGTAATAGCCCAGTGGTCACACACTTTCAACTGCCAATAATCACACAATAAACTTCTAGTACAGGAATCATAACAGGCTAACACACATTTCTGTGAAAACATGAGTAACAGAATAGAAAGCTAAATCCCCAAAAGGCCTGTCAGTACTCTACAGTTTATATATTTTATAAATTAATGCAGTGGGCAATTACCAAGGAAGAGATTATTAGAGATCACGAGGCATTAGCACCCGAGAAAGAACATTTTTCTCTGCATGATTTGCTTTTAGTGTTATTCTTACAAAAGCTATTTTCAGCAAAATTTTCGTATTTACTACAAAGTCCTAAAAAACTATCGTGTTAAAATTTCTTCTTCACACGCTGCACCAGGAGGTAAGAAAATAAACATCTCACACATAAAAAAACCAAACAAATAAAAAAAAAAAACCCAAAACCAAAAAACCCACACAAACAACAATAAAAAAATATATCTGAATAGGAATTGCTAACAGAGACACCGAAGAGTAATTAGCAGGCCTAAAAACCTCGGTAACTGAAGCCTACAAAACCATCCCTCGGGGCAGACTTTGGGCCGCAGCCCGCTCTGGGTGGCAAAAGGGTGCCAGGGCACCACTCGCTTCCATGCTCCCCCGCCGCGGCCTACCCCTGCCGGTGCCGCCTCCCTTCCAGAGGACCTTCCAGACATCTTCGGCTCGGGCCCATCCGCCGGGCTTGAGGGAAGAGCCTGGCTACCAGAGCGCCCAGCGCCGAAACTGCACCCCGACAGCCTGAGTCAGTCGCAGACGCCTCGTGAAACGAAGCCGCTCACACCGGACCGCTGAGCTCCCGATTGGGGACCTGCTTTCCGGCGGCTCTTAGCTGTCCTCAGCGCGCCTGTCTGCCCTCCCGCTGGACCCACAGGCATGGTGGGTGACGCCATCGGCGTGCGTTGCTGTTGGCGGAGGGCCCCGTACACGTGTCTCAAAAGCGACTGGCGGCCGCCGCCGGCGGCGTGGATTAGGAGGATGAGGCGGCCCAACATTCTGCTCACCGGTGCGAGGCGGTGGGAGCGGGGACAACACGAAGCGGGAGGACGGTGGTGGTGCCAGGGCTGCTTGGTCCCAGCAGCGCTGCTGAGGCTGCGAGAGGGAGGCTCGGCGGGATCTAGGTTGGGTCTGTGATAGGACGCACCAGCCCTGTGCACAGTGTGGGGTGTGAGGTCCATGCCGAGGCAGAGTCGGGATGCACTGCTTGAAAACGTGGGACTTTTCCATTCTAGGGCTTCTCTTCCTGTCTTAAACGGGGTTTTGTCTTTAGGTACTCCGGGTGTTGGGAAAACCACGCTCGGAAAAGAACTCGCGTCAAGAGCAGGGATGACCTACATTAATGTGGGTGACACGGCAAAAGAAGGTAGGCCATATTAACAAAACACTCCATCAAAGTACTTTAGGTATTTTTGCTTTGTATAACTATGAGCATGTTTTATCAGTTAAATGAAACAGGGAAGGTTTTGGTGGCATGACTTGAAAAAGTACTTCTGTAACAGAGCATATTACTTGTATCAAGTAATTAAGAAATCTATCCTTGTGTGGATTTGGCAACAGTCTTCCTTGCACTGAACGCTGTCTTTTGTTTGTATCTTCCTGAACTATAGCAGCATAAATAGTTTTAATATCCACTGTTACTTAACAAAGTTTCACAGATTATTCTTATTGCAGGAGAACTGTACGACGGTTTCGATGAGGAGTATGATTGTCCCATATTGGATGAAGATAGGGTAAGTTCAACGTTAAAACCTACTATTTTTGTATTGCGACTTTCTGTAATTTCAGGTGAACTTGCCTATCTTTGTTTCTTTCATAGGTAGTTGATGAACTAGAAGATAAAATGAGTGAAGGTGGTGTGATTGTTGATTATCATGGCTGCGATTTTTTCCCTGAACGGTGGTTTCATATAGTATTTGTACTTCGTACAGAAACTTCATTTTTGTATGAAAGACTTGAAAAAAGGTAGGTCAGTGAATGAAATAATTGGTAAACTACTGTTGTGTTACTTCACTGGAGGTTTTTCTAGGGTAAAAATTGCAGATTTTCTATAAAATGCTTTATGGTTTGCCCCATATCTAAGACTGTCTTGTGGTGTTGTTCGTTTTTTTTCTAGGGGCTACAGAGGGAAAAAGCTGCAAGACAATATTCAGTGTGAAATTTTTCAGACACTTTTTGAAGAAGCTGTGTTGTCATACAGAAAGGAAATTGTACACCAGTTACCCAGCAATACTCCAGAAGATGTAGAGAGAAATTTGGATCAGATTATGCAATGGATTGAGCAATGGATGAAGGACAACAATTGACACTTGTTGAAAAACTAACAACTGGATCTCTTCATGGGAGGGTTTAATAAATGGCATTCACAATTCTTGTATGATAAATTATACTGTAATTTGATATGGCTAAGAATGAGAAGGTTCACAATAGCCAGGTTATATGGCTTTAGAACAGCCTCTGAAGGACTCTGGGAGAGGCCCACAGAATTTTGGCCTCTGTTCATGCATGGGATACATGAAGATATATCAAAATGCATGAAAATTCAGCAGTGAATAAAAGGATGAAATTGACGTGGTTGGTCGCAGTAACACAAACAGTTGAAGAATTAAGAATTGTTTGGAGATAACAAAACCAAAATTTCACCCCTTAGACCCCCCCAGGAAAGCTGTAAAATCTTGGTAAGGATAGCAATTTGAGGAACTTTTGATTTCTAAAGGGTAAGAAGAGTATTTTGAGGAAGTGTTAGTCTGTTTCTCAGTTGTCAGGCTAAAAGTTGCTACAGCCTGTTGTTTACTGTGAGAGTGCTACTGCACAGTAGTCTTATCATGCAGTTTGAGGAAGGTGCTTTGGAGGGATGAGAAGTTACTTGGCAAGAGAGGTATTTGATGATGCAGCTTTGGGAATTGTGTAAGGAAACATCAGGTATATCTGCACTGGTATGGAAAATTAGTAAGTTTTCTTTTTTCTTTTTGTGTTTTTCTTCACCCATTCCAGCTATGGGATGTACCTCTCACTGTACATTTGCTTACTCTTAAAATACCAGCAGTCATCTGTTCTACTTGCTTGTAAAGCTTGGTTTCCGGGAGAGCGTGGCTATGACAAGCAGAAATAACCTACTTTCACTGAAAAGGTGGCTTGCAAAGCCTTGTGAAAGATTCTGTACAAAGTGTTGTTGATAAACGTTTTGTATACATGAGTTTGAATAATAAAAGTATTTGCTTGAGCAAAATGGTTGCATTTTTAAGATTCTCTTAAATGTGGTGTACGTTTTTTTGGCAAGACTTACAGAGGAATTGCATCAGCACCGTCTGTCTCTTAAAATACTTCCAGAGATGGGGACTGAACCACTTATCTGGGGAGCCCTTTCCAGTTTTTGAAAACCCTTTCAGTGAAGACGTTTCTTCTAATACTCATTATTCTAACCTCCCCAAGTCCAACTTGAGAGGATCTCCTCGTCTTACCACTTCTTACTTGGAGAAGAAACCAGCATGCACCTAGCTACAACCTCCTGTCAGTTAGTTGTAGACATCACTAACGCCTCCCCTCAGCCTCCTCCAGACTAAACAATCCCGGTTCCCTCAGCCGTTCTCTAGACCCTTCACCAGCTTTTTTCCCCCTACTTTGGACATAGCCCTGCACCTCAACGTCTTTCTTGCAGCGAGGCGCATAAACTGTATCAAGTATTCGAGGTGTGGCCTCACCAGTTCCGAGTACAAGGGCAGGGTATTTCTCTACACCTGCTGGCCGCACTGTTCCTAATGACAGGCCAGGATGTTGTTGGCCTTCTTGGCATCTAAGAATAAGCAACCAAACATCCTTCTGGGGCTCGGTCTTTGCGCTTCGAACAGCCTCCCGGGGTGCGGTCGTCTCGCTTTCCGGAAAATTCAGCCCGCCCCGGGGCGGGACCGGCAGCGCCAGGGTCGGCAGGGCAGGTGAGTCGGGGGCTCCGGGACCGGGAGCGGACCGGGAGACAAAGAGAGGGGGCGGCTGGACGTTTCACTGGGTTAATACTGTAGCGAGCGGCGGGGGCGATGTTTTCTGGCAGTCCGAAGGTGGGTTGGGAGCGGTCGTGCACCGACACCTTCGCATTTTTCGCTGTATTGTTTTTTGCTGGTTTAATGGTGGAGCGGTTTCCTGCTTTTCTAGATGAAATACTTGTTTCGCGGGAGAGTCTGTTGATACTGCCAGTAAGTGACGTGCCCTCGACCAGGGGAAAAAAAAAAAAAGTGGAGAAGATGGAGGAAGCGGAGGAGGATGACATGACACGTGGAGACTTGGGAAACGGACTTGGGAGAAGACCTGGAGGTGTTTATGGAGGGGAGGATTTACAGAGCACACGTTCATTTAGATCGAGGAAGGAATCTGCGAAAGTTTGCACTTCTCTCTTGCCAACAAAGAGAGTGGAAGACAGTGATGCTGCAGCTCTTCCTGGTTCAAAACGAAACAGTTTTTACGATGGATCATCCAAAAAGCCTATTGCTAGTTCCGTGAGACAGAATAGCTGCGGTGAGAATAATTCAGAAGCTGATTATTCACTATGAGAAAAATCGGTGCTAGCAAGACCGAGTAGTTAGCAGCTTTGCAAGGTGTCATTAGGTGTAACCCAAACCATTTGCTAATACACTTTTACCAGAATCTGGAGGATTTCCAGGTGTTCACTTAGGTTGCACATTTTCTGGGTCCCAGCACAGCCTCCCAGATTAGCGGGTGCAGCCTGTAAATCTTCTGTCAGCACTGCAAAAGGAGATACTTCGTGCTATGGAGGCAGCAGAGGAGTGTCTGCACCTGGGCTTCCTTCCCAAACATGAACAGCAGAATTGCCTTTCAGTGAACGAGGCTATAGACCTTCCCAGCATTAAATAGTCATTTTAGAAGTTTAGTTTTGCGTTTGAAAGTGGCAGTTCTAGCAAGACTATCCTTTGGTGAAGGATACTATTATTTTTCTCTAAATATAGATGAAATTGAGCGGAATTGCATGGATTCATGGCTTAAATGTGTCTTCATAGAGATTGTACCTAATGCTTATGACTTAAGTTTTCAAAACCCCGTTTGCTGTTTAGCTGAAAATTGTGAATTGGCATTTTGTTGAGGTTAAGCTGTTTTCAGAACCTGTTCATTTCTTGTCCCAATACTGACATTCATTTTATTTGGTGAAGACAACACTACTGTGAATAAAATCGAATGCAGGCAGTGCTGTTCATTATGCTTTAGCTGCCTTTCCTTCCATTTTTAACCACTTCTATTATCTCGATTCGGGTGTTTCTGAATAACTTCTTTATTTTTCTCCTTTAGAACAAGTTCCCCACAATCCTCTCCAAACACTGCAGTAAGCTAAGACATATTTATTGATATCAGAATCTTCAGTGCAAAGATGTTATGAAAGCAACCTCATTCTTGTTTTCACCATCCTTCTGCTAGTTTCTGTATGTTTTCTTAGATCTAGGTCTTTAATGCAACAATACCCATGAAAGCATGACTGCAGTTCATGTGACTTTAATTTATTAGAAGGCTACATCTGAGCGTGCCTCTGTGATGTGCAGTGTAAGAAACCAGTGGCAGTAGTAACTGCTTGTTTAGAGGAGTACTGGATCTTGTAGGATACTTCTAAATAGTGCTAGCTACTGTTGTTTTGTTGTTGAGAAGATAAAATTGGAAAATAACATAATTATTTTTTTAATCAAGTTTGCAATTTTGAGGGTGGAAGGGTGTTAAAGGACATTCTGAAATAATTGTCCTTATAATGCATTTAAGGTTAATATTTATGTATTCTTAAATCTTTTTTATAAGCTCCAGGAGAAAAAAGACCTGCAAAGGTGAAAATTCATATCTCTGTGTTACCTGTTTTCAGGATAAAGCAAATCTTCACATTTTCTTTTTTAAATATTAGAGTATCTCATCATTTAGTATCTCATGTCAATCCTACAGAATCTAATACTGAACTATCAAAAGAAGAACTGAAGCAGCAACTTCAAGAAGCTCTAGAGGTAACTGTGACAAATGTGTTGCTCTTGAAATTGGCATTTCTTTTTTAATGTAGAACAGTATAGTGTCAGTATAGCTATAGTGTCATCATAGCATGTCCAGAGCCTTGGATGGATTCAGGTTCCTGAAATTAGAATAGGAGTTGGAAGCCTCATTAAATTTTGTGCCATGAAATCAGTGTGAGGTGAAGTTTGTACTCTGGATTGTACTCCATTTCTAGCAGGCTTTTTTTTTTAAGATGTAGTGCCTGAAAATATCCAGTGTAAAGGTTTAAATCTGCCTTTTTTTTTTTTAAGCTAGTTAATTCCTATATTTTTATTTTATTGTGGTTAATTATGTCAAAGTGTGGCATCAGTTCAGGCAGGAAGAGCAAGATGATCTCAGCTGTTAAAATATTATCTGCGCTCTATTTAACCTCAAGATAGCCCATGGTTGGTCATTTTCAAGCAGTTTTAGAATGAAGAACCTTCAGTGCACAGCATGTTAAAATGTCAGGGAACCTTTATCATTTTCCATTAGACTAAAAGTGATAAATTGCCACTGCTTGCAGATACAATTTCAATGTCAGTTGCTGAAGTAATAGAAGAACCATGAAAAAAAATCTGTATGACCACAAGTGAACAACTGAGTTACTTCAACAGAGTTAAGAAAAAATAAGTATCTGAAGCAATAAGCTTTGTTTTAACTCCTGGCAATTGAAAGATTGCTCTCCCCTGAGGGGCAAAATGAAAGACATGATTGGCATGTCTTTGGTTTGTTGTCATTTGGCTTATTGGGTTTGTTCTGGAAAAGTAGTGGTTGTGCTCTAACAGTCCTAACATGATATTTGCACTATATGGCTATATTGTATAATGTATTTGTAGTACATCATACTAATATGGCATTTATATTTCAGTATATGTTGGTAATATTTACCACTGCACAGATAAGAAATCTGTGTGCTGTTCTAGTTACTTATTTTGAAGCTCCAGACCAAGCTGTGCCGGGGGAAGTATAGGCTGGATGTTAGGAGGAAGTTCTTGCCAGAGAGAGTGATTTGCCATTGGAATGGGCTGCCCAGGGAGGTGGTGGAGTCGCCGCCCCTGGAGGTGTTCAAGAAAAGACTGGATGGGGCACTTAGTGCCATGGTCTAGTTGACTGGACAGGACTGGGTAATAAGTTGGACTGGATGATCTTGGAGGTCTCTTCCAACCTGGTTGATTCTATGATTCTATGATATATGAGGCAGAATAGCAATGTTTTATTTTCTAAGTACAT
Organism: Tricholaema leucomelas; assembly: GCA_013400475.1. Classification (NCBI taxonomy): domain Eukaryota; kingdom Metazoa; phylum Chordata; class Aves; order Piciformes; family Lybiidae; genus Tricholaema lacrymosa; species Tricholaema leucomelas. The sequence continues at coordinate 47,823 of WAAF01005144.1, read as the reverse complement.
TGGAAGTGAACAGAACGAGGAATACTTGAAAGTATTCTCCTTTAAGGATTTTGTGCTAGCATGGACTGTTAACATTTCTTCATTGCAGGAAACCTATTAATCAGGAAAGAGTCACATGAAGCAGGAAGCATAGAAGATTTTTTTTTTTTTTTAAGAGGACAAATTTTCATTGCTGTTACAGTTGAGGTTTAACAAGATTACTTTGGCATTTACTCAGTGTACCTATTCTATTGTGCTTCAGGAAGTTGAGATTTTGAAAGTTGAGCTTGAAGCATCACAAAGACAGCTGGAAGGAAAAGATGAAGCCCTAAGAATTCTGCAGAGCATGGTAGGAGTTGTTCAGAAATTATTTAAATATACTTAGTAGAAAAAGAAGGAAAACAGAAGAAATCTTCCTGCCACTCTGCATCAAAACCTTCCAAATCTGAAGTTCTTCCCAGAGCTCGTAGTTCAAAGCATGGGGTCTGGAAGTGTCTAGAAATTTGGGTTCTATGGTATACTTCTTTTTTTCACATGGAACTATAGTGGTTTTTTTAAGAAATCCTCACTGTGTCATCAATTTCTCACAACTTTATCTTTGAGGATTTATCTGTTTAACTTAAAGAATAAGGCCTTCTTTTAGGTCCTTTAAATTACAGACTTTGCCAGTGCTTGAAATTCTGCTGTAATTTTCAGTTCAGTACTCCATTTGTTGTCTTAGGGAACAGTATGCATTAAATGGTATGTCAGTCTTTTTTTCAGGGGTTGTAATGTTTTTATTCATTATTAAAATTAATGATGTTGAAATCAGTTCCTGTTTTTCACCTTACTCACATAATGTCACTATAGTTCTGCAGTTTCTACACTCAGACAATTGCAGTAAGTCACACTTGAATCAAAGAATAAATATGTTGTAAGCAAGTTTTTAAATAACTTGTTCTGTGGCCAAGTCTTAAAGAAGATATGATCTCATTTTAAATTATGCTAATTCTTTCTATACAAATGTATTTGAGATTGAAACACAACTTTGCTATGCAACGTAGCTATTTCACTGACTTGAAATTAGAACCCCCTGGGACTTAGGAACAAGTTGCTAGTGTTTGTAATTCTGCACACTGCTGTTAACTAAGAATGTAAACTTCTCTTGATGCAAAACTGAAAATTAATTAAACTTAATTACAGTATTTGACAGAGTTGTACTTTTTTTTTTTTTCCTTTCAGACAGTATTTAATAAAGCCACTAGCCATACAAAAGCAATGCTTCAAAAAACTGAGGAAGAAAAAAGAACTTTAGAAAAGGTAAGGTAAGGGTGCATATTTCTTTGACACCTGTGGAATAAAACAGCAGACTGTTGCTGATAAAACCAATAGTTTGATAACCCTTTAAAGGTCTTTTCCAACCTACACAATTCTGTTTAATTAAAATTATTCTGTTTAAATCAGTACAAATCTGCCCTTACTTCCAGGGGTTTTTGAAAGTATTCTTAGTCCTTTTTAGTAGGAAGGGAAATTGTTAATGTATCACTCTTTTGATCTGGATATTTTGATATGTGTACAAATACTACCTGGAAGTTACTAGAGTTCTTTCTGTACTTTCAGTTGTTTTTTTTTTTTTTTGTTTTTAGTTTCTCAAGCAGTCATTATGGATGGTGATGTTTCTTAGTTATTACATGGAACTTCCCAACACGTCTAAGAAATGGGTGCCAGATTTTCACTGTGATGAAGTGAAGGTGGCATTGAGCTACCTTGTTAAACTGAGTTTTATGTTTGCTTCTCCCCTGATGTGTTCTTTCCAGAGAACAGTGAGGGGACAGGGAAATGAGACAGTGTGGGTTTGTTTTTATTGTAAGCCACTACAAGCATTAGTTCATGCAGTACGGTCTGGAATCCACAGATCAGTGATACAGAAATTTCTTGGTACCTGGCACCAAATGTACTTTTGACAATACCATAAGTTGTCATCATCGATGGCCACCTAGATCGCTGCCGGTGCCAAACAGCACCACCAGTTCCTTTTCTTCCTTTCAATGGGAGGCTTGTAATAAAATGGTTTGTTTTGTTTCCACAGGAAATAAGTTTTTTGCAATGGGAAATTGAATTTGACCAGGATAGATTTAAAAACATAGAAGACACATGGACAGAAAAATATGACAGGTATGACAGGTATTTGAGTTTCACTGTGTGTCTTTGGTTGTGGGTTTTTGTTTGTTTGGGGATTTGTTTTGTTTTTTAATTGCATCAAGTACTATATGTCTTGTTTATTGTGTTCCCAGTTTGCTTTATCAGGTTTCCTGGGGTTTTTATGTTTTCCTAATGTCCTTCCAAAGTTAGGAAGATTTATTTCATTTCCATGATAGTCACATTAGTAATTTTCAATTAAAACTACTAAAATTATCAGGCCACAATTCTTTTATGTGTATATAGGCAAGCTTTGCTAGACTGAGTTTTCATTTTCATCCTGTTACATTATTCTGTTAGCCAGGTGGGGGTGGACTGTCTTTGCTTACTTCAGGCTGGATGGGTGGGCAGAGGCAAGTGAGATAAGATTTAACAAGGCCAAGTGCAGGGTTCTACACTTTGGCCACAACAACCTCAAGCAGTGCTACAGGCTGAGGACAGAGTGGCTGGAGAGCAGCCAGGAAGCAAGAGACCTGGGGGTACTGGTAGACAGTAGGCTGAAGATGAGCCAGCAGTGTGCCCAGGTGGCCAGGAGAGCCAATGGCATCCTGGCCTGTATCAGGAACAATGTGGCCAGTAAGATGAAGGAGGTTATTTTTCCCCTGTACTCAGCACTGGTCAGGCCACACCTTGAGTACCGTGTCCAGTTCTGGGCTCCTCAATTCAAGAGAGATGTTGAGATACTGAAACTTGTCCAGAAAAGGGCAACAAAGCTGGAACACAAACCCTATGAGGAGAGGCCGAGGGAGCTGGGGTTGTTTAGACTGGAGAAGAGGAGGCTCAGGGATGACCTCGTTATTGTCTACAACTACCTGAAGAGAGGTTGTATCCAAGTCGGGGTTGGTGTCTTCTCTCAGGCAACCAGCAATAGAACAAGGGGATGCAGTCTCAAGTTGTGCTGGAGGAGGTATGGGCTGGATGTTAGGAGGAAGTTCTTGCCAGAGAGAGTGATTTGCCATTGGAATGGGCTGCCCAGGGAGGTGGTGGAGTCACTGTCCCTGGAGATGTTCAAGAAAAGACTGAATGGGGCACTTAGTGCCATGGTCTAGTTGATTGGCTAGGGTGGGGTGATAGATTGGACTGGATGATCCTAGAGGTCTCTTCCAACCTGACTGACTTATGATTCTATGTTCTAAATGTAAATGAGGCTTAGAAAATAATGGTATGTGTGTGCATGTGGAAATATAATTTGCTGGTTAATCATTATTTTGTTTTCTTGCATTGTAGATATAAGCACATGTACAGGTAATATGGAATGCTTTTGAGAAGCTGATCAACTGGTTCTCTGTTTAATTAAGTGTTACGGTGTGATTAGGCAAGTAGAAATGCCAGAGGCACTAAACTAATACTGCAACAACAGATCTTGAAAAATATGACCAGTAGACTCACTTAAATGCAGAAATGTGATTTCTGAATTCTACCCGTCAGTTATACCATTATTTCAGAAGAGATGTTTACTTAAGATTTTCAAAGTCTGAATCAAAGTGTAAGCCAAATGCTTACCATTTGTAAGAAGCATATTGTCTTGTTAATCAATTAGTTTATCTTTTTGAGAGATACCTCTTGAAAGATGCTCTGGCTTTTCTAGCTTAGGAGATGAAAATGTAGCTGGCTAGTTTAGAGCAACAAAACTAGTGTTAACTGTTGAAAGCTAGAGATGTGGCTTCAGAAACTGCAAGGCAGGAGCTCAGTCTTCTTTGCCAAAAGGTTTTCTGATATCTAAGACATCAGGGTGAGAAGACTATTTATTTCTCTTAGTTTAATTAAGTTAATTCCAGCTAGTACTTACACAAAACCTTGAGTTTACATTGTGCTGCATTCACTGACAACTGAAGAGATGCACCAAATAAATTGTATTTCTTTAACCTTTAGGACTTTAGATTCCCACTTTATTCAATTCAAGAAGGAAATAGTTAAATACTTCAAGGGAAAAATGTACTATAAGTGTGTATTTTGTGTTCCCAGGTTGAAGACTTGAAAGTAGAGCTGGTCTTGACAGCAAGCATTAAGATTACACAGTTTTCTTTCCAAAATTCAGACTAAAGACATGTTGTCACATATCCAGTAATAATTTTGTTCTCTGAAGGAAGGAAGAGATTTCTAGCATTCCAGAAGGTCATAATAACAAATGCGTTTCAGTTTATAATGGTAACATGGTACTTAAACTGACCTCTTGTTAAACTCTTAAGTTTTTGGCACTGTCTGCTTACACACAAACAATTTTTAATGTTTTTTAAATGATTTTTTTCTAACATTCACTTGAGCATACTTGGACACATTTAAATTGTACGAAGGTGTGGTTTCATGAACAAGGTGAGCCTGTTTGAACAGTGCAGGCTATCTGGGTTGCAGAGAAGCCACTCTTGATGAGGAGTGACTGCAGAAGCCAGCCTGGTGTAGCTTGTTTTCTTAGCCTTGGTTCAGTGCCAGTGAGACCAAGCCTACACACGGAACTTTCTTTGGAGTTAGGAGTAATTTTCAATTTGCTTTATTGGCCCCTGGCTAGAAGTCTTGGACCTAGCAATATACTATATATTACTGGTACAAGTATTGCTATGAAAAAAATTTACCTTTTTTCCATTGCAGATGTTACAGGTGGGAATATTGTTTGTATAATGCTATAATGCTTCATAGGTAATACCTCATAAAGAAAAATAATAAATTTTCTTTTGAGTTTTTATTTATTTTTTTCTTCAATCCCTTCAGTTATTGCAGCTTTAATATGCATAAATATTTGGTACAACAATTTGAGACTGAATTTTCCGAGTGCCCATTTAAATATTGTTTTGGTTTGTTTAAAAGTTAATACAAACTTTTGTGGCTTCTGCAGGTTATACTGTGAAAATTCAGCTCTTAAGGAAGCACTGAAACTGAGAACAGAAGAAGTTAAAACTCTTCAAGCTGAAAATGCAAGTAAGCCACCAACAGCTGTACCTCTTCACATACAGTTTCTCAGGAATTATTCAAAATTTAGCTATGAAGGAAGTTTTATGTGGGCATAAGTTTCTTGTTACTGACAGCTGATATTAGTGGATATGCAGAAGCCCTCTTTGAACAGACAAGTCATGTTTTTTTTCTCATGTTGTCAACTGAACTAAAAAAACCCAACACACTGAACAACAGGGAAAGTCAAGTATGTGTAGCTTCAATAGTAGGTCAGGTGTGAAAGTAGTATGATTATCTTACTGGATGTGGAGGAACACAACCAGTCTGTGCCCCCAGCTGTGTCCTGGAAGGAGTAACTGTAGCCAGGGTAGCCACTGAATGTTCCTGTTACAGTGGCAGTCTGAATTAAAGACACAGACTGGTGGAATTCCCACCGACTGTAAGAAGGTTAACAACTTCCATCTTTCAAAAAGGAAGACATAGGGAGCTACAGGCCAGTCAGTCTCACCTGTGTGCCCAACAAAGGCATGGAGCAGATCCTTCTGGATTCTCCACTGAGGCGTGTTAAAAATGACAAGAGTGACTGGTGGCAGCCACCATGGCTTCACCCAGGGCCAAATCACGACTGACAAATTTGGTGGCTTTCTTAATGGGGTAACAAAGCAGAAGGACAAAGCAAATTATGTCATCTACCTAGACTTGTGCAAAATGTTTGACACTGTGACCCTACAGCATCCTGAACTCCAAATTGGAAAGACATGAATTTGATGAGTGGACCACTCAGTGAATAAGGCATTGGCTGTCTAATATTCAGGGAGTGATGGTCAATGACTCAATGTCTAAGTGAAAACAAGCGTTGAGTGGTGTTCCCCAGGGTTTGGTATTGGGACTAGTGATGTTTAAGAGCAGCTTTGTGGCAATATGGACAGTGGGATTGAGGCACCTTCAGCAAGTTTGCTGGTAACACCAAGCTGGAAGAAAGGGATGCCATGTGTGCTCACAGCCCAGAAAGCAAACTGTATCCTGTGCTGCATCAAAGGAAATGTGGGCAACAGGCTGAGGGAGATGATTCTCCTCCTCTACTCCACACTTGTGACACCCCGCATGGAGTACTGTGTCTAGCTCTGGAGGTCCCCAACACAAGAAAGACATGGAACTGCTATGGCAGGTCTAGAGGAGGTCCACAAAGATGATCAGAGGAATGGAGCACCTCTGCTATGAAGGGACACCGAGAGAATCAGGGTTGTTCAACCTGAAGAAAAAAAAAAGCTTTGGGAGATCTTATAGCAGCCTTTTTAGTACCTGAAGGGGGCCTAGGGGATAGCTGGAGAAGGGCTTTTTACAGAGGCACATAAGTGACCGGATTAGGGGTAATGGCTTTAAACTGGAAGAAGCTATATTAATACTAGACATTAGGAGGAAATTCTTGATCATGTGAATGGTGAGGCACTGGAAAAAGTTGCCCAGAGAACTTGTGAACGCTCCAAGCCTGGAAATGTGCAGTCAGGTTGCATTGGTCTTGAGCAATCTAGTCTAATAGGAGGTATCCATGCTTATGGCAGGGGTCCTGTAACTACATGATGTTTAAGGTCCCCTCCAACCTAAGACATTCTATGATCCTATCATTAACATACCCATATAAATATACCCATAGCAAAAACTTTGAAGTACTCAGCTTCATGGGTTTACAGTGGAACTTTTTCAACTGCAAGTTGTGCAGGCATCTAGCTTGATCAGATGGTTCAAGCCTCCTTTCCTTTATTATTTTTGTTCCCCAAAAGTGTAAAAAAAGCTGATATACATTATTATTTTCCCAATGTCATGCTGTTCTAAAAGAGCATCTGCCTCATTTTAAAGTATACAAAGAGAGGAGCGGAAAGTATTGAGGCAGAGTAATATATGGTATCTTTGTAAGTGGGTCATCACTTCTGGAAAAACACAGAAGGAAAAACAACTGGGATTTGAGTTTCTACATCTATGTAGCCTCATCATATTCCCAAAATGATGCTTAAACTATAAAACTGCTTCATTTGAGTGTAGTTAAACTCTGAAATTAAGAAATCAGAGCAGCAGACTTTGTAATCACTTTTGTTGTTTTATAACATAGTCCTGAATCAGCAGTGCTTGGAATTCCTCGCAATGCTAGATGTGAAGCAGCAGAAGATTATTCAGGAAAACATGCCCTTGAATAGCAAAGGAGACATTACAGATTTTACAAGTCTTGAAGTAAGTATGACTGACATGTTTTTTTTTAATGGTTGGTTCAAAGCTATGTTTATATTAAAAATACGTGGATAACTTTTTCTTACTGATCACTTAAATGTTTCTTAGGACCCATTTTTAGCTAATGACAGTATACACTTGCATGCCTGCTAATCAGTTTCCTAATTTGTGGTGTGTTTTCCTAATTTGTGTTTTCCTAATTTGTGTATCTTGCAAAGAAAGAGTAAACAGAGGAGCATCAGGCTACCTTCGATGAGCCAGAGTGCTATTTTTTTTCTGCCTGATACGTTAATTCTTAACGTCTATGCCTGCTGCTTTACTGTATTGACTGAAAAAAAAAATAATGAGATCTGCAGCAAGTAGCATACAGGACAACAATTTTTGCCTTTAGGTTGCCTTGCAGAAATGTGTTTCACATATGTGGTTCTGAGTCAAAAGAAATCACATTTAAATCTCTTGTAGCTTGCTTCCTTTCAACCTCAACACTCCATCTGTAGTTTCAGGATGCTTTTATGCTAGACCTGTGGCATCTGTGGGATTACATTGTGTATGCAGGTAGATACTTACTTAACTGGTGGTTTGTTTTGGATTTTAAGCTGGCAGTTCTTGGAGCCTGCACCTGCAATACTTCTGGAGGGCAACCTTGTCCTTGTGCCAAAATGGCAGCTGTAACTCGAAAGCAACTTCTTCATCTCAAGAAAGAGGTAATGCTGCTTGGCATAGATATGAGCAAGCAGAGGGGTGCGTGTGCTCAAAACTTAATATAGTCAGAAATAGTCACTGCAGCTTAGACAAACTAATGCATCTTAAAACAAGAAGGCTTCTCAGAAATTATGTAATACTTCTTTGTAGTACTCTTGCTGATAGAAAAGTATAATTATTATTTCCACCACCTTTACTAGGAAAAGAAATACTGTTTTTTCTTCTACCCATATTTGTTTAATGTGAAAAAAGGGGGAAAAAAAAGTGTATGCACAGTGTGGGTGTGGACTACCCCTGACCCTTTGCCTTCCTTCCTGGCAGTGAGTTCCACTCCTCCCTTATGTTGACATCAGCACTTGGCAGCCTATGTCAGGAAGCTGATCTTACTAAAAACTTTATATTTGTGTCACACTTAATAACTTGGTTTTCAAACTCTTAAGGTTTTTAATTTAGTGAAATTCTGTATTATTTTTATTCTAATCTGTATTTGACTCCCCAGATGTGGGTATCATCTTTGTGGTCCCGCTGCAGAAACTACATCTGATGTAGTGATTTTAAAAATATGTATGTTGTATCCCTTTTGTACCAAAGTTATCATCCCTGACATAGATACCATTCTTTCGCTCTGTTTGCTCCTGGCCTAACCAGCATGTACCTTCCTCAAGCTATTCTGCATCTGCACACGTAATCAGTGCAGGCAGCTTCTCTGTGTAGATAGGTGATGGTGTGTGTGTGCAGAAAAGAGGAAGGGTAAGGACTTCAATACACATTTAAAAATATTTCTTAATGTAGCAAGAAAGTACTTTGTTCAGTTTCTGCTACCTCCCTGGTTGTTTATTTATAAATTGTCTATATTAACAGTGTTTTTTTTTTCTCTTAATTTGCATTTTAAATTTGCTTCCAAATTGCTTAATATAAATTTTCTCTGAATTAAAAACAGATTGAAAATCTGAAGAAGAGTAAAGATGAAGCTTATATAATGGCAGATGCCTTCAGAATTGCATTTGAGCAGCAATTAATGCAGAGGAAGGACCAAGCCCTGAGGCTTGCAGAAGTGATAAAGATTAAGAAGGAAACTAAATTTATAAACTGGAGGCGCCTGAAGGATGATGGTAACTGGGCATGATATACATCTGTAATGGCTGACTGGGAAAGAAGTTAGCTGTCAAGTGGCATGGGAAGACTCTCTTATTGTATTAAATTCATGGTTGTGATTTAGTGTCTGACTTAGGCTTCTGAAGAACCAAGAATAAAAGACTGTAAATACCTTAAGTAGTGTGTCATGTAGCTGAAGAATTTCTACATGAAGTTTTGCAGCACAGGGTGTCTGTGTACAAGTGAAATACATAAATACTACTGTAATTCAGTAAAGCTACCTATCTAGGCCTCTAATACAGCTCTTTTTTTTGTTACTTACTCATTGCCTATTAGCTTGAATAATAAACTGTTGTCCAGGATGACAACAATATTCTGGATATTTAAAAAGCTTTATTATGAAAACAGCACGGAAAACCCCTAAAATCTACCAAGTTTAACCTGGCCATTTTAGATGCTGCCAACAGTGTAAGGTGTGTAGGTTTTTGAAGTGGTCTCTATATAAGAATTAGGGGATGATGAGAAATGCAAAATACATACACTCGCCTTTCACTGAAGTACTAAATAAAATAGATTTTTATTCTGTATATGTATCTCCTTCAGTATTTACTACTTGTCTTGCACTTCATATGGTCATCTGTAAGGCACTCTGTAAAGAAAATGAGTGCTTATTATCCTTGTCTTCTTTGAGAAACAGGATAAAGATGAGTATTTAAATGCTTGTGTCATGGTCAGAACTATAGCAGAATTTAGAAACACCACTTCTAGATACATTGTCCATTGACCTGGAGGTTCCAGACTTAGAAGTTTGGTGTGTTTGATAGATTCCTTGAGCGCTCTGAGGATCTAATACTAAAATGGCATACATCTTGAATATCTGTTTTCCCTATATTGTCATTGTTTCCAATCTCTGTATCTTGATACATACATTTAATAATTTTAATGTACTTTATTTTTTTTAGAAATCTCAGCATTTTTTAGAACAGCTTACGCCAGTACTTTTTTCCAGCCAACCTACTCTTTGAAAACAAATAAATACAAATTATTGTTTAACTAGAGCGTCAAAATGTGATTCCCATACATAGCAAAATAAACATTTATTTTCAGTTTGCCAAAACATGGATACTCTGAAAGGTCTTAATTGGCCTTTAAGTGATGGTAAGAATAGTGCCACATGCAAGTAATCTGCCAACGTTTTGTACAGTGGGAAAGGCTGCAGTCATAATTACCGTTTTAAGAGAGATGGTTCAGACTGAAGTTTTATGTATGCGCATTCTATTCCAGGACAGTTTTTCTCCTCCTCAGCAATTCCACAGTTCTTGTATTTCTCTTTTCCTTAGGACGTGTCAAGTTACAAGGGAACAGGAACAGTCTAGGGCAAAAATTATCTGGCCTGCTTTCATCAGATGTGGACTGTCGCAAAGTTGAAGAGCTAGACAATCCTCATGAAATCCTGAAGTTACTAATAGATTTGGTCAGTATTTTGTCAAACTATTCATTGTAAGCCCTTAGGGGAGCAAGTGTGACTGTTGATTTAGATAGACATCCTTGATCTTAGCTCATAAACCAGTTTCTTTTCTTTCTCTTTAATAAATATACAGGTAAATGACAAAGAGGAAGCTCTTGCTCATCAGAGGAAGGTTAGTTACATGCTGGCCCGTGCAATGGAGACAAAAGAGGATGTTTTGGAGCAGGAGAGAGGAAATAATGTGCTGGGGAGTCATCCATGCAAAGCTGAGGGGTCACTGGGCCCTGTACATGCCTGGTGCCAAAAACTCAGTTCCCAAAACAGTATTTCTTCAGTACCCAGTTCAAAAATATTTGAATATCCCATAAAAACGCTTCGAAAATCACACTCCTGGCCATCTGAGACAATGCACTGCAAAGAGAAGAATCCATATCAACGAGGAGATGAAACTGTTGTGATCTCCCTATAGCCATCTACTGGAATAAAGTTACTTTTTAAAAAAAGAAAGATTTTTGTGAAGATACGAAAACAGCCTGTTCTTACATCACTGGGGCCTGAAACAGGGTAAAATAGTAGCTGGTGCTATCTTTAATGAGTAATGTGGTGGTAACTACTGCTTTGGTGAAACAGGGTTAATTTGACAGTAGTTTATGAACCAGCTGAAGCAGCTGGCCACGTCCGGAGTCCTCACTTTTGCCACCCCCGTTCGAGATTGCACATTACGTGGTGACCAGCGTGCAGACGGAAGATCGCTGTCACGGCGGTGGCGACATCAGGAGAGTGGGAGGGGGCAGCGGTGGTACTCCTAAGGGGAGAGGTACGCAGTGGCGCCCCCTGATGGCAGGGTGCGGGAGGGTCCCCTAGACCACACCGGCGGCTGAATGCCCCGTGTGGGCGGTGTCGCGCATGCGCGGAGGGGCGGATGGGTGCACAAACAAGGCGCTTCGAGGCCGCAGCAGCCGCTGTCCCGGAGCCGGTGTGGGTGGGAGGGGCGGCTGGTGAGGAGAACTGCCACCCACTGATTCCCACCCCCACCCTCCTCCGTGGCAGCCTCCTCCACGTCGTGCGTGTCCCCCTCGTTCAGCGCCCCGGCAGGGCGGCCCTGCCCCACCGCCAGGGGGTGAGGATGTGGGTTCGGGGCTGGCGGGAGTCGCGGTGGGCCGGGGCACCGAACAAAGTGCGGAGAGGAAGGCGCGGCCCGGCAGTGGTTGCGGGTGCCCTGCCGCCCAGTGGCTTCCGCCCGCCGGTAGCCGTGACCTCCTGGGCCGCCCTCCTTAGCGGGGAGCCTAAGGCTGTCCGCAGAACGATGGCGGGGGAGGGATAAGGAGAGAGGCGTAGAGCGGATGGCTGCCGCTGCGGGCACATCCCGAGGCTTCAGGCGGTGGGCTGCGTGTACGGGCGCGAGGAGGCAGGGCCCACTTGGGGAGCGGAGCGGGCTTCCTTTGGAGGCGCTCGGTGCGGCTGTCATCTGCCGTGTACCTGTGCCTCTGAGGCCGGCGGTCTCGTGATAGCTGCCTCTGTGCTGTCGCGGGCGCTGTTGCGTCTCTCTACCTGACCTGGCACAGATGCGCAGCTCGGCCGGGGCGAGTGTACGAAGATGACATTCAGCGCTGAAGTTTGTTCAGGGCCTGAAGAAGGGCTTGGGCAGTTCAAAACTGATCAAGCTGTCATTAAGTGAAGAAACTTTTTGCAGTAAGGGTTTTACATTTTCAGTAACACCCGGAAATGCGGTGACATGGTCATGAAACAGAACCATGGCATAACATTTGCTGCAGGCGCATATATTACATATACTACTACCTTGAGTAGTATATTTAGTTTTTGGCCCCTTCACTACCAGATAGTCATTGAAGTGCTGGAATGTGTCCAGGGAAGGATGACGAAGGGTGTAGAGCATGCAAGCTTGCAAGGAGTGGCTGAGGGAACTGAAGTTGTTTAGTCTGGAGAAAGGGAGACTGAGGGGAGACTTAGTTTTCTGCATCTCCCTGAAGGGAGGTTGGAGTGAGGTGGCAGTCAGTTTCTTCTTCCTGGTAACAGGCCACAGGAAGAGGACCTGAAGTTGCACCAAGGAAAGTTTAGATTGAATATTAGAAGGAAATTCTTCACAGAAAGGGTTTTCAAACCCCGAAACAGGTTGAATCCAGTGTTTAAAAGACACCTAGATGTGATTCTGAGGAATGTGGTTTAGCGTAGCATTAGGTGATGTTTGTGCTTGATCTTAAAGGACTTCTAGAATCAGAACAGTTCTATGAGTCTGTGATTGTAATTGTCCACAGAGGTTTACACATACTAGTGATATATTGGCTTGCTTTCATATAGGGCACAGAACGTAGTGGGTATACTTACACCATACATTTGCAGACATTAAATACTTTAAGAAGTGCTTCTGGGTAGACCAGGAAACACTTTCATTTTGTATTTAAAAGCTATGACTGCAGGGAGCAGGTTGCTAATATATTCAGGAGAAATAAGTAGAGAAAATATGAATATTGACGGAACACTGTTTTCCAGTAAAGAATAATCTTTCAGACCTGATATCTCATTTTCTAATGCTGAGTAGTAAACACTTGTTACAGCTGATGATGGCACTGTGCAGTGTGTGAGAGAGACTTTTGTTGAGCAAGTAGATGCTTCAGCTGTAGGCCTGGCTGCTGATGGAGCGCTGCTTAAAGTCAGTAATTGTTGACAGTTTCTTCTGTGTGGTGTGAATGATGTGATTTTCTGTTCCAAAGAGCAAGAAAAAAAGGATTGTTTAGGAAGGAAAGTCTTCAGGAACTGAAGGTGATGTCAGGATAGAGTTGTCTGATTGGTGTTAGCATTGTAATGCTGCTGATAAAGTTTTATTCTCCTGAAAGAATTGTGTTAACAGATCATTGTTCTCTAAGCAAGGCAACTTACTTTTTTTTCAGTGTGCTGTGTAAGCTTTTCCTTATGTGATTGAAAACTTCTGTAACTTCTGTCTGCAGCCCTAGCTTCAGCTAGGAAATTTGCAGTGGTAGCAACTTCTGCAGTTTTTTGTTTGGATAGTGTGTTACCTTGCTCAGCAAGAATAATTTTAGTTTGTTTGACAACATTTAAGTTTTTCACAAAACGTTTGCTTTATTGTAAGTGAACTTCCCAGCTGATTGCCTACATTTTTTCTCTGCCTGTAGAGGCCCAAGCCTGTAGATAGATGCACAGCATGGGAACATTGAAGGTGATCTTGCAGTGTTTTAGCATATTCCGTATGAAAGCAAGTCTGCATTCTGCAGTGATAATGTGATAATGCCTATATGCATTAATGTGATGGAGTATTTTTCAGGGATTCTTAAACTTAAAAGAAAGAGGTTGTTGTCATACATTGAACTGGTTAGCTGGTAATAATTAACATCAGTTTTATTTTACAATGCAATATCACTGAAAACTACTTACTGCCTCCATTTAGAATATATTTGGTTAAAAAAAAAATACAGTCCATCCTAAAAGGCTTGTGTTGTCCTCCTTAAGAGCAGTCCATAGTGGAGTGCTGGTTTTCAATTCATAATTATATGCCTTTTATATTAAAAGTGGTTTTGAAAGGGTATAAATGAAGTGGCCTATAAAGTGTTTTTAAATATAAACGCATTATTGCACAGACATCCAGATAACAGCGTTTGTTTCCCTTAGGTAACAGGGTTTTATGTAGTTGAAATATTGCCTCTGATTCTTAAAACACTGTCTCGATGCAATTTAAAATGCACTCTTGGGAGTTTGTCAGAGACCAAGCCTTGTTTGACTGTTAGGTAATGTAAGCAAACCTTTGCTGTTCCTTTTTTTAGCTAGTATTCTGTCTTGAAGCTGAAGAGTACTTAATGAAACAGAGAGTTGACTGCTAACTGAAAGTAAGGATCTTGACCAGCCTTGTACTTGGAAACATATGTACTTGTGATAAATGAGAGGTCTCTGCTCTTCAAGAGGGATTAGCTGCTGCTTAAGAAGTGAGGTGTACATAAAGATGAGTGGTGTGGGTAATCTGTAACATGTTCAGAATACAACTTGTGTCTGTATATTTGTGGATTAAAAAATTAGTAGTAGCTGAGCATCCCAGCACTTCTCTTGATGTAGTATCTAGAGGCCTTGTAGTTCATTTGTGTGATGGGCATGTCTTAAGGAAATAACAGACCTAATTATCTCAATTCAGCAACAGTAATCTGTGACAGTATATCTCTAAAACCGTATGTTAACCCAATTTAACCATTTCCCTCTCTAAGCTTGACTTCATGAAATAAAGCTTTTCTAGATCTTAGATGTCAAACCAAGTGCTAGATTCTTAGATAGTAGCTGCTATCATGGTACTGTAGTAATTTTATGCTTTGATTATTATTTTCTCTTTTTGAAAAGCACTGGTATTTCATAAAGTCTTCTTGCACAAAAATGTGTATCTTAATCTGAAAGCATATAATCTTTCCAGTGATTTAAACAGTGTTAAAAACTTTAAAGCATTCTGTTTGGAAAAAAAAATGTAAAATTGAGCTGGTAAGAGCCTCAGGTTGTGCACCTTACAGCGCTGTTAGGGACTTAGTGCTTCATATCCAATTATGCCTCTTGTGCTTGAATATTTTATTTAAAAAGAAAAATGAATCTGTGCACCAATCTGGAATTTAGTATTCAGAGCTTTGGAAAACACGTTCAGAAGGCAGTGCTTCATGCTCTCTAGTCTCAAGAAGGTCTGTGCCCTTAAATGCTTATGAGGTGACAGCAACAAGTAAGTGATTTACTAGGTCCTGAAGGTGTCTGTCAAACTGGCACATTAAGCTTCCCTACACTTTTCCTTCTTTTGTTGTGCTGTCATCTTTTCTTGTATGCCTGCATGGGGGTGTTCTCTGGATGAAAGATGACTAGATGAAAAGCTCTGTTTAACCCAGTTCAGTTCTTGCTCTGCGCACAGTGTCACTGAGCAGATTCTAAAGTAGCCTAATGTGATAGACCTTCAATATTTCTGATTTTTATGTTAGACCGATACTTGGCTCAGTTTTGTTACTGTCCATTGCCGTGGGCATTCCTGCGAGCGGGACTGGACGACACATCAATATGATGCAAATCCAAATCCAACTTTAATAGAGAAGTTATACACCTTATATACTATTCAGAGTCCCATACATGCGACCACGTGCTGAGCATGCATACAGTGATTCGTTATCCCATCTTGTCCACGCGCCTTAATCATAGTGATAATTGGTTGGAAGAGATAGCCACTTCTCTGCGTATAGCTACTGTTATTGGACAGCTGTGTCTTGTGGCAGAAGACATCTTTGTTATTACAGGAGATATACTGCTCCAGCAGGCACTGTGTCCAGACACTGTATCCTTGTCCTTTTACTTCAGCAGATGTCTTGCCATTACAGGAAACATCCTGCTTCAGCAACAGGCACTATCTCCTTGTCCGCTAACTAACTTATCTTACTTCTTTATAGTCATGCAATATAGCCAGGGCCCCGACAGTCCATAAATACATGCTTTAAGGATTTTAATGTCTCTTAATGAAATGCCAAAAGTTGTTAACTTGAAAGCTTCTTGACTGAAGTAACTTCCATTTCAAGTTGTAATCTCCCACTTGCTAGGGGTTTGTGACATGAGTTGTTTTGGGCAAGATCTGTGCTCTGATGAGTGTTAAGAGAAATGGCACTAAGTGTGTCTGTGTTGCTGTTTGATGCTCATTAGATAGCTGTTTGAGGCTTAACAGTGCAGCATGCTGAAGACCATCAAAGTGAATAATACATGGCCATGGATGTCAATACAGTGGTATATTCAGTTTGTTCTTTGCTCCTGTATGGGTACAAAATACTGCTTTAAATTGTGAAGCATTCCATTTATTTCATTTTCTTGTGTTTTGCAAGTCTCTCTTTGAAATACATATCGGCTTTTAAAAGTGTATTTTTGCCATATGCACATTAATGTGGTAATAAGTGAATGCACCTGATCTGAACCATTCAGTGAGAGGAAACCTTAAACCTCAACAGAGTAATGCAAGCACAGAATACAGATCTGTAGCTGTGTAGCTGTAGTGTGGCATAATGGAGAAGATGTATTTCTTTGGACTCTAAGCTTTCAGCATCTCAGACTGTACTAGACTGTACATGGAATGAAACAGAGTGTGAAGTCAGCCAAAGCAGAGACTAAGTAAATGGATAACAAGACAAGGAAAGCTAGACAAACCTTCATGGGTCTAGCGGTGTAGTTTCCAGACATTAGACCTAATGGGTCTAAGTCTCTTCAGTTTACTTGATTAAGTTCTGATTGTTCTGATTACATGTTGTAAGTAACTGCACACAGTATGTGTATTCTGACATGAAAAAGTTGTGTAGTTAGAAAACACTTCTGAGTGACCAAAAGGCCTGACATTTGATTGGGTGGAAGTCTTCATTACATAAATGAAACAGGATGTCTTGCAATAGGGAGTGTGATTAATGACCAGCTTTCTGATGAGTTGGTAAGTCTTTAAAAAAATATTTTAAAATATATATTTGTTTGGATCTAAGAAGAAGTTAATGACTTAATGGTTTTTGTGGTTTAAGTAGAATAGATGTGATGAGATAAGTTACCATTGTCACATCCTACCCAGGGAGAGAAAATGAAGTGACTTAAGATTGATGATTCACTTGGGTCAAATGAAGGAGAGTTACACCGTAGGTCCATATAAAAAGATTTTATTGTTAACTGTCCAACTAAAGTTATACATGTGCTTGTGTGTGTATATGTATGCATATATGTCTAAAAGAAAGAGATAAAAGGAGCAGAGAGAGGAAAGGGAAAGATGCAGATCACTACCCAGGGTTCCAGTCTCACCTGGTCCATTCATTGGGTCTTTGATAGTGGATGCACACCTACCATCCTGTTCAAGTCATCGTATTCACTGCCAGGAGAGGTATTGCTTTGTGGTGGTAGGCCAAATAGGCCAAATGTGGGCTTATCCATGCCCTGGCTTGCTCATACATGTTCCCCTGCTCCCCCTCCTTCTGTGCTGGGGAAAGCAACTGTGAGAGGGGAGGGTGAAAGCCCTCACTTCACCTAGTATGGTGAATCTTGTCAAAGTACTGTTCTGGCTGGCTAATCTGTGTCCAAAGCCCCTTTACTCTTGTGCCAGATATTGATAAAAGAGATTAGCAGGTAGCATGAGATGCTGCTGCTGCCTCATTTGCATCCTAATTTTGCCTGGAAAGCTTACTAGAAACAGGCTCTAAATGCCTGCATGCAATCAGCCTGCACAGCCAGCATGATGTGCCAAGACTGCACACCGCATTTTATCCTGCTTGCCCCTATGCAAGTCTCCTGCCAAGACAGGAAGTCCTGGAGATACATGAATCGTTGAGAGGACCAGGTCAGGGACTATGCTGTAAAATCCCAGCTTCCTGAGAAAAGGGCCTGGGAACTCCACGTGCATTGGGTACTGTCTGATTTATACTTTGTGACTAAATACTTACAAGCTTCTTCCAGTATAATATTTGCATTTGCCACTTTAAGAAATAAGTGATCTAGTTTTGCCTGCTCATACCATCATAAAATCAACCAGGTTGGAAGAGACCTCCAAGATCATCCAGTCCAACCTATCACCCAGCCCTATCCAGTCAAGTAGACCATGCCACAAAGTGCCTCATCCAGTCTTTTCCTTAACACCCCCAGGGACGGTGACTCTACCACCTCCCTGGGCAGTCCATTCCAATGGCAAATCACTCTCTGTGAAAAACTTCCTCCTAACATCCGACCTATACTTCCCTCAGCACAACTTGAGACTGTGTCCCCTTGTCCTGTTGTTGGTTGCCTGGCAGAAGAGACCAACCCCCACCTGGCTACAACCACCCCTCAGGTAGTTGTAGACAGCAATGAGGTCACCTTTGAGCCTTCTCTTCTCCAGGCCTAACAGCCCCAGCTCCCTCAGCCTCTCCTCATAGGGTTTGTGTTCCAGGCCCCTCGCCAGCTTTGTCACCCTTCTCTGGACACGTTCCAGCACCTCAACATCCCTCTTGAATTGAGGGGCTAAATGAATTTTACCCAGCCACTCAGCTATGCTGACCAGATTCATAGCCACAATGTCTGTAGTGCAAACCACAATTGTCTTGTATTCTTNAAACTTAATGATGCTGGACTCAATCCCCTCATCCAGATCATCAGTAAAGATATTGAACAGGACTGGGCCCAGCACTGATCCCTGGGGAACACCACTAGTGACTGGCTGCCAACTGGATGTGGCACCATTCACCACAACTCTCTGGGCTTGGCCTTCCAGCCAGTTCCTGACCCAGCACAGAGTGAATTTGTCCAAGCCATGAGCTGCCAGTTTAGCCAGGAGCTTGTTGTGGCAGGCAGTGTCAAAGGCTTTGCTGAAGTCCAGGTAGACTACATCCACAGCCTTCCCCACATTCACCCGGTGGGTAACCTGATCACAAAAGGAGATCAGGTTGGTCAGGCAGGACCTGCCCTTCCTAAGCTTCTCTCTCTAATAAGGACTGGAGGTTGTCCTTGACCCTTCTCTTGCCATTGATATATTTGTAGAAACATTTTTTCATTGTCCTTGACAGCTGTACCTAGCCTAAGCTCTAAATGGGCTTTTGCCTCTTCTGCAAGACCTAGCAACATCCCTGAACTTTTCCTGGGAAACCTCCCCTCTTTTCCAAAGGTGATACACTCTCTTTTTTCTCTTTAATTCCCTTAGCAGCTCCTTGCCCATCCAGTCTGGCTGCCTCCCTCATCGGCTCGTCTTTTGGTGCAATGGCACAGCTGCTCTTGTGCTTTTAGGAGATCATTTTTGAAGTATGTCCAACCTGCCTGGACCCCTTTGTTTTTAAGGGATGTTTCCCAAGGAACTTTCTGAGTTAGTTCCTTAAATAGGCTGAAGTCTGCCCTAGACTTAAGACAGGCTGGAGAATTGGGTAGGGAGAAATTTAATGAAGTTCAGCAGGGACAAATGCAGAGGTTTGCAACTGGGAAAGAACAATCTCAGGTATCAGTACCTGTTGGAGAGCAGTGAAGGTGAAAAGGACTTAGGGGTTCTGGTGGATGGAAGGTTGACTGTGAGCCAGCAGTGGGCTGGCTCTTGTTTATGAAGCCCTGTAGTGATAGGACAAGGGGCAGTGCCTTCAAACTACAGAAGAGTAAATTTAGATTGGCTGTTAGGAACAAGTTCTTCACCATGAGGGTAGTGAAACACTGGACTAGGTTGCAGGGGAAGGTGGTTGTGGTCCCATCCCTGGAGATATTCAAAGTAAGACTTGACAGGACTTTGGGCAGCCTGATCTAGTTGAGAATGCCACTGCTTACTGCAGAGGGGGTTGGACTAAATGACCTTTGGAGATCCCTTCCAGCCCAGATCATTCTATGATTCTATGCTTGACCAATCTGAATAGCCTTTTACAACACCATAACTTAATGGGTAGAGGGCAGTGGATGTCGTGTACCTTGATTTCAGCAAGTTTTTCGACACTGTCTCCCACAGCATACTTACAACCAACCTTAAAGATATGAATTGGATGGTTAGACTGTGAGATGGGTTGGGAACTGACTGAAGGACAGAGCTCAGAGGCTTGTGGTCAGTGAGGCAGAGTTTAGTTGAGAGCCTGTGTCTAGTGGTGTTCCCCAGGAAGCAGTACTGGTTCCAGTCCTGTTAAATGTACTCATCAATGAAGTGGACAAAGGGACAAAGTGTATCCTCAGCAAGTTTTTGCTCCTCCAGGGAGGAGTAGCTGACATGTCAGTGTGACATGGCCAGGCTGGAGAGTTGGGTGGGAAACCTATTGAAATTCAGCAAGGGCAAGTGTAAAGTAGTGTATCTGGGGAACAATAACTCCATGCACCAGTACAGGTGGAAGGCAGTTCTGCAGAGAAGGACTTGGGAGTCCAGATGAACAGTGGATTAACAATAAGTCAGCAACATGCCCTCGTGGTCAATAAGGCCAGCATCATCCTGAGATGCATTAAGAAGAGTGTGGCTAGTAGGTTGAGGAAGGTTTTCCTCCCCATCTACTCTGCTCTGGTGAGGTCTTATCTGGAATACTGCATCCAATTCTGAACTTCGCAGTTCAAGAACAACAAGGAGCTACTAAAGAGAGTCCAGTGGCAAGCCCCTGAGATGACTGAGGGATTGGAACATCTACCTTATGAGAAAAGGCTGAGAGAACTGTGGCACTTTACTTGGAGAAGAAGGAGGCTGAAGCGGGTAAATCTCAGTAATGCTTAGATATCTAAAGGGTGAGTATCAGGAGGATGGAGCTCTTCTCAGTGGTGTCCAGTGGCAGGACAAGTGGCAGTGGTCATAAACTGGAACATGAGATTCCACATAAATACAAATTAAAATTCCTTCACTTTGGGGATGACAGAGCACTAATATAGGCTGCTCAGAGAGGTTGTGGAGTCTTCATCTCTGGAGGCATTGAAAAACT
Source organism: Tricholaema leucomelas (assembly GCA_013400475.1). Taxonomy (NCBI): domain Eukaryota; kingdom Metazoa; phylum Chordata; class Aves; order Piciformes; family Lybiidae; genus Tricholaema lacrymosa; species Tricholaema leucomelas. The sequence continues at coordinate 26,901 of WAAF01005144.1, read as the reverse complement.
TTTTTTATGTTTGTTCCTGGGTGACTTGCTCAATGTGATCCTGGAATGGGCTAGATCATCTCCTTCTACTCTCCACCACTCTGGATTCTGTGAAGTGTTTGGGATTATGTAGGTATCATTTATTTAAACACTTGTGTCACAGCGGTATTGGTGCTGTGTTTTCATTTGTTGCCTGTGAGCTGTGTGGTGTAAAATATAGAGGGGCCCAGAGCAGAATATCTGAGTATCCCTTCTGATTTGAACTTTGTGACTTTAGAGTGCCATAGTATGTGGATTCAGATGCGTTTGGTTTTAATAGGGCAGCTTCAAGCTTATGGTGTAGGGTGATTTGGCTACTGGAATGGGCTGCCCAGGAGGGTGGTGCAGTCGCCGTCCCTGGAGCTGTTCAAGGCAGGATTGGATGTGGCACTTGGTGCCATGGTCTAGCCTTGAGCTCTGTGGTAACGGGTTGGACTTGATGATCTGTGAGGTCTCTTCCAACCTTGGTGATACTGTGATACTGTGATTTTTTGAGTGTATTGTGCATAGTATTCTGAGTGTACTGTACAGTATGTTCAGAGTATGTAGAGGCTAGCAGTCTGCAACCCTGCTTCTACTTGGTTTATGTGAAGAGAGAGTAAAGAGTCAGTTGAAACTGACTGGGAAGCAGCCAGACAGAGAGGGATCTGGGGGTGCTGATTGATACCCGCCTGAACATGAGCCAGCAGTGTGCCCAGGTGGCCAGGAGAGCCAATGGCATCCTGGCCTGCATCAGGAACGGTGAGGCCAGCAGGAGCAGGGANAGCCTCAGGCTGTGCCAGGGGAAGTTTAGGCTCGAGGTGAGGAGAAAGTTCTTCACTGAGAGAGTCATTGGACACTGGAATGGGCTGCCCGGGGAGGTGGTGGAGTTGCCGTCCCTGGAGCTGTTCAAGGCAAGATTGGACGTGGCACTTGGTGCCATGGTCTAGCCTTGAGCTCTCTGGTGAAGGGTTGGACTTGGTGATCTATGAGGTCTCTTCCAACCCTGATGATACTATGATACTATGAAAAAGAAAAAAAGTATATTTCATGGAATCAGAATCTGGAGGTTGGAAGGGAACTCCAGAGATTGAGTCCAACCCTACTGCCAAAAGCAGGATCACCCTAGGTAATCCAAACAGGAATGTATCCAGGCAGGTCTTGAGGAAGTCTCCAGAGAAGGAGACTCTGCAGCCATGGGTAATGCAGAACAGAATAATGGTTTGACTTTGTAAGCAGCAAAATACTGTGAATAAAACAAACTGGTTTTCTTTTTAGGTTTAAGAAGGCTAAAGCTTCACTGGAACTGTAACAAGGATGGAGAGTTACTTTAAAGCTGCAGTCTGTGCCTTGGACAAATTACTTGATGAATTTGAACAGAGTACAACAGGTTAGTTCCTGCACTGCTGCCTTGTCCAGTGAAACAGCCTGGGTCAAATGACTGTTACCATGAAATGTGGAAGTAACATATGCTAAATAAAAGCTTGTGCTGATGAATAGATGGGATTCAGAGGGAGCAGAAAGAGAAGAGCTTTCTAAACTTTGCTTTTGATATCTTTTTCTTTAAAATAGATGAATATGATTGCTACAGAACACCTCAAAATCCATATGACTCAAAACACCATTCACTTTCTTCAGTTCTGGATTGCTTGCAATGCGTATACCCAACACCAAAACGACAAGAGGATGCCAATAGCTGCACTTCATCAGAAGAAATCTGTCTATCTAGCCACACTGGAACAAGTGAAGCGCTTCCAAGTTACTCACAGCAAAATGAGAAAGGTGTTGCTGGACCTGATCTTTTGTCCACTGTGGACAGTGGTTCCTTAAATGAAATTCAGGCTTCAAATCTAGGGAGGTGTAGTGTACCTGTGTGTGATCTTGTTAATGACACAGGTAACTTGATCCATTCAGCAGCTGCTCCCGAAGATGCTCAAAAGTTGCAGCCAGATGACTTCCAGTACAGAGAAGGTTTGATTGGTACATCTTGCATATCTATTCATACCTGTGTGTCATCAGCTGGATGTAGCAGTGTGTCAAGTACAGAGCAGAGTGATGGAGACTCAATGCTACAAGACTCGGGACATCTTAAACCAGAGACTAATCATTTAGCTTCAAAGTTGAACAGTTACACTACAACAGAGATCTCGGGTCCATGTGATGATCAACACAGGACAGAGTTGGTGAAGTGTGGTGGAGAGTTTGATCAGCATGAACAAACTGCTGGTGTTAATACTCCATGTGACACTGTAACATCACAAGATTTGGAAGTGTACAGTCCCAAAGATGAGAAAGCATGCAAAAAATTACCTTGTGAACCACAAGATGAAAATGCATGCTCTGCTGTAAGCAAAGAGATGCATGGAAGAAATGTTGTAGAAAAGCTAGACTCAAAAAATAAGAACAATGTTGAATCCATGCCTTTGGATCTGACAAAGAGGCTTCAGTTGCATGAAAACCATACAGTATTACCTGGAAATAGTGTTTTACTAGGCTACTCATGTCAAACAGAAGCTAAAGTAGAATTGGAAAAGAAAACTGCAGAAGAGAATGTAGAGAGTAAAGAACTTCATAGCAATGAAGTACTGAACACTGTTTCAGGTTCAGTTGAGGATGTCCAGGCCTCACTGTCATGCCTTCCACTTCCTGTATCTCTGTGTGGTTCATTAATTGCAACAGAAGAAAAGGTTAATCTTCTACCTCGAAAAGAAATGGCAGAGGTTATTAGTAATATTTTAACTGTTCATACTGGAATATCTAGTACTGATCTCTCTGGCAGGGAATCCTGTGAAAACTCTAACTTCCCTGAAGAGAAAGTGTATGCAGCTAAAGTTGATGGAAGTGTTGTGGAAAAAAGTAAAGATGGAGAGAAGTATGATACAGAGAATATCATTGATGACAGTGGTTCTCAACAAATCAGAGCTTTTGTTTCTAGTTTTCTGGAATATGAAGCTGAGCCATATGGTGTTGATACAGCCTCTGATGGCAATGGAATTATGTCTGACTTCGCTGTTGAGGAGAATGTCATTAAAAGCGATACTCTAATAACGGATGCTGAGCTCGATGCTTTCTTGTATGGGCCAGATCTTCATCCCAATGTGCTGAAATCTTCAGACAATGATAGTCTCTCAGTGGAAGTTGATGCAGATGAAGGATATCTAGCAAATGTGAACAACCTAGATATCACAGAGGTCACCGAAGAGCATACGCTTGAAAAACTGGACGAGATAACAAATATTAATAGTAATCTTAAAGTATCTCTTTCTGCCAATGAATTACACTCTGCAACAGAAGAGAATGTGTCTCACATTCAAGACATGACTGAGAGTGGTAGTGAAGCGCTAGTTTGTAATGTTCATGATGAAGCAGCAAGACCAACACAGTTGCTTGGCCTTTCCCAAGGAGTTGGTCAGAGACAACTGGACAGTGCAGATGTACCTGAGAGAAAAAAACAGGAAGCCAGTTCTCTTACCCCTGAAGCTCCTCTCTCAGACACCAACATAAGTATGGTTGGTAAAAATTCTGACCCTGTGTGTTCTAGGGAAAGCAACTCTGAAGCTGGAGGAAATCAAACATCGAAAAATGCAGCATCATCTGAAATAGCTGTAACTCTCTCATGGAAACAACCATTGTGGGTTCCTGATTCAGAAGCACCCAACTGCATGAACTGCCGAGTCAAGTTTACGTTTACAAAAAGAAGACACCACTGCCGTGCATGTGGAAAGGTAAGTTATTGGAGAGGGGTGTTAACAGCAAGCAAACCAAGTCTGATCTAGGAATAACCAAAATACAGAAGGAAAAAAGAGCTGACAGAATTTTTTTAGGCTCAAAGTGTTAAAAAAAAAATAGTTCATAAAAATTAGTTCAAAAGACTGATACAGATTAAGTATGACCTTTTGATATAAGAAAGGGAAGTACAGAGAATGCTCTTATTTTGTCTTAACATTACTGGTTAGGCAAATGCGATCATGGAAGGTGAGATAGTGAACTGCTTCATAGTTGTGGCGAATGAGCTTTTGACGTTATACATTTAAGCTTTAAAAAATCGAGGTGATGGTAATGACAAGTCAGGTAATAATGCTGTCTGTAAAACACTGTCCGTAAATCAGGAATGATTGCAGCCTGAGCAGTGGTAAAGGAGTCATATCATAAATCTGTCCTCCTGTGTATTTAGATGTGTAATTTTCCAGGGGAGTCGTCTCAGGGTAAAACCATGCTACTTTTGTGGGGTGAATGGTCCTCACCAACTGAGTAAGTAATCTATAGAATTACTTTTTTTCAACATGTAGTCTTCTGCAGTGAGTAAATGTCAAAGCTTATTCTTAATTCCCTTGTGAGCCCTTATACTTGTAATAGTACATACATGGAAATACTAACAATACTAATGACCTACTTTTCAGTGTTCTCTTTAAGCTTTATGGATGAGGCGGTATTGCGAACAGTAATGTCAGAACTTGGTAACTTTTTGCATCCCCAGTGTCGAAAGGCATCTGGAGAGACTTGTTTTCTTTTTTCAGGATGACTCTTCTAGTGTAGTGTATTGAAAGCGTAGTGTGCATTTACTTCAGTTGCAGTAGGTGGGAATTAAAATACAGGCCTGAATTTGGCTGCCAGGATGGTTAGAAACTCATTGTAAAAACCTAGAAGTCATTAAACTTACTCACTTGGCACAATATCCTATGTAAAGTTCTGCAACATTTTAAAACAGAGTTTTTGAGAACGAGTTTTGGTTTAGTTGTAAGACTGGCTGACTTCAAGTTCCTGTTTACTTTTGCCAGTGAGATTTTTTGCTGTTTGCCTAAAGATCGTAGAATCATGGAATCACATAATTGAAGACCCTCATGATCATCAAGGCCTAAGGTCACCACAGTCATTAAATGACATTCCAATCTGCCATGTCCACACATTTCATGGAACACCTCCAGGGATGGTGACCTTCCTGGACAGACTATTCCAGTGCGTGACTCTCTAAAGAAATATTTTATCTAAAGAAATATTTCTTAATATTCAATCTAACTTGCCCTGGCACAGTTTCAGGGCGTTTCTTCTCATTCTGTCACCTGATACTAGGGAGAAGAGGCTGAGCCCCACCTCACTACAACCTCCTTTCAGGTAGCTGTACAGAAAAGCCTTCTCTTCTTCAGACTAAACAACCCCAGTTTGTGGGAACAGAGTTAAGTGAGTCAGCAAAAGCACGTTCTTATGTACCATTGAAGCAGGAAGATTAAGGTTAGAAACCTAATAAACTAGTATCTTACCTTGATTAACATTTGTACAGAAGCATAGTAAATTTAGAACAAAGAACTGAAAGTAGTCTGTGCCAAGATAGCCAATACCTCACTGTTATCCAGTAAGAATGTTAAAGACAATATTTTATCCAATCACTGTATTCCGCAACTTGTAACGTTACCACAATTTGTAGAGTGGTATATAGAAAGACTGCTGCTGTAGCAATAAACAGCTTCAGCTACTACTATGTCCACATACTCTTGTGTGGCTGTTGTTTTGTCCATCACTAATGTATACAGTGACATCAGTTCCCTCAGCAATCAGTGCATGAGTTGGCAGGGCTTATTGAAAGAGCTCTAAACTAGGTTCGAAGTGGGAGGGGGTTAAAACCAGACTCTAGAGATGAGGCTAAGGACAGCCTTCATTCTGCCATTTCCTTGAGGTGGGAGATGGTGACAATATCAAAATTGTCTGTGACAAGTGGCAGGAAGACACATCAGGGTTGGAGGGATGGAGTGATAGTAAGTACCTTCATTCTGTCCTAAGAATATGTAGCCCATGAGGAGCATAGTTAGGCTATTAAATTTTAGGAAAACAAAATTCCAGTCCTTCAAGTAGTTAGTAAATAAGACCCCATGGGAAGCAGTCCTCAGGAACAAGGGAGCAGAATAGAACTGGCAGGTCTTTAAGGGTGCTTTCTATAGAACACAAGAGAGCTCAATTCCCACTTGTAAGAAATATAGCAAGGAAGGCAAGAAACCACCATGACTGAGCCATGGGCTGCTGGTCAAACTAAAGAGCAAGCTGGGACTACACAGGAAATGCAAGAAGGGACAAGCATCCTGGGAAGATTATAGGAACACTGCCTGGTAGTGTAGGGACAAGGTCAGGAAAGCCAAGCACAACTGAAACTGAACTTGACAAGGGATGTGAAGAAAAACAAGAAAGGCTTCTACAGGTACATTAACCAGAAAAGGAAGATTAAAGAAAGTGTAGCCCCCGCCTTGATGAGCAACAGTGAGGGACTAGTATCAATGGACAAGGAGAAGGCTGAGATTCTCGCCAACATCTTTGCTTCAGTCTTCATTGATAGCTTTTCTCCTCATGGCCCTCATGTTGATGGCCCATGAAATGGAGACCAGGGAGACAAAGTCCTTCCCACTGTAAGTGAAGACAAGGTGCATGATCATCTGAATCACGGAATCATAGAATGGTTTAGGTTGAAAGGGACCTCAGGGATCATCCAGTTCCAATCCCCTGCCATAGGCAGTGACACCTCCTGCTAGAACAGGTTGCTCAAGGCCTCCTCTAACCTGGCCTTAAACACCTCCAGGGAGGGAGCATCCACAGCCTTCCTGAGCAACCTGTTCCAATGTTTCACCACCCTCACTGTAAAGAACTTAACATCTGCTTTGACTCTCCTGTCTTCCAGTTTAAACACATTATTCCTTGTCCTGTCATTACAAGACCTTGTAAATACTCACTCTCCAGCCTTCCTGTAGGTCATCTTCAGGTACAGGAAGGCCACTGTAAGGTCTCCTCGAAGCTTCTCTTCTCCAGGCTGAAGAGCCACAACTCTCGTAGCCTGTCCTCATGGCAAGGGTGCTCCAGCACTCTGAGCATCTTAATGAATCTGGAAATATACAAGTCCATGGGACTTGACAAAATGCATCCCAGAGTCCTGAGTGAATTAGCTGTTGTAGTTGCCAAGCCACTCTCCATGGTATTTGAAAAGTCCTGGCAGTCAGGTGAAATCTCTGGAGACTGGAAGAAAGGAAACTCTGCCTCCAATTTTTAAAAAGATAGAAAGGAAGACCCTGGAAACTACTGACCTGTCAGCCTCACCTCTGTACCTGGGGAGATCAAGGAACAGATCCTATTAGATGCCGTGCTAGGGCACATGGAGGACAGGGAGGTGACTCAAGACAGTCACCATGGCTTTACTAGGGGCAAATCCTGCCTGACCAACCTAGTGGCTTTCTATGATAAACCGACTATGTCAGCAGATAAGAGACAACCTATGGATATAGGGACAGGGTACTAGAGGGCAGAGTGGCCCATGATAGTTGGTTAACATTTAAGGACCCCTTCTTCCAAGCTCAAGATCAGTGCATCCCTGCAAGTGGGAAATTGAGAAAGGAAACCAGGAAACCGGCATGGTTAAGTAAGTAACTGCTAAGCAACCTGAAGTGGAAGAAGAAACGCTCCAGATAATGGGAGGAGGGGTTGGCCACTTGGAAGGGCTGTTGTCAGAGGCTGTAAGGAGGCAACTAGGGAGACTAGGGCTTTGTTGGAACTCAACCTTGCAAGGGAGGTCAAGGATTACAGAAAGGGCTTATTAAATACATTGCAGGAAAAGCTGATGTTAGAGGTAACACAGGCCCTCTGCTGAATCAGGTGGGTGCCCTGGTGATAGAGAACACAAAGAAGGCGGAGTTACTAAATGCCTTTTTTGTCTCTGTCTATACTGATGGAGGCTGTCCTCAGGAGCCCCTAACACCTAAGGCTCTAGAGGACAGCATGACAAAGGAGTCTTCATTGATTGATGAGAACTGGGTTAAGGAACAGTTGAGTAATCTGGACATCCTTAAATCCATGGGTCTTGATGACATGCATTCTTAGGTGCTGAGAAAGCTGGCACAGGTCAGTGCCCGACCACTCTGTGCCATTTTCAGTAAGTCATGGTGGACAGGAGAGGTGCCTGGAGACTGGAGGATGGCAAACGTCATTCCAATCTTCAAAACGTGTAAGAAGGAGTACTCAGGTAACTATATACCTATCAGTCTCACCTCCATCCCTGGAAAGGTAATGGAGTAACTTGTCCTTGATGCCATTAGGAGCAGTCAGCATGATTTTACCAAGGGGAAGTCATGTTTGTGCAACCTGATAGCCTTTTATGAGGACATAACCAGGTGGCTAGATGATGGTAGAGCAGTGGACGTGGTTTATCTTGAATTCAGTAAAGATGTCTCCCACAGCATCCTTCTGGCTAAACTGAAGCAGTGTGGTCTGGATGATCAGGTAATTAGGTGAATTGGGGACTGGTTAAATGAAAGAAGTCAGAGAGTTGTGGTCAATGGGATGGAGTCTAGTTGGAGGCCTGTGACTACTGGGGTCCCCAGCGATCAGTAATGGGACCAGTTCTGCTCTATATATTCATCAGTGACCTGGATGGGGGCACAGAGTGCACTGTCAGCAAGTTTGCTGATGATACCAAGCTGGGTGGAGTGGCTGCCACACCAGAAGGCTGAGCTGCCATTCAGAGGGACTTGGACAGGCTGAAGAGGGCTGGGCAGGGAGAAATTTAATGCATTTTGCAGCTGGGAAAGAACAACCCCAGGGATCAGTATAGGCTGGAGACTGACCTGTTAGAGAGCAGTGAAGAAGAAAAGGATCTGAAGGTCCTAGTTGATGGGAGGTTGACAAGCCAGCAGTGTGCTCTTGTGGCCAGGAGGGCCAATGCCATCCTGGGGTGTATTAGAAGGGCTGTGACTAGTAAGTCAAGAGAGGTTCTCCTGCCCTTCTACTCTGCCCTGATGAGGCTGCATCTGGAGTACTGTGTCCAGTTCTGGGTCCCCCAGTTCAGGAGGGACATAAAGCTGCTTGAGAAAGTCCAGTGGAGAGCCATAAAGATAATTAAGGAAATGGAGCATGTCACTTATGAGGAGAGACTGAAGGAGCTGGAGCTCTTTAGCTTGGAGAAGAGGAAACAGAGGTGACTTCCTCAATGTGTATAAATGTGTAAAGGATGAGTGCCAGGAGGATGGAGCCAGGCTCTGCTCCATGATGCCCAATGACAGGACAATGAGCAATGGGTGGAAGTTGAAACATAGAAAGTTTAATTTAAGCATGACAGGATGTTTTTCATTGTGAGGGCAACAGAACGCTGGAACAGGCTGCCCGAGGGGGTTGTGGAGTCTTCTTCTCTGGAGATATTCAAAGCCCGCCTTTGTGATTCCTGTGTGATCTGGTATAGGTGATCCTACTCTGGCAGGGAAATTCTGAGATTCTGTGATATGATCTATCTGGACTTCTGTATGACTTTTAACATGGTCCCCCACAACATCCTTCTTGTCAAATTGGAGAGATACGGATTTGATGAATGGACTGTTCAGTGGATAAGGAATTGGCTGGGTAGTTGCATCCAGAAAGTGGTGCTCAATGACTCAATACCTAGATGGAGAGCAGTGACAAATAGTGTCCCTCAGGGGTCCATACTGTTGGACCTGTATTGTTTAATATTTTTGTAAATGATACAACAGTGGGATTGAATGCACCATCGGCAGATTTGTGGATTACACCGAGCTGAGTGGTGCTGCTGATAAACCAGAGGGATGAGATGTCATCCAGAGGGACCTGGACAAGCTGGAAAGATGGGCCTGGGTGAACAATGTGCAGCTCAGTGAGACCAAATGCAGGGTTTTGCATCCGGGTTGGAACAATCCTCACTATCACTACAGCACATCCAGAGAGATGGTTCTGCCACTTTACTCTGCCTGGGTGAGACCTCACCTGTAGTACTGGGTCCAGGTCTGGAGCCCTCAATATAACAAGGACATGGACCTGATGGAGTGGGTCCAGAGGAGTGCTAAGAAAATGATCAGGGGCCTGGAGCACCTCTGCTGTAAGGACAGGCCAAGGGAGTTGGAGAAGCCTGGAAAAGAGAAGGCTCCAAAGATATCTAATGGTGACCTTCCGATACCTGAAGGGTGCCTACAGGAAGGCTGGAAAGAGACTGTTTACAAAGGCCTGCAGTGACAGGATAAGGAGTGATGGCTTCAAACTCGAGAAAAGTAAATTTAGATTGGATGTTAGGAAGAAATTCTTTACGATGAAGGTGGTGGAACACTGGAACAGATTGCCCAGGGAGCTGGTTGGGGCCCCATCCCTGGAGATACTCAAAGAGAGGCTCAGCAGAGCTCTAGACAACCTGATGTAGCTGAGGATGTCTGTGCTGACTGCAGGGTTGGGGAAGTGGTCTAGATGACCTTTGGAGTTCCCTTCTAGCCTAGACCATTCTATGATTCTGTTAAGTGATTTTTTTTTTTTTTTAATTTTCTGATCACTGTTCAGTTGTATACTAGCTGCTTACAGCTATCATCTTAAAAAGAAGAAAAGTCCAGTTTTAGGTGTTTATCTGGATTAGTTGTATGTGATCTGCTCACAGCAAGAGATTTGAGGTGCTACTGTGTTTCATAGCTGAATCTGATGAAGTACTGGCAAGAGTCAAGTTGTAGACACAGAATTGTAGAAGTTGGAAGGGACCTTAAAAATCATCTAGTTGAAATTCCCTCTGCCAGATGTCTCTGGGAGTGGCACCTTCCACTAGATGAGGTTGCTCAAGGTCCTGTCCAACTTGGTCTTGAAGATTTCCATGGAGGGGGCATCCACAACTTCAATGGGCAGCCTGTTCCAGTGTCTCACCACCTTATCTGTAAAGAATTTCTTCCTAATATCCAGTCTAACTCTACCCTTATCCTGCTTAAATCCATTCCCCCATGTCCTGTCACTACAGCCCCCCCTCAGCTTTCTTGTGGGCTCCGTCAAGTACTGGAAAGCTGCTGTAAGGTCTTCCCAAGAGCCTTGTCTTCTCCAGGCTGAACATCCCCAACTTTAATAGCGTGTCCTGGAATGTGCTTCTGTCGGTCCTCTGATTGTCTTTGTGGCTCCCCTATGGACCTGCTCCTCAGTTTGGTGCTCTTTTGGGGATGGGGAATGGCGGGGGTGGGCAGCAGAACTGAATGCAATACTGCCAGTGGGATCTCATGAGAGCAGAGCAGAGCGGGAGAATCACCTCCCTCGTCCTACTGGTCAGACTGCTTTTAATGCAGCCCAGGACATGGTTGGCTTTCTGGGCTGCAAATGCACATTGACAGCTCATGGTGAGTTTTTCATTCTTTGACATGCCCAAGCCCTCCTCTCAAGACTGCTTTCAAGCCACTCACTCCTTGCCCACTCTATAATTGTGCTTGGGATTGTCTTGACCCAGGTGCAAAACCTTGCACTTGGTCTTGTTGACCTTCATGATGTTGGCATGGCCCTGCCCCTCTAGCCTGTTCAAGTCCCTCTGGATGGCATCTCATCCCTCCAGTTTATCAACAGCACCACTCAGATTGGTGCCATCTGCAAATTTGCTGATGGTGCACTCAATCCCACTGTCTATATCATCAATAAAAGTGTCAGTACAGGTTTCAGTACAGACCCCTGAGGGACACCACTTGTCACTGCATGTTAACTATACCACAAAGCTTGATGTTGTCCACAAGCCTGTTGTGGTGCCCTTAGTTCTACTGAGCAAATCACCAACAAAGATACTAACTAGCACTAGTCCAAATACTGACCCCTGAAGGATGCCACTCGTCACTGGTCTCCATGTGGACATTAAGCCATTGACCACTACCTACATAATAAGCTCCTTTTCAACATCCATACTTAGAAAACAATGCATGTACACTTTATGAAATGCAGTCTGGTTTAGTAGAAAATAAGTAAGAACTTGATTCAGGAATTGCTGAGACTTTGTCTGTAGTGTGTAACTTTTTCTCTGGTTCAGGTTTTTTGTGGTGGTTGTTGCAAACGAAAATGCAAACTACAATACATGGAGAAGGAAGCAAGAGTCTGTACTGGCTGCTATGATTATATTAAAGGTAAGAAAGGGTGTTTTGAGCAAATGCAGTAATCATTATAGAGAAAGATAAATGCAGCTAACATCTTCTTATTCTTTTTGAGGTACTTCACTAGTTTAATTGGTGTATTTTTCCTGGTTTTGAGTGTCCTTGGTTTGTCTGAATATAGAGCTGGTTTTCTTCTTGGTAGATAAACAAATGTTATGTTAGGGGTTAAGTCAGAGAGTTGTTATAAGAAAATGGTTGATACCGTGTTTTTAGCAGTTCATAAACCAAAGACTTCAACTTCCATGTCTGGCTAGTGTCAAAGTACACAAGAAGGTAGGAGGGAGCATGACCACAGCAATGAACCAAAACTGACCAATAGGACGTTCTCAATATATGTTATAGCCAGTATATATTAGGTGAGGGCTAGTCAGCAATCTCTACCACTCTTCCCAGACTACGATTTCAGTGTTATTCTCTTCCAGAACCATGCACCAGAAATACTGGGCACCGCCTGGAAGACCACAAGTAGTTGCCGGGGTGCATCACTTATCTCTCTATTCTTATTACTAGCGTTATTATTCTGATGTAATTCGCTTTCAATTACTGATTTGTATCTTAAGTCTTCTTACTTTTACCCTTCCGTTGTCCTTCAGGGCAGAGAGGGTTTGGGGAGGATGTGGTGAATGCAAAGAGCAGCTTGTGGGTGGGGAAGTGGTGGGGTCAGATTGTGAAGAGAGCAAGGAGTGGCTAGAGGGTGCACAGAGCAGCAGGAGAGGGGTGTGTGGGGTAAGCAAGCAGCAGCTGAGGTGTGTGTGTGAAGTGAACAACCAGTGGCTGTGAGGTGGGGGGGCAAGCAGGGGCTGAGAGTGTGCGGGGATGCACGCAATGGCTTTTCAGGGGTGTAGGATGAGCAAGGAATGGCTGAGGGTGAGTGTGGCTTGGGCAAGGTGAGCACGGAATGGCTGGAAGGACAAGAGAAGGTGGGGAACTATAGAGTTAGCAGTCAGCATCTGAGATGTGTCAGGTAAGCAGGCAGTACCTGCAGGGGTAGTGGTACTGGGTGAGCAAGCAGTGGCTGGGAGGTGAGCATCGGCTAGGGAGTGTGTGGCAGAAGCAACCAGTGGCTGGGGGCAGGGTGGTCAAGCAGCAGCTGTCGGGTGTGTGCTGGGGCAGCAATCAATGTCTTTGGGGGTGCACAGGCTGATGAGGGGGTGGCTAGGGGATAACAAGCAGGTGCTGGGAATGTGTGTGGGGTTAGCAGGCAGCAGCTGGAGTGTGTGTTGGGTGAGGAAGCACTTGCATGTTGTTTCACTGTCAGACAAATTTTATCCGCAGCACTCAGATGGAAGATGAGAGAATACTTGTACTGCATAGCTGGATTTTGGTCCTGATTTCAAATTTGGAGTAGCACTGAGTTTAATTGATGGTTTGTGGTTTGTTTAAAAAAAACACCCAAACAACAGCTTGAGTTCTATAGGACTATATTATATAAAGTCTAACTATTAAGTCAAGTTTAGCTGTTGACACTCTAGCCAAAAGTAATCCTCCCTCCACAGTAGCCTTCTCTGCACTCAAAGGCCATGCACTTGCTTATTTTCACTAGTTATTTGCCCATTTTGTGTAGCTTTCTGTCATGATATTTTTGCACCTGCTTCAATAATGAGTCATAAGGTGACCTTAACTGAGAGCTAAAAATGCCTGCTTATGGAAACATCAGGAGAGAAAAAAAAAAATCATAGAATTATAGAATCAATCAGGGTTGGAAGGGCCCACAAAGATCGTCTAGTTCCACCTCCCCTGCCATGGGCAGGGACACCCTACCCTAGATCAGGCTGGCCAGAGCCTCATCCAGGTCCTCATTATTATTTAAATGAGTTGAAAACACAAGAGACTTTTAATGCTGCCTGAATGGAATTTGGCTTGACTACTGTGATAGAGGTATTTACACCAAAGTATAGGGATCATATGGTTCAATGTAGTCACTGCAACAGTAGCAAGATATACAAGGGCATCTCTTTCAATTTGTTGGGAACAAATTGGGCAAATGTGTAGGTAGCAAATCAAGATACCTAAATTTTCTTCTCTACAGTGGTTTGAGTGCTCATCTTCCGTAACTAGCTTACAGATTGTGCACTGCTTCTGCAAACAGCCAAGCCATAATACCGAGGTGCAAGTGAAATAAATGGTGAGATCGTACAAACTAACCACGCTGGGGGTTTTGTTTGACTTTTTTTTTTTTTTTTTTTTTAGCACAGGCATTGGGAAAGGTGAGCTCAACTGATCCTGACCTCAGTTCCGCTACTTCCTGTGAGCCTTCTGCTGATTCACCTGCAGAGGAAGCCCAGACATCTGGTGCTTCTGCTACACCTTCTTCACCCATGTTAGTACTTGGACAACCCAATATTAAAGGTATGCTAAATATAGTATAATGCATCTTAACACTATCAGGATAGCTTGAATGCATACTTATTATAGTGCTGCTTTTTGTGGGAAGTAGAAACTCTGAATTAAGACACTGGAAAGTGACTTTTAATTCCCAGTTTTGATTCCATGTGTGAATCACAGAATGACAGAAACATTCAGGTTGGAAAAGACCCTCAGGGTCACCAAGTCCAACCAGTAACCTTACTCTGCAAGGTTCACCCTAAACCATATCTCCAAGCACCACATCCAAACAATTTAAACACACCCAGGGTTGGTGACTCCACCATGCCTGACCACTCTTCTGTGAAATTTTTTTTCCTGATACCTAGCCTAAACCTACCCAGTCGCAGCTTGAGGCCATTCCTCCCTGTTCTATCACTAACTACCTCTGAGAGACTAAGTCTTAAGTCTCTGCTTATGAAAGGTGGATGTTACTTTTTTTTATTGTCCTCTCTGGTTATATTGTACTTTTTTAATGTGTAGGTAGTAATATAAGTGTTTCTATATAGTTTAGGAGATTTCCGGTTTGTGTTGCGACTGAGTCTTACAGTAAAAAAAAAAAAAAAAAAATCACTAATTGTTTAGGAAAAAGTTACTACTTGCAGGATAGCTGTAATACAAACCAGACACAATACAAGGTCTCCTAAGCTATATAAAAGTGCTGGGAAGAGAGTGGCTTAATTTTTATCCCTTTCAGCTACTGGAACAGCGCAGTATGAAGTTGGTGTTGTTTTCTTAACCTTTCCTAGAGCTGTCTCCCAGAGAGGAGAGGAGAGTTGATTTTGTGAATCCTCTTGCATGTGAAGAAATAGAAGATGCAAGACTTTCACCTATAGCACAGGGGTTATCACCAAACGTAAGTTGTGTTAACTCTAACTTGACAGAAATGGATATAACGTGAATTAATTCACGCAACTTCACACACTTCTTACCTCTTGAAACACATTGATAACAAATTGAAGGGTCCTCTTACATACCATTGTCATGGAGGTAGGGATTTAATGTGGCCGAACCAGGAATTACAAAAAATAAAATTATTTTATTTTCCTGGAACTCCGCCCCCAAACTATATACAAAAATTAGTTTAGTTCATTAACAGATTCAGTTCGATGGAGAATTTCTTCCAAAAGGATATTATAGATAAATTTAGACATTTAGGAAGTCAGGAAATGGAAGAGGCTAAGCTATAAACAGCTTTACCCCATTATCAATCAGGCTGAGCAGAAGATTAAGCGAATAGCGAGTCTTACTCAGGGAGGTGAGATAGGCATTCAGCAATGATCCCTTGCTGGATTCCTCAGCAGGAGCAGCCTGTTGACATTGCAGGCAATATCCAGTAACGGAGATCCATGCAACAGAAGTCCAAGGCGAGCAGCAGAGCCACCAAACTCAGAAATGTCTCGAGCACTTCTTTCCAAGTGGGATGGTCGTGAAATGATGCTGCCTTCATAGTGGCAGGGGAGAGCCAAAACTGCTAGGGTTCCCAGTCCCAGAGGCAGCCAGGAAGTTGGATACTGATATGGTCTAAGAGAGGGCAGTCCAGATGCTACCGGCTCTCTCTCAAAGGACCCCAGGGCTTGCCAAGCCTGCATGTTTGCATAGAAGGGTGCAAAGGTGGGGAGAACCATCCAAAAGCAGGGACAGGATAAACCTAAGAGCTATACAAAGGTAGGAGCTGTCCAAAAGTGAGGATGGTCCAGTTGTGGCAGGAACCTGTCCTTCCCAGTGGTAGGGGACTCTCAAGGTGGGAACTCTTGCTCTAGTTATCCTTTTTCTAAACAAAGTGTCCATTTACTGTTTATACTAGGCACAAAACACAGCCAACCACCAACCTGATTCCAGTGCAAGCTTCCAGATGGGTCAGCCCACGTGCAGAAAGGCGCCTTTTCCTGCCTCTCTTCAAGCCCGCAGGGTTGGGGGTGGGGGGAGCTGTTTTCATGCCTTCTTCTCCCATTCAAACCCATGGAGTGGAAGGGAGGAAATGAGGAATTTGGGATGCCCCTGGACAACCATAATACAACTTTTGCTTCACAACTTTCGCAGAGTGCTGTGATGTCCTGAGATAGAAATATTCTGTAGACAGTACTTCAAAGGAAACCATGCTTGGTTTGAGGTGTGTCTGAACTTTGAAAACAGTATAGCAGAAAGTTTTCCAATCTAGACTTCTTTTCTACACAGCCTTTGAATAACTACTTCCATGAAGGTAACCTCAGACATAATTCCGAAACTTGTCAATAGTAATATGGTTACTGTAGAAGTCTGTGGTGGTTTTTCCCAGTGTCTTGCTATAGTTTGGATTAGGCTAACCAGAATTTATTTAATATCCTATAATACTACTTTATAGAGTGCACTAAAAGCTGCATGTTGCCTCTAGTGTGAAGTAGTATTAAACTGATTATTTTTTTTGCATTAGATCATAGAATCATAAATTCATTAAGGTCAGAAAAGACCTCTAAATCAAGCCCAACCTTCTACTCATCACCTCCATGACCAACAGACCATGTTCTGAAGTAACACATCTACTTGTTTTTTGAACATCTTCAGGAGTGGTGACTTTACCTCTTCCCTGGGTAGCCTATTCCAATGCCTCACTACTTTTTTAGTAAAGAAACTCTTCCTAATATCCATTCTGAATTTCTCCTGGCACAGCTTAAGGCCATTACCACTAGTCCTGTTAGTTACCTGGAGGAAGAGGCCAGGCCAGCCTTACTACAACCCCCTTTCAGGTGGCTGTAGTGAGCAATGAGGTCTCTTCCCAGCCTCCTCTTCTCCAGACTAAACAATCTCAGCAACCTCAGCCAATCCTTGTTCTCCAGACTGTTCACCAGCTGCATTGGTGTTCTCTGTACCCACTTCATGTACCTCCATACCTTTCTTGCACTGCAGAGCCCAAAATTGAACACAGTACTTCAGATGCAGTCTCAACAATGCCAGTTAGAGGGGCACAATCGTTTCCTTACTTCTTCTGGCCACACCATTTCTGATACAGGTCAGGATGCTTTTGGCTTTTCTGTCCACCTGAGAACTCTGCTGGCTCATGTTCGACCAGCTGTCAGTAAGCAACCCCAGGCCCTTTTCTGCCAGGCAGCTTTCCAGCAACGCTGCCCCAAGCCTGTAACATTACCTGGGATTCTTGTAACTCAAGTGCAGGATCCAGCACTTGACCTTGTTAAACCATACAATTGACCTTAGCCCACTGATCTAACCTGTCCAAGTCTGGCTGGACATAAGGAGGAAGTTCTTCACCATGAGAGTGGTGAGACCCTGGAATGGGTTCCCTGGGGAGGTGGTTGAGGCCCTGTCCCTGGAGGTGTTTGAGGCCAGGCTGGACGGGGCTCTGGCGAGCATGATCTAGAGTAGGGTGTCCCTGCCCATGGCAGGGGGGTTGGAACTAGGTGATCCTTGTGGTCTCTTCCAACCCTGACTGATTCTGTGATTCTATGAAGTCTCTGTAGGTTCTTCCTACTCTCAAGGATATCAACACCTCTGCTTAATTTTGTGTTGTCTGCAAGCTTACTGAGAGTACGCCCAATCCTCTCATCTAAAATTATTGTGAAATATGTCAAACAGGACCAGGACCAGCCCCAGCCCTGGGGAAGATCGCTTTTGACTGGTCACTAGCTGGATTTAATTCTATTTATCTCAACTTACTGGGCTTGGCCATCCAGCTAGTTTTCAGTCTAGCAAAGTACTTCTTGAGTTGTAAACTGTGAGCTTCTCTAGGAGAGTGCTATGGGGGAGAGTATCAAATGCTTTACTAGAGTCTAGTATACAACATCCACAGGCTTTCCCTTGTCCACCAGGCAGGTCATCTAATCATAGAAGGCAATCAGCCTGGTCAAGTGGGACCTGCCCTTCATGAACCTGTGCTGGCTGAAGCTGATCCCCTGGTTTTCCTGTACTTGACATGTGAGCACACCTAAGATGAACTGCTCCATAATCTTCCCAGATACGAAGGTCATGCTGACAGATCTGTAGTTCCTGTATCCTCCTTCCAGTCTTTTTTGTAGATGGGCATCACATTGGCAAGCCTCCAGAGATCCAGGACCTCCCCTGTCAACCACGACTGATGATAAATGGTGGAAGGTGGCTTGACAGGCTCCTCCACCAATTCGCTCACTGCTCTCAGGAGGATCTCATCTGCCCCTATAGATCAGGGGCTGAATACCATGAAGATAACTGCTCTGACTGTAATGAGGCAAAGAAGGCCTTAATTAATTACCTCATCTTTTTCCTCATCCTTGGTGGCAGTATTCCCCTTTGCATCCATTAAGGGATGGAGATTCTGCGTGGCTCCTCTTCTTGTTGTTAATGTATTTGTAGAAAACACTTTTTAATATCTCTTACAGCACTGGCCAGACTGAGTTCTAATTGGACATTTGCCTTCCTAATGTTCTTTCTGCATATCCTGACTAAATCAGTGTACGACTCTTGAGTAGCCTTCCCCTTCTTCCGAAAGTGGTAAACTCTCCTCCTAGTGCTAGCAGCAACGCTCCCTGTTCAGCAAGGCCAGTCGTTTTCCCTGTAAGTCCCTCTTACAGCACATGAGGGCAGTCAGCTCCTGTGTCTCTGACAGCTCGTTTTTGAAAAATGCCCATTCTGCCTGAACATCTTTGCCTTTCAGGACCATCTCCCAAGGGTCTCTTTCAACTAGTGACCTGAACAGGCCAAAGTCTGCCCGCCAGATGTCCACGATAGTACTTTGGCTGACCCCACTCCTTACTTTACCAAGAATTGAGAGCACCATTACTTTGTGGTTGCTAAGCCCAAGACAGCCTTCTCACTATCACATAATCCACCAGTCCTCCTCTGTTAGTAAGTAACAGATCTAGTGTGTGGCACCTTCCTGGGTAGACTCACTTATCAGCTGAGTCGTGAGGTTACTTTCCATATGCTTCAGGAACCTCCTGGAGTGTTTCCTCTCTGCCGTGTTGTATTTACAAGGTGTCTGGTAAGTTGAAGCCTCGCATGAGAACAAGGGCTGTCCTTTTGGAGACTTCTACCAGCATTCTGTAGAACCCTGCATCAGTATCTTCATCCTGCTTGGGTGGTCTTTAAGAGACTCCCAACAGGATATCTGCATCATTGGCCTTCCCCTTTATCCTCACCCATAAGCATTCAATGGCACAGTCAAAACAATCCTTAATATACAGAGCCAGTCCAACACTTCTGCTTTCTGAAGAGCTTAAAGCCATCTATTGAATCACTCCAGACATGACAGTCATCCCGATATGTTTCTGTGGTGGCAACTATGTCATAGCTGTCTTGCTGCACAGTGGCTTCCAGCTCCTCCTGTTTGTTGCCTGTGCTGCATGCATTTGTGTAGATGCACTTGAGCTGGGCTATCAGTTTCACCCCCAGCACTAGCATGAGCCTGTTTCTATCCTCTTCCCACTTTGCACCCAGTTACAAGCCCTTTCAGTGAGCCCTGCCAACTCATGCATGAGTAGCACATAATCATGGACATACTGTCACTGGATGCAACGCAAATCAGAAGGGGTTCTTTTTTACTCCTCCTTCCTCCTCTCCCCTCCCTCTCTGTAGGATTGTTCCTGTATACTTTTTAGCGTACTTGAAAGGCAGTGGCACACCTCATGATGTTTTGTGTCTTTTGACAGATCATGTTCTAATATGCCTGTGCTCATAGTTTGTCATACCTCTTTTGCTGGAGGTGCAGTATAGGTTTGACTCCAAACTGGAAATTAATCAGACTATAAAACGCTGGACTCAGCTATCAGTAGATAGTGTAGAAATAGAAAGACATTTGTAGATCCATATGATGGCAAGTTACAATGATGACAATGTTCAGTAGCTGTGACTGGGGAAACAGTAATGCTAAACAGATTCCTGGAGGGTACTTGGTTTATTGTTGATTGTGTTATATCTGACTGTTCTATGCTAAAGAATTAATCTTCAGTACTCTGATACAAACTTTGTGTTGCTGAACAAATAAATTAATGATGTGTCTTCACCTAATGTGACTCCTAAAGGTGGCATGGTGGGAGGGAAGAGATTTGGTCGATTTCCACTTGTTGACTAGAAATGCATTCTCAGTATATATGATAGATTTATTTCTCTTTTTGCTTCTAGAATGCTAGCAGTAGAGGTTTAGCTGTTGTGAGATAAGAGTGTAGACTTTTTAATTTTTCTTCTTCATAGGCTCTAAAACCAGAGGCAGACGATGCATCAACTAATGTAAATTCTGAACCTGTTGAAGAAGTTAATCTAGTTACAAGAATGGCAGCGTTACATTCTTCTTTCTCTTCACATGATGCACAGCAAGCTATTGCAGGCCCAGTCGAGTTGGCACACAGATTTACACTTGATACTGTAAAAACTGGAGAGTGTTCTGCTGCAGAAGCTGTGAGCACTAGTTTGAGTTCAGTTCCTCAGGCTGCAGGTATTACATTTCCTAGTCCTTCACGTTACAGACAACTCTGTGGTGTTGAAAACTGCGTCAGTCGAGCAGTCAGCCTTGTTCCTCCTGATGGTGATCAACTGCCACCACTTCTACTTGTAGTGAGTGAAAAAGAAAAAGGTAAAGTTTGAGAAAACTGTTTAATCTTTTGGTACAGGATTTCTAAATATGGACTTGTGTGTATATAATTCTTCTTTCAATACAATTCTGATCTCATTTATTTGCTGTACAGTGCATTGTCTGATAATTGAATGTGCATCATTAATAAGGTCAATTTTAGAAAGAGAATGTTTTATCATTTAAATGTATTGTAGTACTGAGTGCACATTAATGGTACTTACCAGTACCAGTATATGGATGAAGAGGCAGTATAGACAATTATTCATTAGTTACCAGATGAATGTTAGACCTAGTGTGCACCTTTGTTACAAGTTACTGCCTTATTTTCATACATTCCTCAACTCTTAGTGTAAGCTAATCATTGATAGCTGTGTAGCTGTTATAGATTTGAGAATAATTACCACCCTGTTAAGATAGGATGATAAAGTATTTGCTATGCTTTGATCTGTAATTCTTATTTTAAGTAGTTGCTTGATATGTTGAACTAAATTGTGTATTAAATTATTCAGGTCCTCTGGTGGAACAACAGCCATCTCACCAACAGGTCATCTGTCTGCTTGCAGAAGGCAATCCTTATCCAGTAACTTTTATCCTAAATGCAAACTTGCTTGTAAATGTCAAGCTAATGACTTGTAAGTAGTGCACGTTTTCATTTCCATGAAATCTTGCTTTCTTTTTCTGACTGTAAAACAACATTACTATGATGTATCTGTCTTTTTAATTAAAGGTTGTTCCAAAAAATGCTGGTACTTCTCAACAACTGGATTACATGGTTTGGGTCAGGCAGAAATTATCATTCTGTTGCAGCGTTTACCAGAAGAAGAAATCTTTCCAGCTGAAATGTTGAAATTATTTATTGACATCTACAAGGATGCAGAGAACGGTATGTAACTTGAAAGGCTTACTTACTGCATTCTAGTATCTTCTTGCTGATATTTAAAGTTTGAAGTCAATACCTATTTTTTCTGAAAAGTATCTGTGAGTGTCTAATGATTCTGTTGAAAAACCTGTTAGCCTTGAGTTCTACATAAGCAACAGGAACAATAAAAAAGTTTCATACCTCTATAAACATCCTGTTGGCAGGTTTTTATGTTGTTCAGTCATACTGTGTTGGAGACTATGGATACAGGTCTTTCAGTCTAGAACTTCATTTGTAGAGGTACTGTACTGTTACATGTGTGTGTATCTGAGGTCTGTTAATAGCAGATCATCAACTAGTGTCTGCAGGAACAGTGCTTTTAGAAAACATTAACGTTAATTTAGTCAGTAAATATACAGCATTTGGGTTTAGGTATCTGTCAGACTTCTGGGAAGATGTGAGAGTTGCTGTCTGACTTACTTGTCTCTCGGAGACCACTGCTTAGAGTGGTTTTCTTGCCATAATGTATTAACTTCTCTAGACATGCAAAGATGCTTTCCCTCTTTTCTACAGGAAAGTTAATAAAAAACATGGGATATATTACTTTTACTGGAAAGTTCCTTGGTACAGAAGACTTGGGAGGATTCCTGTTTGTTTCACCAACTTACCAGAAACTTGATGATCAGATTCTACCAGATAAACCTTATCTTTGTGGCATTCTCATCCACAAGGTGGAAATACCCTCGGTGAAAGCTTTTCCAAGCCGTTTAATGTCTAGCTTGGGAGCAGAATCTGGGGGTAAGTTTTAACTTTTCAGAGTCTGTATGAACATTAAATTTCCTTTGGAAATACAAGGTATTTAGACAAGCACAATATTTAAAATAATCTTTGCAGAGTTTTATTTTACANAGCAGCCAAGCAAAAGGAGGGTGAGGTTAGAAAGCAAGATGGAGTCCAGCCAGCAGCCACAGCTTCTCCCCAGCAGGCAAAGAGAAGAGAACAGCCCAGCACGAATTGCAGAGCAGAAGTGACCTTATCTTTTGTTTTGGTTTTCTTCCTTACACATCTCAGCAAGGCTGTGAGCGAAGTAGACCTCACCATTGTTTTCATTTCTCAGCCTATCATCTAGTTCTTCTCACCAAGACGTTCTAGCTAGGCTCAAACTAGCACAACTCGTGAAAGATTGAACTTCCATACCTGGAAAGTCAATTGTTCTGCTAGACTTCCATGATTTATTTTTTTTTCTCTTCTCAGCTGATGAGAAAGCTAAGAAAACCGAACTCACAGCAGCAGACTATGTCTGACACTTGTTGGCATAGGAAGAAAATTTGATGGGAAGTTAACAAACCAACTCTACAGTTGACAAATGGTTTTTTGAATTAAATTACTGAAATTGAGTATATCATTACAACGTTACTGCTATATAATGGATAGAAGTATTCAGTACTTCAAAGCATAACTTACTAATTAACAGACTTAATCTCTGGGCCTGTAAAAATGCAGCAGGCGTTCTTTCAAAGAGGTGGATGGAGACCATGTGAACATGGACCACCAGAGGTTGTGCAGTGACACAACCTCCATGTGGAGATTACCTTCCACAGTCTGTTGCAGGCTGATGCTTTCCCATACAGCTAGTGCGAACCTCTGTCACTGTGAGACTGCTTCAGAGTCACCAAAGGAGAATGTTGCTGCAGGTTCCTAATGTCTTGAGGAACAGACAAAGCTAGCTTGAGCAAGACCTGTTAGATACTATCCTAAAGGCCTTCCAGAGCTGCTTGTCTGCTTGTATAGGTAGTGTTTTTTTTCCTGTTGCACTGCTACTTCTTATGTAGAGCAAAGAGCAGGTTATTAGATAAGGTGAAGTGTGCAGCAGTTGCTTAAGTGAA
The DNA here is from genome assembly GCA_013400475.1 of Tricholaema leucomelas. Taxonomy (NCBI): domain Eukaryota; kingdom Metazoa; phylum Chordata; class Aves; order Piciformes; family Lybiidae; genus Tricholaema lacrymosa; species Tricholaema leucomelas. The sequence goes on along the minus strand of WAAF01005144.1, from coordinate 3,354 downwards.
ATAGATTTTTTAAAATTATACACAAATTTCATGACCTGAACACATTTTTAAAATAAATAAGCCTAAAATTCTAGTAGCTTCAAGCGCACAAATACGTATTTCTTGTTATTTCTTGAGTCAGTGTTTGATTTTTGCTGTCCAGAATGTCTGTCTGCATGTTGAGAATGGTGGTAGCTTCTTTACCTTTTTTGTATTTTCTCTTTCCAAGCTACTTCTCTGTCTTTTTCGTTTACCAGTTCTGTATCTTTAACTTGACAGTGCTGACAGATACACTACTCATTTTGTTTTCAAATGGATTCATATTGTGGTTTGTGATCTCCTGCACCTCTGCTTCCCTAGATTCTATCTGCATATGTCCCATGCAGCTATGGAACTTGCAAGCTTGTTGCTTTGAATGAACATGCTCACTTGCTCTATTCTTGCTTATCAGTACTAAGTAGTGCTTCACATGGTAAGAGAGTATTGTTGTAGAAGATGTTAACCTGTACAGTATTCTTATTCTAGCAACTCTGAAGCCTTGCAACCCTTCACACAGCCGGTGACCCAGAGATTAAATCTGGGATGTTTTTATCCACCCCCTACTACATAGCTGACGAAGTGTATGAAAGCAGCAGCAAGTCTCTACCACAGTGACTCCAGGCAATGGCACTGCACTAGGATTTAACTGTGGGTGGAGAAACTACACAGTGGGCTAAGCAGCAACCCATGACATCTAGTTTATTTGGCTGCTCAGATATGGAGATTAAGAAGCATGGACTATAGCTGAAGTTAGAAGTAAATGCATGGATTAGCAAGCTGTCCAGTTGGTGATAGGTAAACACTGACCTTTTATCTTTTTTGTCCATGACCCTAGAATATCCAATGCCTCTACTAAGTGTCAGAGAGAGGAAGCCAGTCTTTACAGAGATCGGATGCAGAATTTTGCAAACACTTACTGTGAGTAAAAGGTTTATTGTCTTCCAGCAATGTACTCTTGTGGCCAGGAGGGCAGATGCCATCCTGGGGTGTATTAGAAGGGCTGTGGCTAGTAGGTCGAGAGAGGTTCTCCTGCCCCTCTACTCTGCCCTGGTGAGGCCACATGTGGAGTGCTGTGTCCAGTTCTGGACCCCAAAGTTCAAGAGGGACATAGAACTGCTTGAGAAAGTCCAGCACAGAGCCACAAATATGGTTAAGGGAATGGAGCATCTCTTAAGAGGAGAGATTGAGGGAGCTGGAACTCTTTAGCTTGGAGAAGAGGAGAATGAGAAGTGACATTATCAGTGTTTTACTAAATATGTAAAGGGTGAATGCCAGGAGCGTGGAGCCAGGCTCTTCTCAGTGATGCCCAGTGACAGGACAAGGGGCAATGGGTGGAAGCTGAAGCATAGGAAGTTTCATTTAAACATGAGGAGGAATTTTTTCACTGTGAGGGCAACAGAACACTGGAATAGGCTGCTCAAGAAGGTTGTGGAGTCTCCCTCTCTGGAGATACTCGAAACCTGCCTGGACACATTCCTGTGTGATCTGGTATAGGTGATCCTGCTCTGGCAGGGGGATTGGACTAGATGATCTTTCAATGTCCTTTGCAGTCTCTGACATTCTATGATTCCATAATTCACAGCAGGAAAAAAAGAGATTGCTTCAGTTTTTAGCCACCCTTTGCTATCATCATTCTTTGATATGTAAACTACTTACCTGTTACAGCAGGTAAGAAAATGGTATTTAATTTTCTGCTAACATAAAAACTTTGTCTAGGACTTCAAAAATGATGGGTATACTGTGGATATCATAGACAGCCTATTTATTCATCTGGAAAATGATAGATGCTGTATTAAAATACCCCTAAGGAAGTATAATGAGGTGAGTAAAACCATTCTCAATTAGCTTTCTAATCTAAACTACTTTCATGTTTCATTTTTCTTGTAATACCAGTCACATCTTTAAAAGTAAGGGGGAAAATTTTAAAAGAGAGTTGATTCTTAGGAACTGCAGTATTTTTATTTGTGTTCACTTTTCAGGCAGTTCTGCAAGTGAACTATTAACATGATAGCAGCTCTTTCGTTTATGATTTGCTCTGCAGTAGATGCTTTGAACTTTAAACTGATGCAAGTGGACTAGTTGAGTGGATAGGGTTGGGTGATAGGTTGGACTGGATGATATTGGAGGTCTCTTCCAACCTGGTTGATTCTGTGATTCTATGAAATGTGTGCTGAGGGGAGGCAGAGGGCATGAAATTATCAGAGTACACGTTTTCTTTTTCCTCCATACATAGGAGGGTGGATAATGAGTGGAAAATCAACGTTTAGGATAGCTGTTAAATGGTGAAAAATGAGCAATTTCTTCAGAATCTTTTAGCATATATCTTCAAGGATTCTCTTTTATTTCCTGATGATGTTGTTTTGCTTAAAACTTGAACTTTCTTGCCAGTGTAGTTTTTATTATAATTTGTTTCCTTCAGGTTTAACAAAAAAAACTACGACGAGCCTGGATAGTAAACTGCACAAGACTTAGTGCCTTAATACTAACAAAATCCCTATGATTGATATTCTGCATCCTCTCAACTTAATTTTGGTCATGCTTAGTGTTCCATCAGCTACTCATGGCAAACTCTGTTGTTCATACTTCCTGGAACTCGCTAGTAATTCCTGGGATTTGTTTTGAGAGGTGATTTTTTTCTAATGTCTTGTGCTTACATGGGGTGCTGCACAGTGAGATTTGTCAGCTTAACAACAAATTTTGTATTGACAGGTGATGAAGGTGATAGATTCTTCTGATGAATATGTGATTATTATTGGAACAAATCCTAGTAATGAGGCAGATTCTTTCTTAGTGTGTGTCCAGGATGAAGATGGCCTCTATCACAGTAAAACAGTCAGTGTTACTGGATGTCCTAGGAGAGGTAAGATGTCTAGTTTGGCTTGTGGAGAAAAAACACATTTCCAGAGTAGAAATACAGATTCATATTAGGCTGCAAGGAAAACAATCCCAGGAAATTGTTGAGATAAAGTTCAGCATACAAGCATGTAGTAAGGGCAACACAAGATATCTCTTCCCACGTCTCCTCCACTCCCCCTCCTGTCTGCTTCCTCCTTACCAGGAGATAAGAAAGGGAGGGGAAAAATAAGGTAGAGTTTTCAGTTGATTTACACAGAATATTTTAATCCCCTGCTGCAAAGGTATCAGAGTACACCAGTATATATAGAGAACAAAGGGAAAAGGGAAAGGAATACTTGTCCAAATCCCATAACAGGCCAAAAAAGAGTTGCTTGTTCAAAGACTGGAAAAGAAAGAGGGTGACCAGTCCCTCTTTCCAGAGTCATTGTGCAGCACAGCTGTAAATGCAGCAGTCATAATGATTTTGATAGTAGGGAATAT
>WAAF01005143.1:0-24036 GCA_013400475.1 Tricholaema leucomelas | reverse complement strand
CAGATTCACTCTGTGCTGGGTCAGAAACTGGATGGATGGCCTAACCCAGAGAGTTGTGCTGAATGGTGCCACATGCAGTTGGCAGCCAGTCACTAGTGGTGCTCCGCAAGGATCAGTGCTGGGCCCAGTCTTGTTCAACATCTTTGTTCATGATCTGGATGAGGGGATTGAGTCCAGTATCAGTAAGTTTGTGGATGACAAACTTAATGGCTTGTGATTTTGCCTATTATAGTATATTTGGCTGACTGCCAACCTGATTGGTCATTTTGGTGGCCAAAGGGCCATTAATCTCAGCCCACATTTGATAAATAGAGGCACAGAGGTAAACAACGTGCTCAGGCTCCCTTGTTTGCTCATTATTAGGCTTAGACTCACCAGCACTGCCTTTTGCCTGCCTGCATGCTGATTTGCTTTGCTGCTCAGACTCCCAGCCAGCTGTGCACACTTGCACACCACTGTGGTGAGTTATCAGGACCAGATCCTGTATTGCCTGCCTTCACCTATGGAGCTCAGTCTTCCTTGCAGCCATGTATACTATTGCATGCCTGCTGCCTTATCACTGCCTGGTAAGTGCTACTGCTGCCCAAATTACCAGGAAGCAGACTTCACTTGTCTGCACACGATCGGCCTGCTAGCCAACGTAAGACTGTGCTCAGACTGCACAGCATTGTACTTCTCCTGCACCTGAGGTCCTACCTAAGAACTTCTTGGATAGAGCATCCAGAAGAAGCCAGGAGACAAGGGCAGAGATTGCATCCTTTGCCAGGAGAACAAGGTCAGAGACTGTCATTTCCCCAGAAGCTGGGAAGATTCTCCTTTCCCCTGAAGCCGGGAGGATTCCAGCTTCAAAGTCCATGGGCAGACTCCCCTGAAGTTTGGACTCTAGTAATAGGCTGTGACGTAGCCTCAGAGGGTGATTGATAATTAATAAGAATTTGTAAGTAAATGCTTTAATGCCTCTGTAATTTCTATTGCCTCCTGCCATAGAGCAGAAAGAGCTTTCAGTCCCACCTGCTGGGCAAATAGTATATTTGTTGTGGGGAAACTCCTCTCTCTGTTTATAGTTTGAATTGTTTGCTGGTTATTAATAAGTTATGGTTTGATATTATTTCTAGAATGTATCACAGTATCACCATATCACCAAGGTTGGAAGAGACCTCATAGATCATCAAGTCCAACCCATTGCCACAGAGCTCAAGGCTAGACCACAGCACCAAGTGCCACGTCCAATCGCGCCTTGAACAGCTCCAGGGACGGCAACTCCACCACCTCCCTGGGCAGCCCATTCCAGTGTCCAATGACTCTCTCTCAGTGAAGAACTTTCTCCTCATCTCAAGCCTAAATTTCCCCTGGCGTAGCTTGAGGCTGTGTCCCCTTGTTCTGGTGCTGGTCGCCAGAGAGAAGAGAGCAATCTCCTCCCGGCTACAACCACCCCTCAGGTAGTTGTAGACAGCAATAAGGTCTCCCCTGCACCTCCTTTTCCCCAGGCTAAACAATCCCAGCTCCCTCAGCCTCTCCTCATAGGGCTTGTGCTCGAGGCCTGTCACCAGCCTCATTGCCCTTCTCTGGACACATTCAAGTATCTCAATGTCCCTCTTAAACTAGGGGGCCCAGATCTGGACACATGTCTTCATGACTGTGTAAGATCCTTTTAATATTAAATTCAGTGTTTGGGGGTGGTGAGAGTTCAGAATATTGAAGTTAATAAATATATATTTTTATAGAATATTATCTCTCACCAATTAATTTCTCCCCTTGCCACAATCAGCGTGGGCAGCAGAATTCCCCTCCACGAGAAATTGGCGTAGTCGGCAGGATCCCCCATGTGCAACACCTATTGAGGAGGTTGAGATTGTTGAAAAGCTTTCTTATCTCTCTGAATTTGTATTTCACTAGTAGGAATGCATTCCTCTGATTAGATGGGCAGGCTTATTTTTGCTAAGATGCTGTGATATTCACAGATTTTTGAGAATTCTCAAGGTATTCATATTAATTTCAATGTGTCACACTTTTTTGTATGTCTGTGTCAAATCTGTCAGAATTTTTTCAAGTATTGTATGTCTTCTTTTTTTAGAAACCTCATTTTTACATAAAATGAAAAAAAAAACCTCTGATATTTCACTTGATGAGTAATAAAGGCCTAGTACAATATTCTCCCAAGTGAAAAAGTGATAGGACAAGAGGAAAATGTCTCATGTTGCACCAGGGGAGGTTTAGAACATTAGGAAAATTTTCTTCAACAAAAGGACTGAAGCACTGAAATGATCTGCCCAGGAAAGTGGCAGAGTCACTGTCCCTGGAAGTATTGAACAGATATATAGATGCGGTGCTGAGGGACATGCTTTAGTGGTGACTTAGTAGAGCTAGATGAACAATTGCTCTTGATGATCTTGAAGACATATTCCATCAAAATGGTTCTACAATTTTATGTCTTCACTGTTCTTCCTTATGGTATCAAAAAGTGCCCATACAAGCAGCTATCTATTTAGACAATTTTAGATGTATGTTTCCATTATAAGGCTATTCCAGAAGAAAACATTAAGATGGTAATCTGGTTTGGAAGAGCAGAAATGAAATCCCTGTACTGAATAAGTAAATTCTACTTCTATAAAGACTTCTGTATCATAACTGATACTGTCTAAAGAGCAAAATAATGCTGTCTTCCTATTGCTTGATCATCATCATCAATATGATTTTCATTGTTCCTTAGAATAATTGAAGCAATTTATTCTTAGGACAAATACTATATAATTCTATTATTCACTTAGTGAAGTATAGCAAATAAGTTTTGTATTAATTTCAACAGCATGGTCCAGTACATGGTGAAATGATAAAAAATATGATACCTCTTATCTGAGACTAATGAACTTATTTGCTCAGAAATTCTTTTTGGCTTATTCATTTATTCTGTAAACCAAAGGGTTCAACTAAGATCAGACTGACTAAATTATGCAGTGTAAAGCAGATGACTGATATAAACCACTTTCTTTTTACCACGTAATTTTATAGTAATGGAAGTAATGTTCATTAAATGAACATTTTAGTAATGTAGTAATTATTTAGATATTTGGTCCAGAATGTGAACACATCAACAAGAGGTTTGCTTCACTACTTTTATTGCTTTTAAACCACAGCTGAAAGCTGTAATCATAGATACAGCGACAAAAGGACTGAAAAACAATTTTATTATTGCCCTTATTTCAGTTCTTTCTGGTCCTGGTTTACTTCTATCAGACCTGAATCAATTTGACCAATATGGTTTTGGGTGAAAAGAGCTAGGAAATTTCTTTACAAAGGTGGAAGAAGTGGATGGATCAGGAAGTGAGATAGAGTGATACAAAAGTAAGTTGAAAAGAGTGTTGAAACTGTATATTCACTTAGAGATACAAATGAGATTGTGTGGGAAAAGGAAGATAGGACAGAAGAGGCAGTCAGTGGATAACAGAGGACAATAAATTGTTTCTATTTTAATGATGTCTGAGGAGAAAGGAGGCTCAAGTGAAATAATCTGGAGAATCCTGTGCAGCTGTCAATATGATGATTTTTATGGGTACAGGATACATTTGCGGATTTTGTGAATTGATTGAAATAAAGTTTCATTTTCTAACTCTGCTTAGCATTCAGCTTCTGCAAATAAAGTTTTTCTGAGGTGTTTAATGTAAAGTAGCATGAATCTCTTAAAGCCACTAATAATAGCAAAACTACCACACTGACTCTCACTTGTTGACAACATTTCTCAGCCTTATGTTGGATTTCCACAATTCACACAACACTGCAAATAAATTAACAAAACTCTTTTCTTTGATTGCCATTTGTTGTATTGCTACATACCCTTCTAAACAGCCCCTCCTCAGCCTTCTTGTAGGCTCCCTTCAGGTACAGAAAGTCCACTCTAAGGTCTTCTTGGAGCCTTCTCGTCTTCAGGCTGAATAACTTCAACTCTCCTAGTCTATTTTCTTAGTAGAAGTGCTCCAGATTTGTCCCAGTTTAGGGCCACGAGCTACCAAGGACAGAAAAGACACTTAGTCCCTTTGAAGAGTAGGAATGAAGATAATGCACACTAATTGGAAGTTAAAAAGGAGATTCTACATACTAGTGCATGTAGGCAAAAGGCAGTCAAGTAGAGTGGATACATCCACAAGCTAAGCCATGTCTATTGGAATAAGAACATCTGGAACCCTCCTCTCTGCTAGCTAGGACCCATCTTCCCCACACAAACCATGAGATAAGTAGAGATGTGTGCTCTGGGAAGGGAAGGGAAGGGAAGGGAAGGGAAGGGAAGGGAAGGGAAGGGAAGGGAAGGGAAGAGAAGAGAGGAGAAGAGAAGAGAAGAGAAGAGAAGAGAAGAGAAGAGAAGAGAAGAGAAGAGAAGAGAAGAGAAGAGAAGGCCTCTGATTATCATTGTGGCTCTCCTCCAGACTCTCTCCAACAGATACATGCCCTTGTGTTGAGGGCCCCAGAGATGGACACAGTACTCTAAGTGGGGTCTCTACTGGAGCAGAGTAGAGGGGAAGAATTATCTGTTTCCATCTACTGTCCACACTTCTTTTGCTGCAGTTCAGGATGCAATTTCTCTTCTGGACTGCAAGTGTAAATTGCTGGGTTGTGTCCAGCTTTTTACCCACAAGTACTTCCAACTACTTTTCCACAGGACTTCTATCTCCAGGGCTACACTGATATAAAGGATTGTCCTGACTCAAGTGAGATCCTTACACTTGGCCTTGTTAAACCTCATGAAGTTCACCTGGGCCCACTTCTCCACCTTATTCTGGTCTCTGTGGATGACATCTTGTGCCTCTGACACATCAACTGCACCACTCATTGTGATATCATCTGCAGAATTACTGAGGGTGCACTCAATCCCATTGTCTGAATCACTTATGAAGATACTAAATAACATTGGTCCTAGCATGGACCCCTGTCGTGGAGGGCCCATAGGCCCAAAATAGGCTTACCTATGCTTTGTGTTGCCTAGACATGTTTTTCTGCCCACACCAAAGGTGAACACATTAAGTGGACACAAACGAGCACAAAGAAACACAATAGACCTGGAGCCATAAAGTCTGGCCTACCCAGGGCCTAGGTTGTGTAACACGGTTGTATAAGCCCATGCGCCTAGCTTATGGCCCACTGGGTGCAAGGCCCGTTTTATCCCCATATTTGGGAAGGGACAGGCCTGTGGTCCCTGCCTATTATGGTATGCTTTGGCTAACTGCCAAGCTGATTGGTCATTCTGGTGGCCAAGGGGCCATTAATATCGGCCCACATTTGATAAATAGAGGTACACAGGTAAACAAAGTGCCTGCTTGCCAGCCTGCCTGCCTACCTGTTTGTCTGCCTGCCTGCTCACCTGCAGGGCTGACCCACAGGGCTCACTCTAATGCCTGCTTGCCTGGTTGCTTGCTTTTACTTCGCTGCTTACTGCTATTCTCTACAGAGCTCAGTCTCACGTGCAGCCGTGTACCCTATTGCATGCCTGCTGCCTTATCACTGCCTGGTAAATTCCATTGCCACGAGTTACCAGGTGCAGACCCTGGATTGTCTGCACGAGATTGGCCTGTATGGCCAGCATGACACCATGCTGAGACCGTACAGCATCCTGCCTCTGCACCTGATGTCCTGACAGAAGAAGCCAGGAGAACAAGGTCAGAGATTGTCTGCATATCTGCATCCTTTCCACTGAAGCTGAGAGGATTCCAGCCAATGTCCAACAAGACAGAATCCCCTGAAGATTGGACATTTGCATAGACTGTGACGTAGCCCCGAAGGGTGATTGATCGTTGATAAGAATTTCTGAGCAAATGCTTTAATGCCTCTGTAATTTTCTATCGCCTTCTGCCATAAAGCAGAAAGAGCTTTGGCCCATCTACTAGGCAAGCAACATATTGACCCCAAGGGGCATTTGACCTTGGGGAAATTCCTTTCTCTGTTTATAGTTTGAATGTTTGCTAGCTATTAACAAGTAACTGTTTGATATTATTCCTAGAATGTCTTCCATAACCGTGTAAGAACAAATACTAATATTAAAATTCAGTGGTTGGGGGTGGTGAGAGTTCCGTGTAAGAACAAATACTAATATTAAAATTAATAAATGATATATTTTTATAGAATATCATCTCACACCAATTACTTTCCCCCCTCTGCAACAACCCCTGAGAAACAGCACTTGTCACCTGCTTCCACCTGGACATTCAGCCATTGACTTCTATCTTACGGATGTGACCATCTAGCTAATTCTTTATCCATCAAACAATCCAGCGGTCAAATTAATATATGTCCAACTTAGAAAGAAGGATGATGGAGGGGACAATGCCAAAGGCCTTGCAGAATTCCAGATATATGAAATTTATTGACCTTCCCTTGTCCACAGATGTAGTCATTCCATCATAGAAAGTAGCTAGGTTGGTTGGGCAGGTCTTGCCTTTAGTACAACCACACTGGCTGTCTCAAATCACCTTCCTGTTCTCCATGTGCTTCTAGGAGGATCTTTTGTATAATATTCCAATTGTTAATTCCCAGGTTCATCATTTCCACCTTCCTTAAAGATAGGTGTAGCTTTTGTCTTCTTCCAGTCAGCAGGGACTTCACTTGGCTGCATAACTTCTGAAATATCATAAAGAGTGGCTTAGCAACTGCATTAACCCTCAGGAATCTAGGTAACATAGACTTGTGTAGGTTAAGGCTCCTTAGGTGGTCAGAAAGCTTGTCTTCACTTACAGTGGGTGACACAAAACCCTGGTCCCCATCTTTTGGTTGTCCAATTAGGGAGGTGTGAAGATAGAGTTTTCCAGTGAAGACTGAGACAAAAAATTTCTAGAGACTTCAGCCTTCTATTCATCTGTTGTTACTAGGTCACCATTTGTGGATAAATTTCTTGCTAGAAGAGGACACAAATTGATAAACATGAGCAACTTGTGCTGAGAAGTGTCCTTGGGGCCATCTCGGGCTCAGGAAACCAAGGTGCAAACAATGAGCAACCCACACACAGCTGCAGTAGGCAGAGTTAGCCAGCTGCAGGGGGCTGGGTTAGCCAGCCTCAGAGGTTGACCCTCAGACTGTTATGGTTAAATCAGCCTATGTATGCCTCACATGTAACCCTGTACCCTCCACATGTACCAATATTAGTTGTGCACGCCTCTTCTAAGAAAGCATATACGTCACTGCATCATGGAAATAATGCGGAGAATGACCATCTAACCACACTGGTGAACCAAGTGTTGTTTTATCCCAGGTGCTCCACCGGCAACCATTCTTTCTCATCTTGGGGAGTATGTTTTACTTTTCTTTCATTTTCTGGTTGACATATATGCAGAAACCCTTCTTGTTATTCTTTGTATCTCTTAGCAAGTTCAATTCCAGCCACACCTTTTCATTCCCAACCTCTTTCCTACACAACCGGACAACATCCTTATACTCTTCTCAAGATGCCGTACTGCCTCTGCAGTTCCTTCTTGCCTTTTAGATGCACACATCTTCATTCAGCCATGATTGTCTCCTTCTTTCTTGTTTTGATTTCCTGCATCTGCAGATTGAGAACTCTCATGCTCTATGGACAGCATTCTTGAAGTTCTGCCAACTCTGTTCTGGACTCCTTGAAGATCTTCCCTAAAATTCAGGGATCTTTGTTGCGGGTGGCAGGCAGCCGGGGAGGCTGAGAATCGATCGGGGTACTGACGAGGACTCAGTTAGCTGCCAGCAGCCTTATGGTCAGTGCAGTGCAGTACAGCTTTTTCAGGAAGTGCAACAGCTTATATACCCCTTTAGTAGAGGTGTGTACAACTAGCTGAGGTTTACATATGTGGAAGGTACAGATTGGTTCAGGTTTATAAACAAGGTATCGATAGGTCAGTCAATCCCCTGGTGTCCACCCCATGGGATGGCAAGATCAGCCCCCTGCAGCTGTGCGTGGGGTGCTCATTGTTTACAGCTTACTGTCCTGGGCCTCAGACAGCCCAAGGACAGTTCGCAGCACGAGCTCTGATGTTTACAGCTCATGCACTGCCTAGAGAGAGTGTTCTCCCACACTTTGTTTCGTTCGTATCCATTAGGACTGTGAACATTTTTACAAATACATTTTTCAGATTTCTCTGAAGACGGTTTTGCATGCCAGAGAGTTGTCATAAAATACTCTTCTGCCACACAGTAAATGATGAAGCAGTTACTCAGACTGAACCTTGTGCAGAGGTGAAAAGTGCAGTAGTCAAATGAGAACAAGGTGCTGTGGTAGTTTGAGAGTTTTCCCCCACCCCTGCAGATTCACCAGACTAGCTAGAAGTTCAGCCAGGTAGAAGTTAAGGATGAAGCTATATTTTACAGTGTAGCACATATTTACAAGCATACGTACACAGTATTTACAGATATTTACAATAATATACAAGTTAGAAGTAATACAGAAATTCAAAATCCCTCCCAAACAGCTAGACTGCCCAGCACAGATCCTAACTCCTCTCCTTCTTCCCATCCCCCCCCCCCCCCCCCCCTTTATCTCAGAAGGCTTAAGTGCAGGAGTGAGACAAAAAAAGCCAATAAGAGGTTAGAATGAGAATGATTACATCGGGTTACACAGATTCAAGCAAAGACAGTTAACACAGCAAGCAGCAGTCAGAGACTCAGACTGAAGAACAAGAAGTGAAGTGCCCCTTATATTACATAGACCAATTTAACTTCTGTACACCAACTTTTCTTATAAACTCCAACTGTTTTCTACCTACTGATGAATCTTAAACTCCTGTTATACCATTGATATGATGGACAAAGGCATACCTGAACAATTTTTTTGATTTGTGTAATGTTCAAATTACTTAGTGTAATTGGGTGAACTGAAAACATTTTTCCCTGAAAGACCAGAATAAAGGCTGTTAATGAAATACTTCTTCACCAATACAGAGTAGCTTGACCAAAAAAAAAAAAAAAAAAAGAAGAAGAAGGTCTAGTGGACAAGACTAGTATGTTCTTTATTTCCTATAACAGATAAGAGGCTCTTGTAAAAATAAACAAAACAATGGTCTTTCATACTTCAACTTAGCATGGCTGTATATTCTGCTTTGACTGTGTTTCTTATTTTCCTGCTCAAGTCACATGAAAGCTTAGAGATTCTGGAATGTTTTCATCATTGGTACCAAGATATCCTCTCAAGTCCTGTATGTTTCTGCTACTGATGAAACCAATTTCTTCATTTACAGCCTAGTTTTGGAGAACTGAACATTCTCAGCTGTGATCATGAGGGTGTATATGAGAGTTCTGAAGAGTCTGCCATCTCTATAAATTTGATCTTATTGCATAAAGCAGCCGTGCATAATTAGAAAATTAGACTTTGCACACGAGAAGCGGATTTCATCTTACCCATAACTTATCAGCATAACAGTAAGAATAGTTAAATAACCTGTTCATTTATTTCTGGCATGATACTTAAATTGAAACATTCACCCCAACCTCTTTTTATTCTTTTATTCTATTATAGCAGAAATACAAAAAATTGGAGGATAATCCTCAAAATTACTTATAGTTCTACTCAGCACTTGCCACATCAATTTTTGAACAAAGGGGAAAGATGTATAAATTATATCAAGACATGGAAAGTCTCTAGAGAGGAAATAATAGAAAACACAGAATTAAAATATGGTCATTTGATTTGAAACAATTATCAACAGATCATTTGACTGGAAATCTGTACCATAAAGTATTGCAACACTTTATCCAATAGGCTTTAGTTAGCTGTTATTGAATTAAATTGTTTGTGCTAGCAGTGTAACTAAAAAGGGCTAACATAAACATGTTTCTTATTTCCTCTAAATAATAAATATAAATGGAAGTGTGAACAGAAGGGATGCAGGCATAGGTCTGTCTGTTGACATAGTGCTACCAATCTGTACCTTCCACACGTATCAATCTTGAACTAATTTAGCTGTGCAAGCATCTTCCAAGTAAGCATATAAGTCACTGTAACACGGAAATAAAGTGGAGAATGACCACCTAACCACATTGGTGACCCAAGAGTCATTTTATCCCAGGTGCAATGCCAGCACAAAATGTCACTTGGAAGGTTGTGGTTGGGCTGTGTTATAAAGGGGAAACTAATTAATGTGAGATGATATTTTCCAAAATTAATATTACTTACTAATTTTGACATTCAGAACTCTCACCACCTCCTTCTTCATCTCCATGGTAAAACACAGCCAACGTGACCCTGGCCACTCCTCCTCTTCCTGCCACTGCCAGCCACTGGCCTGGCTCGGCTTCTTCAGCAAACGCTGTCGCAGCTAATTTCAGACTGGTGGGTTTGCAGCACTGCAGCTCCCACAGACAGTCAGCAGCAGCCAGCTGGAATCCAGCTCTGTGCATGGCTGAGTAAATGGGGAATTGCTGTCCTCAAGCCACAATGAAACAGAGGGTTGAGTGTGTAAAAGAATAGGACCCCTGAGAGATAGATCAGGAATATCAAACAAGGACAGACTATCCATATGTGATGGTTTGGGTGTTCCCCACTCCCTCCCACTTTTAGAAATCACCCAGACTAGACTCAGCTGCCTCCAGAAATATGAATGAAGCTTATATTTACAGCTAGCACAATATACAAGCAGATATTTACAGTATATACAGATATATACAGAAATATACAAGGTAAAAAGGTAATACAGAAACACAACTCCCCTCCCAGAAACCTGAGTCCCCAGAAGGGGCTCCCAACCACCCCTTCACCTTCTCCCTACCCCTCTCAACCTTACCCCAGTCCCAAGGAAGAATGTGTGAGGTTAGAAAGATGCAGCTCAGCCAGTTCCCCAGTCCCAAGCAAGACTCCTGAGTGAAGTGACTACCTATGCTTTGCTTTTTGTTTTTATACATCTCAGCAAGCCTATGGGGGAAGTAGACATCACCATTGTTTTCCTTTCACAGCCTGTCATCTAGTTCTTCTCACCAAAACATTCTAGCTAGCTTCAAACTAGCACACCATAGATGCTTTGTAGTCCTGAGAACCACTCCCAGTGCATTAAAAAGAAGTTCATATGGAGTGCTGAGTGTTGTATTATCATTTCTTCCACTTCTGTGGCAGCAGTGATGGCCTTCCCACAATTGCAACCACTAAGCTGTAACCAAAAATGCTCAAGATTCTGTTGCGGAGGGGAAATCAATTGATGCAAGATTATACTTTTCCAAAGCTAATATTGTTTATTAATTTTGCTATTCAGAACTCTCGTCACCCCCAACTGTGGATGAACTTCTTGCTAGCAGAGGACACAAATTGATAAACATGAGCAACTTGTGCTGAGAAGTGTCCTTGGGGCCATCTCAGGCTCAGGAAACCAAGGTGCAAACAATGAGCAACCCACACACAGCTGCAGTAGACAGAGTTAGCCAGCTGCAGGGGGCTGGGTTAGCCAGCCTCAGAGGTTGACCCTCAGACTGTTAAGGTTAAATCAGCCTATGTATGCTTCACATGTAACCCTGTACCCTCCACATGTACCAATATTAGTTGTGCACGCCTCTTCTAAGAAAGCATATAAGTCACTGCATCACGGAAATAATGCAGAGAATGACCATTCTAACCACATTGATGAACCAAGAGTCATTTTATCCCAGGTGCTCCACTGGCAATTGGCGCCTGAACAGTGAAACAGGCATTTGGGTGAGATCGAGGCAGGCCAGCAGCAGGAAGGACCGCATTCAAGAGGGCCGGTGTTGGTAAACATGCCGACCACCCTGCGGACATTTTTCATATCAAAAAGTGAAGTTACCATTGACACTGTACCGAAGGAAGTGGGGCAATGGCCGGAAACCCAGGGGCCGTGGTTTTGGGCACTCCGTGTGATACAAGTAAGGCCATGGGGAACGGATGCAGCACTGTCTTTGCTGGCTTGTTTACTCTTTAAGAGAGGTGTTCATCAGACATGAACAAGCTCCGAGAGCTGCTGACCTGGGCGCAGGTGCAGTGTCATATGTGTGAGCTACCCATGATCTTTAAGCTGGAAGCTTGGCGAGGGGTCAGAGACGCATGGCGGGACATGGTTATTAATGACGGAAAGGACTCTAAGACCGCTCAAAAGCTTGGTTCAACCTGGTGCAATGTGCTATGTACATTACTAGAAATGAGTGATGAGTGTTTCACAGTTGCGTCAGGCTGCTCCGGCAGCTACTGGAACTTCCGATGTGAGCGTGGCAAGAGAGAGAGTTCCGTAGCTCGGTTTTTCGGACTCAGTTGTGCTGCCCCAGTCAATTCCAGATCAATAGCTGAATTGAAAAAGAGCATGGCACATGATCCTGGCAGACCAGCATATCACCCACAATGGGCCCTACCTCTGCCCCCGCTGACTGAGGACTCACTTGCTAGACTGATCATTGACACCCCCGAGCCTGACAGTGGTGCTGCAGCTGGAAGTGCATGCATTAGCGGCCATCACTCGCCCATGGCTGCAAGTAATGATACACAGCGGTCTCTAGAACAGGTGGTTAAAATGTTAGAAAAATGGACACCCGAATGTGCAAAACAATGGGAAGGGCTACTGCACCCGGTGACTCTGAGCGCCCTGCCATCCCCTCCTGTGCCTGTGGCTCAACCACTGACTGAGTGTCTTTGGGAGCCCAGAAGCTGGACACTGCAACTTGGGAAAAAGCGTTACAGCACAATATTAAGTGGTCTGGTGTCATCAAAAATGCCCTATTTGAGGGAGAGTGGCACCCTGTGCAGTCCACGGCTTTCCTGGTGCTGACCGGGGCAAATGGCGAGTCACATTGAGACACCTGGGAGTGGAAACCCCTGGAGCATGTGCAGAAGGCAGTTAAAGAATTTGGGAACCTGTCAGGCAGATGTTAGATTGACTGTTTTCTGCCAATCGCTGCATGCCGATAGACTGCCGTAACTTGGCCAGTCTTATTCTGACACCCTCCCAGTTTCTCCTATGTGAAAGGGAGTGGTTCCAACAGGCAAGGAAGGAAGCCACTCAGCACCAGTGTGCAGGAGATCCCTTGTATGGGCTCATGCCTGACCATACCACAGCAGTCTGCCAATTGGGAAACTTCAAAACCAGCACGAGCAGCTGCGCAAAGACAACAGTAGCTGTGGTGTAGGACAAGCAGCGGGGTACCTGGACACCCACCACCCAGCCACCAGCGGGAGCCCCAGAGTGGATCTGGCAACAGCAGTAAGTGTCACCTTGCAGGATAAACAAGTCACAAAAATCCCTACCACCACTTCGGGACCCCTTTCTACGTTGCAGGGCTCCTTAGGTGGGCTCCTCCTTGGATGGTCATGGGTTAAAAAATGTTCTGGAGACTAGAAAATTGTTATTCAATCCCATAATTCTGCTATCTTGGTATAAGCTCACAACAAAGTCAGTCCGTTCTCCTTTTCTCCTCCTCCTGCCCTGTGTGTGTGGCAGGAGCCAGTCTATCAGGAACATGTAAGCACTGGGCCTCTTGGCTGGCTGGAGGCATTTGGGGAGGGGGAAGGGGGGGAGGATTGGAGCACTGAGGAAGGTAGATTTAGTTTTTTGGGGGATGGGGAAAACTTCAAGGGGGTTTGCCATGGATGGGGAAATCGCTTTGTAAGATCTATCACTGTATTTCTCTCTCTCTAAATACAATTCTATATTTTCTCTCCAATTTGATTTGAGAGTTTAATTTCTGTTGCCTGTCTTTAGCAAAACCGCAACACAACAACAAAAAACAAAAACAAAAACTCCCATTAAAAAAATATAAAAAAGGTCAAACAAAACCAACTATGTGCAGATTTTTATAACTAAAAAAAAAAAAAAAACAAAACAAAAAACCCAAAGGTAACAAAAAACCAAAATGTTCCCAAGTCAACTTGTCTTTGAAATTCTTCATTGATGGGATGTTCTAAGCCTGAGCACCATATAATGAGTTAATACTCAATGGAGGGTTTGCTTGCAGATGTCACCTGTCAGGTGAACCTTAAACAGAGTATCTTTCACTCATAGAAAAGTTTGCTAAAACTCCAGGCATTTAATAAAGAGAAAGGAAATCTTCATCAGTGCCTGATTTCTTCTCATGAGCTCAGTTGTGAAACCTCTCTTTTCCAGACCTTTGGAAGAATATACATTTGAAACTGAGACTGAAGTATTTGACATTTCTTTTCTCTATATATATTATTATTTCTTCTAGATTTACAAAATTTCAATTTCCTTGAAAAAGAATAAAACTAAACAATCCACAGCTTTGTTATCCTTGTGTTACAGGGTAAGGTCTCCTGGGAGAAGTGGTCTGGAATCCCAACCCCAGATGCCACTGGGCCCTCCTGGTAGGCATAGTCTGGAACCTGACTCCAGGTGCTCCTGGCCCCTCCTGGTGGAAGATCCCTCCAGCCCACTCTCACTTCCTGTCTGCAACACTATAAAGGCAGGCAAACGTCCTGTTCTCTCTCTCTGCCTCCCTTAAGGAGAAATGCCTTTGCTGCTACAACTACTCCAGCTTAGCCATGTGGCCAGCCAATCAGGTGGCTGATCAGCTATCTCCTGCAATCCACCTCCATCCAGGACAATCCATCATCATCCACTTGGTTTTGTATATATTTTTGCATCGATATTCCTTCCCTTATGCCTCTATAAACTCCCTTACCTTAAATGCCCTTAATTTATTGTTAAATTTTTTCTTTTAACTTACCAAATTGGTGCAAGACTGTTTTCTATGGGTGTTTTACCCCTTGTCACTCTTTCTTCCTAGTTATTTCTTTTTCCAAGAGGGAGAGGGGAGGCATCCTATATTTAATTTTGTTCTGTGAGCTTTGGGTCTCCAGGAAGCTCTAAACTAGAACACCCTGAAATCATTCTACAGCTTCTTATAGAATTGTATGCCTGGGTTGGAATCTGACATCTTGACAAGCTATGAGTTCCATCACACCAGGGAGCCTTAGTGGCCAAAGTGTTCAATAAAACTTCAAAATTAGATGTTCTGCAGGTGGGAGGAAAAAGCAGTGTGGAATATATCACACTTCAGAAAAAAAAAAAATCCTCTCAGTTCCTCCATCTTACGATTTTGCATCCATAGTGGACCTGGAATATCAAAGATTGATCATTTGCCAGTGTCACAGAAGAGAAAGTGCCTAGAGCTTATTTCAGCACAAAAAATATTTTGTCCCAAAATTTACTTTCTCGTGTGACATATCCAGCATATGGCTTTCCTGTCAAGCAGATGCTTGTGTGAACTACTGTAACAAATGGCACACAGTCAGCAACACATAAAAAGTGTAATGCCAACAGCAAGCAGCTTCCTGGCAGCATGGTCAAAAATTTATATTGAACATAAGTAAAGAAACACCAATGCTGAGATCTAGCTCATCTGAGGGGAAAATCTGTGATTTTTTTTTTTTTGGTCAGTTTTTTTTGTTTGTTTGTTTGTTTGTTTTTTCGGGGGTGTGTTTTTCTCTCCAAATGGTCTCCCTACTTTATGCCTGAGATATCCCTTATTGTGATCAGACATACCCAAGAATATTTAAAAGAAACTGGCTGCAATTTCTTACACTCTCTAGAGTCCTAGTTGGACTCCTGACACCCTAGAAATTTGAGGCAACTAGCCTTCCACCTTTCTCCCTCCCTTCTCCCTTACCCCTTGCCTTGTGCCCAAGGAAGAATGGAGGGTCAGCCAGGTGGGTTAGGAAGCAGGTGGATAAATCACAGAGATGGCAGGTTAGGTTAGAGAGAGATGCAGCCCAAAGCCCAGACAGAGAGTGACTGTGTTATCTATATTTACATTCTTGTTCTTACACATCTCAGCAAGCCTGAGCAAAGTAGACATCACCATTGTTTTCCTTTCACAGCCTGTAATCTGGTTCTTCTCACCAAAACATTCTAGTTGGCTTCAAACTATCATAAACCACCTCTATGGGCAGCTCATTTCAGTGTCTGACAACTCTTTCTGCGAAAAAAAAAAAATCCTGATGTCCAGTTTAGATCTGACACAGCTTGAGGCTGCTCCCTCTCATTCTATCATTAGTTACTTGTGAGAAGAGATCAGTGTCTACATCTCTAAAACCTCCTTTCAGGCAGTTGTAGAAAGCAATAAGACCTCCCCTCAGCCTCCTTTTTTGTAGACTAAACAGCTCCAGTTCTCTCAGCCACTCCTTATAGGACTTGCTCTCCAGACACTTTGGCATTTTAGTAGTACTTCTCTGTACCTGCACCAGTGCCTTGATATATTTACTGCAGTGCCCAAAAATGAACACAGTACTCGAGGTGCGGTCTCACTGATGATTAGTATATAGAGAAAATCACCTCCTGGTCCTGCCAGCCACAGTATTTGTAATGCAGGCCAGGATGCTGTTGGTCTTCTTGGCCACCTGAGTTCACTTCTGGGTCATGTCCACCTGCCTGTCACTCAGTATCTCCAGGTACCTTTCCAGTACATAGCTCTCTAACCATTATGCCCCAAGCTTGTAGCATTGCATGGGGTTGTTGCCGGCAAGGTGTTGGGCCTGGCCATTGGACTTGTTGAAGCTCATATAGTTAACCTAAGTCCATCTTTCAGCTGTATTCAGGTCCCTCTGTAGAGTCTCCCTACCCTAAAGCAGATCAACATTCCCACTTAATTTTGTGTCATCTACAAACTTACTGAGGGTGCATTCAATTTTCTCATCCTAGTCATTGATGAAAAAATTGAACAGGACTGGTGCCAGTACTGAGCCTTGGAGAGCACCACTTATGACTGGCCTCTGGGTGGATTTAATTCCATTGACCATTACTCTCTTGGCCCAGCCATGCAGCCAGTGCTTTATCCAACAGAGTGTGTACCCATCTAAGCTCTAAGAAGCCATAACTGTCTCGGTTCTAGTTTAAATTTCCAGAGATTCAGATAAATTCAATAGAACCAATGACAATTTGTAGAGTGCCCTAGTTTCCCAAAAGGGATTAGATGGAGAGAGAGAGAAGTAAGCACACCCAATTTAATCAATCTCACTCAATTTGGAAGTTAAAAGGAAAAAGTTTATCAATAACTTAAAAAGGTATCTGAGGTAGGGGAGTTACAAAGGTACAGGGAAGGGAAAACAAATACAAAAGGTATAAATACAACCTGATTGTGATGGTGATGGCTTTGTCTTCCTCGTGAGTGATGGCCATGTGGTAAGAGAAACCAGGAACGGATGATAATGTTGGTATGCAGGGAGATGCAGAGAAAGAATGAAGCAGGCAGTCCCCCTGCTTTTATGAGACAGGAAGGGGGAGTGGGCTAACCATCACCTGGTGGTGTTCAGACCCACCCCTGGGGAGGGGTCAAGACCACCTAGGGTCAGGTTCAGGGTTTAATCCCCCTGGAGCATTAACCCTATACACATGAGAAACTGTGTTAAAGGCCTTACAAACGTCCAGAAAAACGACATCTTCAACCTTTCACCCACTAGGCAGGTCATCTTGTTGTAGAAGGGGATCAGATTTGTCAAGCAGGACTTGCCCTTCATAAACCCATGCTGACTGGGCCTGATTACCTGGTTGTCTTGTATGTGGTGAGTAATGGCATTCAAAGTGAACTTCTCCATGACGTTCCCTAGCACCAAGGTCAGACCGACAGGCCTGTAACTCCCCAGATCCTCCCTTCAGCAGTCACATTTGCAATCTTCCAGTTCAATGGGACCTGTTCAGATATCCGAGATTGCTTGGCGAGGCAAGAGGCTTGGTGAATACATCTGGCAGCTCCTTCAGTACTTTTGGATGCAACTCATCTGGGCCAACAGACTTGTGCGTGATTAAGTGGTGTAGCAGGTCACTGACCATCTGCTCTTGGATTGTGAAGGTTTCATTCTGTTCCCCCTCCCTGTCTTTCAGCTCAGGGCAGCTGGATGACTAAAGAATAACTAATTCTACTGCTGAAGACTGAGGCAACAGTGGTATTAAGTACCTCAGCCTTTTTCCTCACCCTTTGCCATTATGTTACCCCCTGCATCCTGTAAAAGATGAAAATTCTCCCGAGACCTCCTTTTGTTGGACAAGAAGAATGATTGTGAAACCAGATTTTGTCCACCTCTTCATTCTTGTTGGGTGATCCGTAACAGACTCCCATCACAATAACAGCTTTGTTCGTCTTCCCCCTGATTCTTACCCAGAGAGACTCGATCTCATCATCATTCTCATTAATTTGTAGGTATCAAGATATAATGGTTGTTATTATGGTTATGAAATATGGTATTAATATAAAAATATCAATTAATTATTAATAATACAAAAATATTTTCTTAACTTATTTACTGGGTCTTTATGCTTGGTTGTGCAAATAGATTATAGAATATGCACAGTGCATAGACCAGTACCAAACAATTTATCAAAATAGAAGCAGCAAGCTTTTGGAAGATTCCTTTGGTGCAATATGCCACATGCCCTTTAGGCTGACTCGAGAGGCTCCTTTCTGCTAAAGCAGAAGGCAGTTACATAGCAAACAGGACCAAAGCAAAGCAAAAGCTTTTTGGAATATATACTCACAAAGTAGTACCTCCAGATTTCTGGGGCTGCATTGTAGTCCCAAACGGTACTCAAAACACTTGGAGGGGCTGCTATCAGCGATAAGACACCCACTGGAGGTTTTTGGAGTTTCCCCAGGACTCTGGCAGGGTGCTGGGGCTTGCATAGTCTTCTGACCTGGTCTTGGTCCCTTCTCGGGTGGATGGTGTCCTTTCCAGGGCTCTGGACTTGGCACAGATGTTCACAGGCATGCAGGTGAGCAAAGTGTCTTGCAGTGTGCCGGTAAGCTGCACTCTCTCACCATGCAGAGCGCAGTGAGGTCTGAGATAAGCGAGCTCTCCAGCTAGGGGCAGCTTATCACTTTCAGTTCACGCTAAGGCTGGACATGGGTTTCAGGCAGCTTTCAGCAAAGAAAGAGCATGAAGGCACTTATGCCTCTCCCTGGTAAACTGAGGCATGGCAAAGGTCCCAGGTAGACAAGTTTGAAGCATCAAAGCTTGTTGTTACACAGCAAAACTGGTTTGAAACAACAAGGCTTCCTGGTCCCCAAGGCAAAGTTATCAAGTTTCTTACAATAACTTGCTGTCCACCTGATGATTTTCAAACACTATTATTATCATTAGCCTACTTATTAACATTAAAATCAAACATCAGTATCACTGATTTCAGTGGAAGTTGAGTGTTTAATTGCCTCTGAAAAGTTATTTTGTAGATGATCTCAAGCTACTGCAGATAACCTCTTACAGAGTTGACGACCTTACACTTTGAGGGCACTAAGGAATCCAAGTATACAGAAAAGCAGATTAGTTGTGGATGGACAATCTGAACAATGATGTCTGTAACAGATTCCATGATCTTTCTCACCACTGAATGACTTGTTGAATTTAAAGTGCTTGGCCACTGACTATTAAGAGAAGAAAATTTCAGGGTGACACTGGCAACCCTCATCTGCACAAAGATGAACCTCTGGAAACTGAACACTGGGTGATGCCTAGTCAAGCTCTGCTCTTAAAAGATGGCTTTGGAGGTTGACTTCTACACATAGATGTATGTCCAATGATGGTCTTTTGACTCACATATCACACCTGCAGGCACCAACCTTCACACAGCAAACATTCCTTAACAACAGCAAATGACAAGGGATAAAGTCCTTGGACTTAGCTGAGCTGCTGGGAGTCTGGGTGTCAAACTCAGCCATGAGCAATGGTTGAGCAACTTTCAGGACTACATCCAAGCACCAGGACTTGTGGAGCTTAGGGCAAACCTTGACACTGTCCCTTGCTAGGCAGGACTGGGCAGCAGAACCCTGAATTTGTGAGCCCTCCATGGTTTTTTAAATCTGAGTAACCAAGCAGGCACAGCATAGCCTTCCAAACCCACTGGGGCATATGCACAGCATCTTGTCTCCAAGAGGCCAGCAGGCCTGAGCAGTTTTCAAATATGGCAAAGCATTTTGAAGTTTAAAAAGAAATGAAATGTTGCATGTATCTTTATGAACACCAATTCCGCTGTGTTTAGAAGTAACAGAAGTTTTAAGAGAGAAGGGAAGTTCTCTTATCTTCATCGAGACACTTTCTTTATTATTTTCAATTATCTGCCTGATGTCAACTCCCTTTGAATTACATTTTTAAGCTTCTATATGATCCCACGAAATATAAATTCCCAGTGAAAATGCTGGTTCTACTCAAATAAAGGGTCATTTGTGTCACTGTGTATGCAAGCAAACCCATATATTTTAAACCAATAAAACCTGGCCCTCTGACCTCATTATATGACTTACAGGATAGCTATGTCTCCATAGCACAGATGCCTTAATTTGTCCTGTAGCTCAAGTATTCTACTGCATTGTGTGCTAGTTTGAAGCTAGCTAGAATGTTTTGGTGAGAACAACTACATTGCAGGCTGTGAAAAGAAAACAATGGTGACGTCTACTTCCCTCATAGGCTTGATGAGAGGTATAAGAGCAAGAATCTAAACATAGATAATGGAGTTGGTCTCCGTCCAGTCTCTGGGCTGCATCTCTCTAACCACACCTTCTGCCTCTGATTAATCCACTTGCTTCCTAACCTCCCTGCCCGACCCTCCATTCTTCCTTGGGCACAAGGCAACGTCTGGGGTAAGGTAGAGAGGGGTGGGAGAAGGTGGAAGGGCGGTTGGGAGCCCCTCCTGGGGACTCAGGTTTCTGGGAGGGCTGTTGTGTTTCTGTATTACCTTTTCCCTTGTATATTTCTGTATAGAACTGTATATACTGTAAATATCTGCTTGTATATTGAGCTAAGCTGTAAATAATAAGCTTCATTCGATTTCCAAAGCTGGCTGAGTCTAGTCTGGGTGACTTCCAAAGTGTGAGGCGGGGGGCAGATAACACTCAAACCATCACATTCATTACCAATGCTTTTTGTTTCATGAACACCTCATCTTTATCTGGTTGAATGTGTTATAATAAAATAGAACTTAACATCTTATTCTTTAAAAGCCTGGATCAGATAGTGTTAGTCTGTTGGAATGACTAATTTTCCGTAAAAAGAACAGACTTGCTTTATGTCACTTAATAAATATTTAATCATAGTCATTCACAGAAGCATTGCATGTACCAAAGGGACCTAATTTGGGCATTAGTGATTTTCTGGCTCTTAATTCTATTTTTGACTGCTGAGGATTATTAGCCAACATTTTTTAAGCTATGTGATGTTCCTTGTGTCTGTTTCACTGGAGTTATGCCTGTCTTTGAAAAAGCTATTTCCAGTACTAAATATTACAGTAACTTCTTCACACAAAGTATTCTTTGACATCTGTGGGAGGCATCTTCAAGACAGAATTACAGAATCTTATTTGGAAACACAAATTAGTGTTAAGCCTGTAACAAAATAATTTCATTTTTAAATTCTTTTCAGCTATTTCTCTTAACACAGTGGAAAACTCTCTCTATTCACCTGTAGCCTAAAGCAAGAAATAAATGAAGAGCCTGTAACTTCAGGTCTCAGAACAGGTGATGTGATTTCTAAGAAAGTAAGCTGCTTCCAAATATTTTCCTGGCCCATCTGTACTGAGTAGATATAGGACTTCACTTATCTTTTGGAAGTTAATAGAAGTCTTCACTGATCTGCTGGTTTGAAATCCTAAGAGAAGCACAGGGGAGCAACAGCTGAAGAAAAAGTAGTTTATGAACATGTTATGATTCTGTCCTTTGTGGTCTTTTCCAGTTTTCCCTAACAACTTTTTGATCTGCAATACAACTTCCCAGTCTAAAAATTCATTGCAAATGAGTAAAGCTGTCTTGTTAGAATCCCTTTAGATCCACCCATGAGCACTACAGTTCCTTGCCTTTCCGTGGTCTCTCTTAAACATAGACCATGACATTCAATGTAAAGCCACTTACCCTTATGCTTCAGCTCCCTCACTGTGAACTGATCCTGCCCACTTTAAAGTGTCACAACTCACATGGATTTCCTTTTGCTCTGATTCTCCTGACTGATTCCCTCCTTACAATTTTTGCATTGCCACCAGCAGACAAGTGGGGTGCACTGTAGCCTACAATTGCATGTCCATAGGAGCAGCACTCTTTTTTGCTTGCAACATTATGCAAAAGCAAATAACAGGAGTTCAAGTTAAGGAGAGCAACTTCTATCATGCCTATCACAAATGACTGCCAAAACCACCAGTTTGTCACTAGCAGCTACTAACACTTCTAGTCACACAATCACAGCACTTTAGAGGTTGGAAGGGACCTCCAGAGACCATCAAGCCAAGGCAGGATCACCTAGGGTAGTCTGAATGCATCCAGCCAGGTTTTGAAAGTCCCCAGACAAGGAGACTCCACAACCCCTCTGGGCAGCCTGTTCCAGTGCTCTGGCACCTCACTGTAAAGAAATTTCTCCTCATGTTGAGGTGAAACCTTCTATGTTCTGATTTGTAGTCATTGCTCCTTGTCTTATTGCTGCTGACCACCAAAAAGAGATTATCCCCATCCATTTGACACCCACCCCTCAGATATTTGTATACACTGGTCAGATCTCCTCTCAGTCTTCTCCAGACTAAACAGTCCCAAGTTTCTCAGTCTCTCTTCATAGGCAAATTGCTCAAGTCCCCTGATCATCCTCATCGCTCTCTGCTGGACTCTCTTCAGCAGGTCCCTATCTTTCTTGAACTGGGGACCCCAAAACCGAACACAGTATTCCAGGTGTGGTCTTACCAGGGCAGAGTAGAGGGGGAGAAAAACCTCCCCAGACCTGCTGGCCACACTTTTCCTGATTCACCCTAGGATGCCATTGGCTTTCCTGGCCACAAAGGCACATTGCTGGCCCATTAAGAACTTGCCGTCCACCAGGACTCCAAGGTCTTTCTCTATGGAACTGCTTTCCAGCAGGGGACCCCCCAGCCTGTACTGGTGCCTGTTATTCCTCCCCAGATGCAGGATCCTGCACTTGTCCTTACTAAACTTCATAATGTTTGCCTTCACCCAGCTCTCAGCCTGTCCAGATCTCATTGGATGGCAGCACAGCCTGACACTCTAGGCTCAGTAGGTAGCTTAAGAGCTTCACAAAGTGTTTCACTCTGCTCTCACCTATAATCATCAATAGCTCATATACAGCTTGACCTCACAGTGCGAGCCTAGGGATACCAAACCATTGCTCTTAACAGTCCTGACTGTATCACTGTGGTGTGGCCAGAGAAAGCGCTCACAAATGAGGCATCCTTCATGCTTACGCAGTGCTCACATGTGCCAGGTAATGACAGGATGTCTGCTCATCCTGCTGCTTTCTGGTTGTGGTGCCAAGCAGTGTAACTGCCTGTAAGACATCATACTCCCCCTTCCTCTCACACACTCTTTCAGTCTTTGTGGTTCCATGCGCTCGTGAAACCAGGTGTGCTGCTATGTAGATGATAGAGGAAATTAAAAACAGGGAATCCAGAGTTATTTAACAATGCATAGAACGAATATCAGGCTGCATTGTCCAACCTTATAAATTATCCAAGTGGATACTTTTACTTCATCAGGTTTTCCAAGGTCTTCTATTCTTTTCACTCTCTATATTTTTATCTTTAAATATCATTCAAGGTATTTTCTCCTCACCTACCTATTCAAAAGTTAGTTTAAACATGTAAGGTTTATACATTTCCAAACCTGTCCTCAAGTATGCCCATGAACAGGAGTTTCTCATTTATGTGTCAATGTCTTACATTGACACATGCAACACAGAGTGATCAGAGCAACATTAGGACATTAGAAGAAATTTTTTCACAGAAGGAGTGGTCAAGCATTGGAATGAACTGCCCAGGGAGGTGACTCAGTCACCAATCCTGGATGTGTTTGGATGTGGTGCTTGGGGATATATGGTTTAGAGTGAACATCGTAGAGTGGGGTTATCAACTGGACTTGGTGATCCTGAGGCTCTTTTCCAACCTGAATATTTCTGTGATTCTGTGAACATGCAGCTTGTTATCATCATAAAATGCCCTGAATACCACTATAGAAACAGTTGAAATTCTCTTTTTTCACTATCAGTATAGCACCTGACATCTCTGAGAAGCCAACACAATATCCTAGTTATCCCAAGGAATAGGAAGAATGCACACATTTCATGCAAATAAATCTAAAATCACTTAGAGTGGTGCTGAATGGTGCCACATCCACTTG
>WAAF01005142.1:46556-68197 GCA_013400475.1 Tricholaema leucomelas | reverse complement strand
ATCACATTGGGTGCTTCTGTGCTCCACAACCTCCCTGGAGGCGTTTAAGGCCAGGCTGGATGAGGCCTTGAGCAGCCTGCTCTAGTGGGAGGTGTCCCTGCCTATGGCAGGGGGTTGGAGCTGGATGATCCTTGAGGTCCCTTCCAACCTAAACCATTCTATGATTCTATGTCTGAAGCTTCTTCTCCTCTGGAACCCCAGACATGGGCCCCTTGATGCACCCCAGGACCGGTACTGCTACCTGGCTTAGCCTATCCCCGTGGCCTGCAGTTCAGGCAGGTCCCTGCCTGCCCTCCTCTCAAATCAAAGTCTGGCTGCAGTTTCTGGCTGGCTTCAATTACCAGCAGCCCAAAATGGGAAATGCAGCCTCTCTTCATGGTGGCTGCAGGCAGGAAAGCTGAGCTGCTTTTTGCCTTGGATGCTCCAGCGCTGTCTCCTGGGAATAGCTCACGGTCCAGGAATGTGGCTCTTCAGAGTTGGATCATTGCTCTTTCCCCACGTAAAACCAGAGGAAAAGAGATCAAACTTTAATTGGCATCAGGGGAACCTGCTGCAGGAGTTTTCCAACCTGCCTGGTGAAGAGACAGGCTGCAAACCTCCACCACACTTCCAGCGCCGCAGGCTGCAAAGAGCACGACCAATGCCTGGAGGATGGAATGAGCTGGAGAGAGAGGTGGCAGAGGAGGAGGATGTGGATTTGCCTGAAGAGATGATGAAGGCCAAGCAACATCTCTTGCTCTGACGGTGGCTAAGCAGTGAGACCCTTGCACAGACACATAGAATCCAGAACTGTCTGGACTGGAAAAGTCCTCTAAGATCACCCAGTCCAAGCAGCAACCCAGCACCACCACAGCCACTAAACCATGGCACCAAGCGCCATGGCCACACCTTTCTTGAACACCTCCAGGCATGGGCACTCCACCACCCCCTGGGCAGCCTCTGCCAGTCCCTGACCACTCTTGCAGCAAAGAATTTTTTCCTCATCTCCAACCTAACCCTCCCCTGGCACAGTTTCAGGACATTTCATCTCCTTCCATCACCTGAGACTAGGGAGCTGAGCCCCACTCGTCACCACCTTAACCAGCACTGCCACCCTAATAACTGCCTTCTATACCCTATTCATGCTGCTCACAGCACAACGAGGACCCCTCCCCAGCCACCTCACATCCATCCAAACCTCCTCCTCACGAGAACATATCCTAATAGCCCTGCACATCATCCCTCTCCTCTTCCTTATCCTAAACCCAGAACTCATGGCAAGAGCCTACCCCTACAGGCAAGTGTAGTTTCAACCCAAACATTAGACTGTGACTCTAAAAGGAGAAGTTGAAGCCTTCTTAGCTGCCGAGGGGAGGTGCACCCAACAAGAGCTGCTAATCCCTGCACCTGGGCCTAAAACCCCAGGCCTCTGACTTGTAAAGGACAACAGCAATCCACTGGTCTTAGGAACTGTGCTGGTTTGAAGCTAGCTAGAATGTTTTGGTGAGAAGAACTAGATTACAGGCTGTGAAAGGAAAACAATGGGGATGTCTACTTCCCTCAGAGGCTTGCTGAGATGTATAAAAACAAAAGCAAAACCTAGATAAGACACTGAGCACTTCTGTCACGTGGGACTGGGCAACTGGCTGGGCTGCATCTTACTCTCTAACCTCACCCTCCATTTTGGACTAATCCACTTTGCTTCCTAAGCCCCCTGGCCGAACCTCCATTCTTCCTTGGGATTGGGGTAAGGTTGAGAGGGGTAAGGGGAAGGTGAAGAGGTGGTAGAGAGCCCCTCCTGGGGACTCAGTCTTCTGGGAGGGGAGTTGTGCTTCTGTATTACCTTTTACCTTGTCTATGTCTGTCTATAACTGTATGTACTGTAACTATCTGCTTGTCCATTGTGCCAGCTGTAAATAGAAGCTTCATTCATGTCTCCAGAGCTGGCTGAGTCTAGTCTGGGGGACTGCTAAAGTTGGGGGGAGCAGGGAACACCCAAACCACTACAGGAACCACTCATCTGGGTGCAAATCCAAGTAAAAGGAATGGAAACCTCACTTCTCCTCAATACCTCCATGCCACTCACTCTATCAACCATCCTAACCCCCATCCTCCTACCTCTAATGACCCTCACCCCCCACTCCCCCACCACCATCTCAGGCTCCGTAAAAACCTCCTTCCTAACCAGCCTCGTACCTGCAACCCTCTTCACATACTCTGGAGCAGAGAGCAGCAGCATCTCTAGCTGAGAATGAAAATTCATCACAAACTTCAGCATCTCCCTTAGCTTCAAAGCAGACCTCTGCTCCACAGCCTTCCTCTCCATCCCATTGTTCACAACCTGATCCACCCTACAGTTCTCCTCGTGGTCCATGTCCTCCCAACCACACAGGACAACATTCTTCTCCTGCCTCCTAACCTTCCTCACCATGATACTCCTCCTGACCACCCCCAACCACATACTCCTTCTCTTCATGGGCTGAGAAGGTGTGGGCACCATAGTCTTCCTCCTTAACTGCTGATGACATGCACCAGCAGGAGCTGACACCACTGCCCCACCGGCAACCCTCTGCAACTGAATGGGAGACATCAGCCCAGTCCCGAGCACAGCATGGCCTGCCTCAACCTCCAGCCTCCTCTCGGGGAGCTCTAGAGAGCAATGAGGCCTCCTTCAGCCTCCTCTGCTCCAGGCTGAACACCCCCAGCTCCCTCAGCTGCTCCTCCCCAGCCCTCTTCTCCAGACCCTTGCCCAGCTTTGTTGCCATTCTCTGGACCTGCTCCAGTCCTTCAATGTCCTTCATGGAGTGAGAGGCCCAAAACTGAACTCAGGGTTTGAGGTGTGGCCTAACCAGTGCCCAGTCCAGGGGCACAATCCCTGTCCTGCTCCTGCTGGCTGCATCATTGCTGATCCAGGCCAGGATGCTGGTGGCCTTCTTGCCCAGCTGGACACACCCTGGCTCATCTTCAGCTGCTGCCAACCAGCACCCCCAGGTTCTGCAGGGCAGTTTCCAGCACTCTGCCTCCAGCCTGGAGCGTTCATGGGGTTGTTGTGAGCCAAGGTCAGCAGCCAGCACTGGGCTTTGCTGAACCTCATGCAGCTGACCTCAGCCCATTGATCCAGGTCCCTCTGAAAAGTCTTCCTGCCCTCCAGCAGATCAACACTGCCACTCACTTTAGTGTCACCTAACTGAGGGTGCACTCAATCTCCTCATCCAGGTAAAGACTTTCAAGCCAACTGGCCCCAGCACTGAGCCGTGGAGAACACCACTGGCAGCCAACTGGATTTAACTCCATTGCTCACCACTTTTGAGGCCAGCCCAGCCAGTTCTTAACCCAGTCATGAGCAGCCAGGTTCTCCAGCAGGATGCTGCTCCCTGGCTCAGTTCTTTATCCGTGGAAGGCCCCAGTTCCTGTGCTGGTTCAGGCTGCAGCAAAAAGACCAGCAGCTGGACTGGGCTCTCACTGGTATCACAGCAACAGCAGGAAGGTTTCAGTGCAAGCTCAGTTTGGCTTCAGCCTCTGGGCTTCTGGGGCTCTTTAATGTCTGCAGAAGCTGTTTGAGAGCCAGGGGTGAGGAATGTGGCAGAGGAAGGAGGAGGGCTGTTAGGAACGTGGTGGATTGTGCTCTGAGAGCATCCGAATGCAGCGAGCTCAGAGGAATCACACCCAGAGAGCAGCTCTGTGAGGCAGCTCAGCTCACATCTCTGCCTGAGAAACACCCAAGCTCAGCTCACATCTCTGCCTGAGAAACACCCAAGCTCAGCTCACATCTCTGCCTGAGAAACATCCAAGCTCAGCTCACATCTCTGCCTGAGAAACACCCAAGGAGACCCAGCAAGCTGCATGACCTAAAGGATGCTTCAGGTGGGATAAAGCCAGTAAAAAACCAAAGGAGTGATTCTTGATGATCCAGCACTGCAGGAGCTGTCAGCCCAATGCATGGGCAGAAAGAGCTCTTTCTTATCCTGCTTGCTGGGTGGAGAGAGGTTAGGAACCACAATGTGCTTCCTGCTCCTTCCACTCCCAGAGCTGTCTGCCTGCACTGCCCTGGAAAGATCCTGGAAACTTCCAGCCCTGATCATCCCCTCCCAAAAAGCCTCCTCTCTAAAAATCCCCCCTCTGGGATATAGTCCTCAGCCCTGCTGGAAGGCAGAGTGGGGTCTGTGGCTGTGAACTGAACCCACAGGAAGAAACTGGGCAAGGATGAGGTCATTGCTGCCTTGTGCACATCCCTTGGAAGGGGAGGGAGAGAGAGAGAAAAGAGCCCTAGAATGAGCCATGCTGCCTGGAGATGCACTTGAAGATGAGTGGGGATGGATTGAAGCTTGAAGAGGGGAGATTGAGAGTGGAGATGAGGAAGAAATTGTTGAGAGTGAAGGTGGGGAGACACTGGCATAGGTTGAGGGTGGTGAGGCACTGGCACAGGTTTCTCAGGGAGGTTGTGGAGCACAGAAGCACCCAATGTGATCAAAGATCACATTGGGTGCTTCTGTGCTCCACAACCTCCCTGGAGGTGTTCAGGACCAGGCTGGATGAGCCCCTGAGCAACCTATGCTGGTGAGAGGTGTCCCTGCCCCATAGCAGGGGGTTGGAACTGCCTGAGCTTGAAAGGTCCCTTCCAAGCCAAACCTTTCTATGAATCTATGACTCTCAGGTGCTCCTTTGGAGCTGCCCTCCCCACTGTGTGGTCAGCCACACTGAACACCTCGCCAGGCTGTGGGATAGGAATGCAGAGGAGGAGAACCCAGCCCTGTTCTTCCTCCTTTGCAGCAGCTGCTGGCACATTTTAGAAGCAGAGGCTGAGTGTTGAGGCTCAGTGCTCCACAGCTGTTCTTTGCCTGTGGCAGAAAGCATTTAAAACGTTATAATGGGACCTCCAGTGTCCACTAAAGCAGATCAGGGAAGGAGACTGGAGGCTTGCAGAGTTTCTCCTCCTTCCTGAAGCAGTACTCCTGGGTTACTGCACTTATTAAATTAGGAGCTGTAGAGCAAGTGGGTAAATAACAAACTGCTAGAAGAGAACACACCAAAAAAAAAAAAAAGAGGCTGGAAAAATGCCACCCACTGCAGTTATTAGCCCAGCTGAGTGAATTAGGTGTTGAAAGAGCAGCTTGGAAGTTGGGCTCATTAAATCACCCCCCAATTGAGTGCCTAGTAGGTCTCCAGTCAGATATATAAAAGCAGGGGGAAGATGAGTTTGCTGTCAGCTTTTTCTGCTGTGAGCAGCCCAAGAGTCTCTCTCAGGCTGTTTGTTGGGTTGGAAGAGTTTAAAGCAGCAGCAGCAGCAGCAGCAGCTCCTGGTGCTGTGTGAGACTTTGGCAACTGTGGGCTTTGTTTCTGAAAGAGGAGTTCACAAACGTTCACCAGGAATCAGGAAGGCACAGAAAATGACTTTCTGGTCTATCTGCTTGTCCCAGAGGAGGATCTGCCAGGGTGCTCAGATGCCAGCAGCCACCACGGCGCTGTCATCACAGAACGGTTTGGGTTGGAGGGGACCTCACAGATCATCCAATCCCAACCCCTCTGCCATGGGCAGGGACAGCTATCACCAGCCCAGGTTGCTCAAGGTCTCATCCAACTTGTCCTTGAACACCTCCAGGGATGAGGTGTCCATAGCTTCTCTGAGCAGCCTGTGTCAGTCTCTCCCCACCCTCACTGGGTAGAACTTCCTCCTGATGTCCAACCTAACTCTGCCCTGCTCCAGCTCCAAGGTTAAGGGCAGTGAGACACTGGCACAGGTTGAGGGTGCCGAGACACTGGCACAGGTTGAAGGTGATGAGACACTGGCACAGGTTTCCCAGGGAGGTTGTGTGCTCCACAACCTCCCTGAAGGTCTTCAGGACCAGGCTGGATGAGGCCTTGAGCAACCTGTTCTGGTGGGAGGTGTCCCTGCAGGGGGTTGGAACTGGCTGAACTTTGAGGTCCCTTCCAACCTAAACCATCCTGTGATTCTGTGATCCCTCTTGGCAAGCATACAGGGGCCACAGGCCCAAGTTCTGCTCCAGACCCCAGAGGATAAAGTTGTTTTCATCTTTCTGATGATGAAAGCCAACATTTACACTTCATCATCTGGAGCCAGGAGCTGTGGTTTTACACAGCAGTGCAGGTTGTAGGGCAGGTGACTGAAATGCAAAGCACCAGCTGAGACCAAGAGCTTATCCCAACAGCTTCCTGCATGCACCTCTTGATTTGATGCTGACCTCCTTTTGGGGCAGGGGAGGCTGTGAGGGGGTAGCAGTGACTTCAGCAGGACAAAAAGCTGTGCTAGGAGGTGATTTATTTGTTGTTGTTTGCCTTGCTACCAGTCCAAGAGATATCAGCAAGGAGGATGAGGTCATGCTTCTGCTGCCATTGCTCCCCAGCAGGCATCTGCTGCAGCCATCAGCACAGTCTCTTATGTCAGCCTTTATTTCCCAGGTTTTGCCCACCAGGCATGTGCAGGGTGCTGGGGGGGCTCAGGCTGCTGCTGGTGTGCCCAGACCCTTCTGCTGCACAGTGAGGTCAGGAGCCATGGCAGAAGGCACCAAGCCTAACCCTGCCTGATGCCCTTCCTGATGGCTGCATCCCTGAGGATGTCAGAGAACCATTTTGGTTGGAAACAAGCTTTAAGATCATCAAGTCCAACCATTATCCACCTCGACCAGCCTGGTGCTTCCCTGTCCCTGGGGGAGTCATGGAATCACAGAATGGCTCAGGTTGGAAGGGACCTCAGAGCTCATCTACCCCAACCTTCCCTGCCACAGGTGAGGACACCTCTCAGCCAGACTCAGCTGCTCAAGGTCTCAGCCATCCTGGCCTTGAACACTTCCAGGGAGGAGGCAGCCACAGCTTCTCTATTCCAGAGTCTCACCACCCTCCTCCTGAAGAACTTCTTCCTCAGCTCAAATCTAACGCTGCTCTCCCTCAGCTTCAAAGTATTCCTCCTTGGTCTGTGTTCAGACACCCTCAGGAAAGTCTCTCTGCTGTAGGATCCCTTCAGGTACTGGAAGGCAGCTCTAAGGTCCCCCTTCCAAGCTGCACACCCCCACCTCCCTCAGCCTGTCCTCACAGCAGAGCCCTTGGATCCTCTTTGTGGCCTCCTCTGGCCTCACCCCAGCATCTCTGTGTCTGTCTTGTGCTGGGGACAGCAGAGCTGGAGGCAGGACTGGAGGTGAGGTCTCAGCAGAGCAGAGCCAAGGGGCAGAATCCCCTCTCTTGCCCTCCTGCCCACACTGCTCTGGCTTCAGCCCAGTTCTCCATCTCTGAGGGTGTCCTCCCTGCCTGCGCCATGCACCTTAACCTCATACCTCCCTGGCTGGCTAAGACCTTCTGCACCACAATCCCTTTTCCTCCCCTTCCTTCCCTGTTCCGCTCTGCACCAGCAGGCTTCTCCTGTTGCCATAACAACAAGCAGCAGCCCGTGGTGGCCATGCCAGCCCTGCCATCGGAACACCTCCTCCTGGGAGACAGCTCTGGCTGCAGCCCCAACGCACCTGGCTGTGATGGGCAGGAGCCTGAGCTCACCCCCAGGCAGAGGGGTTGGGGTTGTTGCCTCTTCCCACCCAGACACTTTGCCCTGGTCCCTGTTCCTCAGTGCTGGGTGCTGGACACACAGGTAATGTGTGACAGAACAAGAGGACACAGCCTCAAGCTGTGCCAGGGCAGGATCAGGCTGGATGTGGTCACAGCCTGACCCAAGCCTTGACAACCTTTCTGGGGGAGAAAATTTTCCTCACCCAAACCTCTCCCACTGCAACTTGAGGCCATTTCTTCATGTCCCATCCCTTGATGCTTAGAAGAGACCAACCCCCACCCAGCTCCAACCTCTTTTCAGGGAGTTGTAGGGAATGAGAAGGTCTCCTCTCCTCTTGTCCTGTCCTGTCCTGTAACTGGGCACCAATGCAAAGAGTCTGGCCCCATCTTCTTGCCCAAACATGGTGCAGCTAAAACCCACCCCTTGGCTGGGCAATGCAGCTCCTTCTTCAGCCAAGAACTCTGCAAGAGGTCAAGGAGTGAATGTTCCTGAAGGTGCTTTTGTGCCTGTGGTGCACATAAAGGCCTGGCTGGAACAGGGATTCGTCATTCCTGCTTCTCAAGCCAAGCTCCTGAGCTGCTGGGAGGCTGAAGCTGGGGAGAAGCAAAGAGCATTTTTCACCTTGGGTACTTCAGAAGCACAGCAGAAACTGAAGCCTCCCAGTGAGGGGCACTGGTTTGAGCTTCCCCCAGCACTGCCACAGCTTGCACACAGCTCTCAGTAACTGCACTGCCCAGCCTGAAACAGCATCTGAAGGGCTCAACGTTTTGATGCCACATTTGGCTTCCCAAGGGAGGAAGTGTCTGGGCTCCATGTCTAGAAAGCAAAGACTCTTCAGGGGGAAGGAATCAGGGACACCTGATTAATTGGAGCTACTCTGGAGGCTCTTGTAAACCAAATTGGTTCCAGCTTTGGGAGATGAGTTTTAACTGCAGCCTGCTCCAGACAGCTCTGGCTGCCTCTGGAGCTGTTCTGCTTTTGAGCATTGGAGAAACTCACTTTTCCTTTTCTGTTTGTTAAGGAAAAGGCCATTCCTGCTTTTGGTGGCTGAAGCACACAATGGAGGGGCTGGCAGCCTGTCTGGAACAAACATCACCACCCCACAGCCTCCAGCCAAGCCTTGTTGCCTTCCACCACCAGAAAGGAAAACAGAAAGTGTTGTCAGGGTAGGAAAGGGCTCACTTGTCCCAAGCTCTGCCCCTCATACATCTGCCCAGGCCTGCAGAGGCTCTTTGGATGATCAGAGAGCTGGAACACCTCTGCTATGAGGACAGGCTGGAGGAGCTGGGGTTCCTCAGCCTGGAGAAGAGAAGGTTCCAGAGAGACCTTAGAGCTGCCTTCAAGTAACTTAAGGGAGCTGTGGGAAGGACAAGGGCAATGGCTTCAAACTACAGCAGAGCAGATTTAGATTGGATGTGAAGAACAAGTCCTGCACTGGGAGGCTGCTGGAACACTGCAACAGGTTGCCCAGGGAGGTGGTTGAGGCCTCAGCCCTGGAGATATTGAAGGTGAAGCTGGACAGGGCTGTGGGCAACCTGCTTTAGTGGAGGATGTCCCTGCTGAGTGCAGGGGACTGGGCTGGATGAGGTTTGGAGCTCCCTTCCAACCCAAACCATTCTGTGATTCTATTCATGGACCAGAACTTTACATCCACTTCTAGTGCACCTTGAAGGCTTTTGGAGCAGAGGCAACAGCAGGAGTGGAACCTCATGGAGCAGAGGGATGCAGAACAGAGCCACCAACCACAGCTTTGTAGGCCTTTCATAGAATCAAGCAGGTTGGGAGAGAGCTCCCAGCTCAGGCAGCCCAACCTAGCACCCAGCCCTGGCCAAGCAACCAGACCATGGCACTAAGTGCCCCAGCCAGGCTTGGCTTCAACACCTCCAGGCACAGCCACGCCACCACCTCCCTGGGCAGCCCATTCCAATGCCAATCACTCTCTCTGCCAACAACTTCCTCCTAACATCCAGCCTAGACCTCCCCTGGCACAGCTTGAGGCTGTGTCCCCTCATTCTGTTGCTGGTTTCCAATACAGCTGAACCCTAAGGAGATGTTGCCCAAAGCTGAGCACCTTTTGCCCTTGCTGTACCCACCTGAGTCTGCCCAGGCTGGTGGTGGAGTCACCATCCCTGGAGGTGTTCAGAAATTACATAGATGTGGCACTTTGGGACATGGTTTAAAGACCATGGTGGTGTTAGGGTAACAGTTGGACTCAATGATCTTAGAGGTCTTCTCCAACCAAAACCAATTTCCATGGTTCTGTGATTCCCACAGACTGATGAAGAGGCCACAATTGCCATCCATAGATGGGGAAACTGAGGCAGGGAGCAAGCTGAGTGCTGGGGACTGGAACACTCCTTCCTCCTGAGTGGTAGACAAATTAAACCCCAGTGACTGCAGCAAGACCAGCCAGATCTTGGAGAGGAACACAACACCACCACCACCACCACCTCTCCCTCCTCTTCATCCAGAAATGTGACCTTCGTGAGACTAAATGGAGACCAGAGGAGCTTCATAGAATCATGGAATGGGTTAGGTTGGAAGGGACCTCAAAGCTCAGCCAGTTCCAACCCCCTGCCATAGGCAGGGACACCTCTCACCAGCACAGGTTGCTCAAGACCTCATCCAACCTGGTCCTGAAGACCTTCAGGGAGGTTGTGGAGCACAGAAGCACCGAATGTGATCGAAGATCACATTCGGTGCTTCTGTGCTCCACAACCTCCCTGGGAAACCTGTGCCAGTGTCTCACCATCCTCAACCTGTGCCAGTCTCTCACCACCCTCAACCTGTGCCAGTCTCTCACCACTCTCACTGCAAACAGCTTCCAAAAACCTTCACAGATTCATAGACTCCTGGAATGGTTTGGGCTGAAAGGGACCTGGAAGATCATCCAGTTCTAACCCCCCCTGCCACGGGCAGGGACATCTCCCACTAGAGCAGGCTGCTCAGGGCTTCCTTCATCTCTCTCACCCAGCACAGGCACCATGCCCAGAAACCAGTGCTAGAGCAGGCAGCTCTGCAGGCTCTGGCTCTGCTCTTTGGACAGGGAGCAGCTGGGACTGCTCTGCTGGCTGCTGCCAGCTGCACTCACACAGACACAGGCTAAAGATTTCCTTCCTTGACCTATTTTTCAAAGCCTCCCCACTCCAGCAGCCCCCAACCCCCCCTCTACTGCCTCTGAACTTCTCTGCTAAGGTCCATCAAAGCTGGACAGGCTGCTGGAGGCGATGGGCTGGAGAGGAGCAGGTGGGAATATTCCCAGAAGGATTTAGTGGTGCATAAAGGGAATGGCTGTGCTGCAGGCAGCCTGCTTTGTGGGGAGGACAATTAGCAGGGGGAAATGACAGGCTTGGCTTTTTTGGTGGTTTTCTGGGGGTTGGTTTTGGTTTTGTTTGGTGTTGCCTTTTTTTTTTTTTTTCTCCTAATGATCACATTCATTTCAGGAGCAGGACTGGCACTGGACCAGCCTGGGCCAGGGCTGGCACCCAGGATGTGATGCTCACTGCACCAAGGCTTGTATGAGCTGCAGAATGCGGTGGGAAAGGTCAGGGGTCTGCAAAAGCGTTGGGGTGCAGCATGTCCTCAGGCTGCTTCCTGTTGGCAGGGGAAAGGGCAGAGCAAGATGAGAAGAGCAGAGCCCCTCCCAAAGCACAAACACCCTCTGCAGGTTTGCTTTGCCTTGGCTGCTCTATGGCAGAGATGCAGTGGGGCAGGCAGAAGCCTGGCAAGATAGTGTGGCAGAGCAGGGACACCCAGATGTGCCCTGGATGGGGAAGGATGGGGAGCAGGGCAGTGAGAAGCAGAAAGTGAGGATAGGGAGCTACTGGGGAGAGTCCAGCAGAGGCCATAAAGATGCTTGAAGGGCCTGGAGCATCCCTGTGAGGAGGAAAGGCTGAGAGCCCTGGGGCTGAGAGTCTGCTTGAAGGGCCTGGAGCAACCTGTGAGGAGGAAAGGCTGAGAGGCCTGGGGCTGAGAGCCTGCAGAAGAGCAGAATCACAGAATTAAGCAGATTGGAAAAGACCTCTGAGATCATCGAGTCCAACCCAGCACCTTCTCATTAGCTAACCCCTGGCACAAAGTGCTCATGCAGCCTCCTCTTAAACACTTGCAAGGATGGGAACTCCACCACCTCCCTGGGCAGCCCATTCCAATGCCAATCACTCTCTCTACCAACAACTTCCTCCTCACAACCAGCCTGAACCTGCCCTGACACAGCTTCAGGCTGTGTCCTCTTCTTCTGTCCCTGGCTGCCTGGCAGCAGAGCCCAACCCCAGCTGGCTACAGCCTCCCTGCAGGGAGCTGCAGACAGCAATGAGCTCTGCCCTGAGCCTCCTCTTCTGCAGGCTGCACACCCCCAGCTCCCTCAGCCTCTCCTCACAGGGCTGTGCTCCAGGCCCCTCCCCAGCCTTGCTGCCCTTCTCTCAACACCTTCCAGCACCTCAATTTCTTTCTTAGATTGAGGGCTGAAGGAGCTCTCCAGCATTCCCAGATGGGATCAGGGCTGAAGGAGTTTTCCAGCATTCCCAGATGGGAGCAGGGCTGAAGGAGCTCTCCAGCAGTCCTGCAGCAGTCTCCTGCTGCTCACCCCCCAGCACCACTTTTCCCTTGGGACAGCTCCTGCTGCCCCCCGGCAGTGTTTCCTCGTGGCCATGTCCTCCTCGGCCACAGCCAAGCTCAGCAGGTCCCTTCTGACCTGGGATTCTGTGATGCTGTGATCTTCTCAATGCTCAGCAACAGCTAAAGAGTGGGGGACAAGAGGATGGGGACACACTCTTGTCAGTGGTGACCAGGGACAGCACAAGGGGCAATAGGCACAAACTGGACCCCAGGAGATTCCATTTGACCAGGAGAAGAAAGTTGTTTGGTGTGAGGGTGCTGGAGCCCCAGAGCAGACTGTCCAAAGTGGAGTCCCCTCTGGAGTAGGTCAAGGGGCAATGGGCACAAACGGGAATCCAGGATCCCAGGATCCCAGGATATTAGGCATTGGAAGGGACCCAAAGAGATCACTGAGTCCAACCCCAGGAGGTTCCATTTGAACAGGAGGAGAAACTTCTTTGGTGTGAGGCTGCTGGAGGCCTGGGGCAGGCTGCCCAGAGACATTGTGGAGTCTCCTTCTGTGGAGAGCTTCCAATCTACCCTGCCCATTGAACTCCTGGGCAGGCTGCTGTGGGTGCCCTGCTGGAGCAGGGGGCTTGACTGGATGAGCGCCAGAGGTGTCTTCCAACCCTCAGCAGGCAGGCAGAGCTCCTGAGTGCAGTGCAGGGTGCTAGAAGGGCAGGCAGGCAGAGCTCCTGAGTGCAGTGCGGGGTGCTAGAAGGGCAGGCGGGCAGAGCTCCTGAGTGCAGTGCAGGGTGCTAGAAGGGCAGGCAGGCAGAGCTCCTGAGTGCAGTGCAGGGTGCTAGAAGGGCAGGCAGGCAGAGCTCCTGAGTGCAGTGCAGGGCGCTAGAAGGGCAGGCAGGCAGAGCTCCTGAGTGCAGTGCAGGGGCGCTAGAAGGGCAGGCAGGCAGAGCTGAGTGCAGTGCAGGGGTGCTAGAAGGGCAGGCAGGCAGAGCTGAGTGCAGTCCAGGGGCGCTATAATGGCATGCGGTGCTGGAAGGGCAGGCAGCGCTCGGAGGGCAGGCAGCACTCGAGGGGCAGGCAGCGCTCAGAGGGCAGGCAGCACTCGAGGGGCAGGCAGCGCTCAGAGGGCAGGCAGCACTCGAGGGGCAGGCAGCGCTCAGAGGGCAGGCAGCACTCGAGGGGCAGGCAGCGCTCAGAGGGCAGGCAGCACTCGAGGGGCAGGCAGCGCTCAGAGGGCAGGCAGCACTCGAGGGGCAGGCAGCGCTCAGAGGGCAGGCAGCACTCGAGGGGCAGGCAGCGCTCAGAGGGCAGGCAGCACTCGAGGGGCAGGCAGCGCTCAGAGGGCAGGCAGCACTCGAGGGGCAGGCAGCGCTCAGAGGGCAGGCAGCACTCGAGGGGCAGGCAGCGCTCAGAGGGCAGGCAGCACTCGAGGGGCAGGCAGCGCTCAGAGGGCAGGCAGCACTCGAGGGGCAGGCAGCGCTCAGAGGGCAGGCAGCACTCGAGGGGCAGGCAGCGCTCAGAGGGCAGGCAGCACTCGAGGGGCAGGCAGCGCTCAGAGGGCAGGCAGCACTCGAGGGGCAGGCAGCGCTCAGAGGGCAGGCAGCACTCGAGGGGCAGGCAGCGCTCAGAGGGCAGGCAGCACTCGAGGGGCAGGCAGCGCTCAGAGGGCAGGCAGCACTCGAGGGGCAGGCAGCGCTCAGAGGGCAGGCAGCACTCGAGGGGCAGGCAGCGCTCAGAGGGCAGGCAGCACTCGAGGGGCAGGCAGCGCTCAGAGGGCAGGCAGCACTCGAGGGGCAGGCAGCGCTCAGAGGGCAGGCAGCACTCGAGGGGCAGGCAGCGCTCAGAGGGCAGGCAGCACTCGAGGGGCAGGCAGCGCTCAGAGGGCAGGCAGCACTCGAGGGGCAGGCAGCGCTCAGAGGGCAGGCAGCACTCGAGGGGCAGGCAGCGCTCAGAGGGCAGGCAGCACTCGAGGGGCAGGCAGCGCTCAGAGGGCAGGCAGCACTCGAGGGGCAGGCAGCGCTCAGAGGGCAGGCAGCACTCGAGGGGCAGGCAGCGCTCAGAGGGCAGGCAGCACTCGAGGGGCAGGCAGCGCTCAGAGGGCAGGCAGCACTCGAGGGGCAGGCAGCGCTCAGAGGGCAGGCAGCACTCGAGGGGCAGGCAGCGCTCAGAGGGCAGGCAGCACTCGAGGGGCAGGCAGCGCTCAGAGGGCAGGCAGCACTCGAGGGGCAGGCAGCGCTCAGAGGGCAGGCAGCACTCGAGGGGCAGGCAGCGCTCAGAGGGCAGGCAGCACTCGAGGGGCAGGCAGCAGGCAGGGGGATGTTGGGAATTCAAAATTTATTCCAACATGCTGTTTTTATAAAAATGGGCGCAGGCAGCGCAGAGCTGAGCTGTAGGAAAGGCAATGTGAGACCTGCAAAAACCTCTCACTCCCAGCACAGAAGGCATTTACAGTAAGGGTCACAAACATCCAATACTGAGCAGGTTTTTTCCCTCCTTTTTTTTTTTTTTTTCTTTCATTTTTCCCCCTTTTTTCCTTGATTTTTAAATGTTTTTTCTTTTATTTTTCCTTTTTTCCTTTCTTTTTTAAACATTTTGCCTTTCCCCCCCCCCTTTTTTCTTGTTTTTTCTTTTTCCTTTTACTTTTTAAAATATTTTTCCNCTTTTTCTTTTTTTTTTCTTTTTTTTTCCTTTTTCCTTTTTGTTTTGTTTTGTTTTTTCCTTTTTCTTTTTTCTTTTTGTCCTTTTTCCTTTTTCTTTTTTCCTTCTTTTTTTTTTCCTTTTTCCTTTTTCTTTTTTCCTTTTTCCTTTTTCTTTTTTCCTTTTTCCTTTTTTTTTCCTTCTTTTTTCTTTTTTCCTTTTTCCCTTTTTCTCCTTTTTCCTTTTTCCTTTCTATTCCCCCCCCTTTCCCCCATTCCTCCCCCTTTTATCCTTTATATTTTTCTTCTCTCTTTTTTTTTTTCCTGTGTGTTTTCTTTTCTCCTTTATTTTTGTACCAAAGCCTATGCTTTTACCTGCATTTCTAATTCCTTTTTCTTCCCCTTTTCTCCCTCCTTTTGCTTTGTTGCCGTTGCTGTCGTTCATTCATTGGCTCTTTGCCGTCGCCGTGGGGGGGGTTTTTTTGGGCTCTGCTATAACCACACACAGAAAAGTGAGAGCTAAACCAAAATCACAGGCCAAAAAAGAAAAAAAAAACCCAAAACCCCTACCAAATGAGCTGGGGAAGCTGTACATATCTACAGGCCTTGGGTGCCTTTGTTTCTTTCTTGCTCTCTTTGTTCTGCCTTTCGCTTCGCTGGAGCCAGGTTTCGTTTCGGAAGGTATTGCCATCGTCAGAACAGACAGAAACTCTCCACAGAACCATTCCACTTACAGAATACAGAGACACCTTTTAGAAAAAAAGGCAAATATTTATCTTACATGAGACCATGTATATTCATTGTTGTTTTTTTTGCTTACACATCATCAGTATTCATTATTATTATCAGCATCATTATTACTTTACATTACATTTACTAAAGTGATCGTAAGTGCCGTCGGATCTCAGGAATGAAACCAGGGCAGGTTGATGCCCTCAGGATTGTTATTTTTTCATCTTTCTTTCTTTTGTAAATCATTTACAAGGGGGTTTGGGGGGGTTTGTTTGTTGCTTTTTTTTTTTTTTTTTCCCTTTGTAAATGCTGTGCAATAAATGGAAATCATTAACAAAAATTAATTAAACTCAAACAAAATAATAAGAAGAAGAATAAAGCAAAGGTCAGGGTGAAACCAAGGCAGCAAAAGGAAAAGCTATTGCAAGAAGGGCAGGAAAAGGGCTAGATCAAACTGTCCAGGATCATAGAATCATAGAATCAACCAGGTTGGAAGAGACCTCAAGATCATCCAGTCCAACCTAGCACCCA
Source organism: Tricholaema leucomelas (assembly GCA_013400475.1). Classification (NCBI taxonomy): domain Eukaryota; kingdom Metazoa; phylum Chordata; class Aves; order Piciformes; family Lybiidae; genus Tricholaema lacrymosa; species Tricholaema leucomelas. The sequence goes on along the minus strand of WAAF01005142.1, from coordinate 52,246 downwards.
GCCCTATCCAGTCATCTAGACCATGGCACTAAGTGCCTCATCCAGGCTTTTCTTGAACACCTCCAGGGATGGTGACTCCACCACCTCCCTGGGCAGCCCATTCCAATGCCAATCACTCTCTCTGTGAATCTTGGAATTGGAATCACTTGGATGACTTGGGCATGACCAAGGGTATTGCTCATCCAGGTGCTGTTGAAAACCAGAAGTCAGGGAAAAGTGAGAGCAGGCTGGAGAGGAAACCAGTTCCTGGGCAGGTGTTTTGGTGGAGGTGAAAGAAAAGGGTTGGGGATGTGGCCAGTTGTGCCCAAGCACTCTGCTGGAGCTGGTGGGCAGTGACTGGGAGGGTGCATGGATGATTGGGAATGGTGGAGTGCAGGTGGACATCATCCAGCTCTGCTGGGAGACATCTCCTGCCACATCTACCCAGCTCTGCCAGCAGACATCTCCTGCTGTGTCCACCCAAACTCTACCAGCAAACATCTCCTGCCATGTCCTCCAAACTCTGCCAGCACATTTCTCCTGCCATGTCCACTCAGCTCTGCCAGCAGACATCTCCTGCCACATCCACCCAGCTCTGCCAGCAGACATCTCCTGCCCTACATCCAGCACCAGGGCTCGGCAAGTGAGTGGGCAGTGGGACTAGGAAAGTGCTCCCAACAAACCCCAGCAGTTCAGGTGGGAGCAGAGTTTGGGACCAGTGGTGACTTTTATCAGTGACCCAAGCACTGGCTGAAGATTGTACCTTTAGAGACACCAGGGCCAAGAAGTCACCCCCTGAGGAGCAGGTGATGAGGAACATTCTCCAGCTACGAACTGTGAAGTCAGAGCTACTTCATCATTACTGCTAGGAGCTTCCTGCTGCAGTTCCTGGGTATCTGCCAACAACCTGTGAGTGATTAGGGCTGACAGAGATCTGCCACAGAGATCTACACCGGGTTGGTTTTGGGAGCCAACTGTCCCACTCTCTTCCTCCCATGGTCTGCTCAGTCCTGCAAGGTGCCAAGCTCCTTGACCTTGATAAGTTCATGTTTAAGCACAAAGAAGTTACTGAAACTCCAGAGTCCCTTAGGGTTGTCAATGTCCAGGTGCTTCATCAGCTCTGGATATAAAGCTTGGTACTTCAATGGCTGCTTCAAGGAGCCAAGGCCTCCAAGTGCAGAATGATTTCTCTGATGCCAGAGCATCCCTTTGTTATTGAGTACCTTCATTCCTGGGAGCTACACCAGCAGCTTGCCAGGGAAGGAAGGATCAGAGCAGGGTTTTGGCTGACTGACCAGGTACATAACAAAGGGGAGCAGGCAGTCTGGAGGCCTGCTGCCTTCACAGAGCCAGAGACCTTGGGTGGAAAAGCCCTCAGAGATCATCCAGTCCAACCAGCAACCCAACACCACCATGGCCACTAACCCATGGCCTCAGGTACCACGGCCACACATTTCTTGAGCACCTCCAGAGATGGGCACTCCACCACCTCCCTGGGCAGCCTCTGCCAAACCCTGACTGCTCTTGCAGCAAAGAAATTTTCCTCCTCTCCAACCTAATCCTCCCCTGGCACAATTCCAGGCCATTCCCTCTCATCCTATCACCTGATCTTAGGGAGAAGAGCCCAACCCCATGGACTGTAAATGGAAGAGTCTCTGCCAGAGGAAGGGCAGAAGGTTTTACCTCTGCCTGCTGATGGCAGGGCTGGTCCCATTTGCAGTATGAATCCATTCCCTTGCAAACCACAGCACTGACTGCCCTGCAAAGCCTCCGGGCAGATCCAAACCCAGCCACTGCTGCAGCCCTCCTGGGGCACGGAGCAGGATTTATCCTGCTTCTTTTACAAAGGAACAACACACCCAGAGCGATACTGGAAGCTGTGACCCCAAACAGCTTTCACCCAGTGGGAGACAGGGAAGCCAAGGTGGGGGTGGGCTGCAGATCGTGGAGGCAACCACCAGAGCCGGCCGCGTCCCCAGCCCTGCTGTAAGCAACCCTGCGAAGGGCAGTGGGGCTGCAGCGCTCTGCTCCTTGGCTGAGGATGAAGTAGGGGGGACAGGATTCGCACAGGGTCATGCTCTGATTGCACAGCAGGGCTGGGGCTGCCCTTTGAGAACTCTGTAGCTGCCCCTCGGGGACTCTGCAGCTGCCCCTCGGGGACTCTGCAGCTGCCCCTCGGGGACACAGCGGCTGCCCCTCGGGGACTCTAGGGCTGCTTCTCGGGGACTCTGTGGCTTCCCCTCGGGGACTCTGTGGCTGCCCTTCGGGGACTCTGTGGCTGCCTTTCGGGGACTCTGTGGCTTCCCCTCGGGGACTCTGTGGCTGCCCTTCGGGGACTCTGTGGCTGCCTTTCGGGGACTCTGTGGCTTCCCCTCGGGGACTCTGTGGCTGCCCTTCGGGGACTCTGCGGCTGCCCCTTCGGGGGCTCTCGCCCTGCCCGCAGACGGAGATGCTGGTGCGGCGCGAAGGAGGAGCTCGTTCCGCGGAGCTCTGAGCTGTCAATGTGATAATTAGCCCTTAAAGAGTAATTGATTAGTGCGTGTGAGCCTCTTTGCCTGGCCAACAGGCTATGTTGCGCCCCTTGGGCAGAGCACGAAGCACCATTTCAGCCCCGCCAGAGCCTCCCTGCCATGCCTGTGTCCCAACCGGGTGAAGACCTGGGGCAGCCTTGACAGAGTTGTTCTCCATCGCCTGAGTTTTCAGAGGTCCGGTGGCTGCCAGGGGGGTGAGTGGGTGTAGGATCCAAGCAAGGGCATGACCCAGGAGCACTTCACTGCTGTGAGAACCTTTCCCAAATGCCTCTCCCCACTTATTTTTGGCCATGGGTGAAGGCATCTGGATGCAGCCCCACGCAGAGCTGGCTGCCAGCAGAGCTGCTGAAAGCTTCAACTCATCTCCAGCCGCTGGAAAAGCTTTCAGTAATACCACCACCAACAATAACATCAATAAAACAAACCACAACAACAAAGGCAAGAAATCAATGTAATGACTTCTGGGGTCTGTTGGGCTATTGGTTTTTTGTTGGTTTCTCCTCCCTGTGTTTGGATGTGACAAAGGGAGAGAAAAAGAAACCATTCCATGCAAAGCATCACCAGGTCAAGGATTGAAACAGAGATACAGAAAGAAGCCAAACAAATTTGATCTAGCCCAAAGCTCATCTCCAACGCACCAAACAAAACCAGGAGGCTGAGTGCACAAATGCTGCAATATTCCTGTTTTTTTTTCCTTGGTTTTTTTTTCCCCATGTACAAAATTCAAAATACAGAGAATAGAAAAATTAAATTAAAAAAAAAAAGAAGGAAAAAAAAAGAAAAAAAGGGAGGGAAAAGGGGGGAAGGGGACAAAAAGGGGGAAAGGAAAAAAAATGGGAAAAGGGGAAAAAAAAGGGAAAAAGAAAGGGAAAAAGGAAGAAAAGGAGAAAAGGAAAAGGGGGGGAAGAAAAACTATCTTGGAATAATGTTAAGAGTGTGACAAGAGCAAGGGAAAAATAGGAAAAAGAAAGGAGAAAGGGGGAGAAAGAAAAACTATCTTGGAATAATGTTAAGAGTGTGAAGAGCAGGGAATAAAAGGGGGGGAGGGGGGGGGGGGGGGGGGAGGAAANTTTTTTTTTCCCCATGTACAAAATTCAAAATACAGAGAATAGAAAAATTAAATTAAAAAAAAAAAGAAGGAAAAAAAAAGAAAAAAAGGGAGGGAAAAGGGGGGAAGGGGACAAAAAGGGGGAAAGGAAAAAAAATGGGAAAAGGGGAAAAAAAAGGGAAAAAGAAAGGGAAAAAGGAAGAAAAGGAGAAAAGAAAAAGGGGGGGAAGAAAAACTATCTTGGAATAATGTTAAGAGTGTGACAAGAGCAAGGGAAAAATAGGAAAAAGAAAGGAGGAGAAAGGGAGGGAAAGAAAAACTATCTTGGAATAATGTTAAAAGTGTGAAGGGCAGGGGGGAAAGGGAGGGGAAAGGGAGGAAAAGAAAAGCTTTCTTGGAATAATGTTGAGTGTGACAAGGGAAAGGGATAAAAAGGGGAAAAAGGTGGGGGGGAAGAAAAGCTATCTTGGAATAATGTNAAGAAAAGCTATCTTGGAATAATGTTAAGAGTGTGACAAGAGCAAGGGAAAAATAGGAAAAAGAAAGGAGAAAGGGGGAGAAAGAAAAACTATCTTGGAATAATGTTAAGAGTGTGAAGAGCAGGGAATAAAAGGGGGGAAGGGGGGAAAAGGGGGGAAAAGAAAAGCTATCTTGGAATAATGTTAAGAGTGTGAAGAGCAGGGCAAGAGATAGAAAGGGGGAAAGGGGAGGGGAAGAGGGGGGCAAAGAAAAGCTATCTTGGAATAATGTTGAGTGTGACAAGGGCAAGAGTGGGGAAAAGTGGTGGCAGTGGTTGCCTGGCTGGAGTTGGGTGCTAGGTTGGACTGGATGATCTTGGAGGTCTCTTCCAGCCCGGTTGATTCTAAGTCAGGAAAGTCTACACTGTTGTGAGATTTGGTGTGGGGGTGTCCCAGCAGGGATGCTGACACCAACCCTGGCTCAGCAACCCACTCCCAGTCAGCTTGGTGTTCAGCAGGAGCTTAAAGCTTGAGCTGGTGCTTAAGTTTCACTGAATGGAGCTGCCCTGCTGAGCTGAACGCCCCCAAGCTTGCAGCCCTTGCTCCTGCCAAGGGACCTGCCTGGGTTTGGAAGCAGAACCAGGTCTGGGGGCCAAAGAAAAGGGGAGCTGGGAGGGAAGGGAAACTTGATACGAGTGCTAATGAAGGTGGAAAATGATTCTGGAGGTTGGCTTTGGTCAGTGTCACAGCCTTAACGCTAGTTCCATGACGTCTTCTTTTCTGCTGAATTCCCTTTACAACAAACAAAAAGGCTCCAAAACAACAACAACAAAAACAACCAAACGAAAAACCCCAAACAACCCAAAAAAAAAAAACCCAACAACCCAACCCCAAATCAAGTCCCGGAAGATTACTGCAAAGTCGATAGCATTTGCCCAGGAAAAAGGGAACAGTTCACAGCTCATCAAGTCTGGCAAGGAAAAATGTTCTCATTCAGGGCTTTTAGGGGATTTTTCCTTTTGCCTTTTTTTTTTTTTCCTTCCTTTTTTCCCCTTTTCTTTTTCCTTTTTTTTTTTCTTTANAGAGAAAATGGGAGGGGGGAAAAGAGGAAAAAGAGAGAAAAAATGGGGGGAAAAGGGGGGGGAGAGGAAAAATGGGGGAAAAAGGAGGGGGGAAAAAGAGAGAAAAATGGGGGAAAAGAGGAAAAAAAGAGAGAAAAATGGGGGAAAAGGGAAAAAATGGGGGGGGAGGAAAAAAGATGAAAGTGGGGGGAAAAGAAGAAAAACAGATAAAAATGGGGGAAAAAAGGGGGGGAAGAGGAAAAATGGGGAAAAAAGAAGGGAAAAAAGAGAGAAAAATGGGGAAAAAGAGGAAAAAAGAGAGAAAAATGGAGGAAAAGAGAAAAAATGGGGGAAGAAAAAAAAAAGGTAAAAATGGGGGGAAAAGAAGAAAAACAGAGATTAAAAATGGGGGAAAAAGGGGGGGGGAAGAGGAAGAAAGGAGAAAAAATGGGGGAAAAAGAGGGGGAAAAGAAAAAATGAGAGAAAAAGGAGAAAAAATGGGGAAAAAGAGGAAAAAGGAGAGAAAAAATGGGGGGGAAGGAAAAAAGAGATAAAAATGGGGGGAAAGGAGAAAAAAAAGAGATAAAAAATGGGGGGAAAAGAGGGAGGAAAA
>WAAF01005142.1:0-12880 GCA_013400475.1 Tricholaema leucomelas | reverse complement strand
AACCTGTGCCAGGGTCTCACCACCCTCAACCTGTGCCAGTGTCTCACCATCCTCAACCTGTGCCAGTGTCTCACCATCCTCAACCTGTGCCAGTGTCTCACCACCCTCAACCTGTGCCAGTCTCTCCCCACCCTCACTCTCAACAATTTCCTCCTGAATGTCTCATCTTCCTTTTGTCTTTCTCACACTTTCTGATGAGGATGAACCTGAGCTGCACTGAGGGCTCTTGAACTTCCTAGTGGAGCCCAGGAGCTGGCTGAGCACTGCAAGTTCAGGGCAGCAGTGAGATGTGCCACAGCTGGCACCTGAGGAGAGTGCCTTACACCAGCCTTGCTCTTCTCAACCCCACCCCAAGCAAAAATCAATCAATCAATATCAGTCAAACAAAACTCTGAAGCAAAACCAAAACCAAACCCCAACCAAACAAAAAAAAAACCACAAATGAAGCAAAAAAAACAAAACTCAAACAAAAAAAACCCCACCCACAAACCTAAAAGCAAACCAAACCCCAAAGGGACACAATCAAAACCCAACCAAAAAACCCAAACAAAACCAAAACCCAACCAAAAAACCCAAACAAAACCAAAACCCTAACAAACAAAAATCAAACCCAAACCCAAACAAAACCAAAACCCAACTAAAAAACCCCAAACAAACCCAAAACCCAACCAAAAAACACCAAACAAAACCAAAACTCAACCAAAAAACCCCAAACCCAAAACCCAACCAAAAAACACCAAATGAAACCAAAACCCAACCAAAAAACCCCAAACAAAACCAAAACTCAACCAAAAAAACCCAAACAAAACCAAAACTCAACCAAAAAACCCCAAACAAACCCAAACAAACCCAAACCCTAACAAACAAAAATCACAACCAAACCCAAACCCAACCAAAATCAAACCCAAACCCAACCAAAGCCAGACCTCAACCAAAAACCCCAAACAAAACAAACCCAACCAAAAAACCCCAACCAAAAAACCCCAACCAAACCCAAACCCAACCAAACCCAAAACCTGACAAACAAAAATCCCAAACAAAACCAAAACCAACCAAAGAAAACCCAAACAAACCCAATCCAACAAAAAAAAAAACCAAACAAAACCCAACCCAAAACCCAATCAACTCAAAACCCAACCCACAAACCAGCAAACAACCACCAGGATACAGAAATTCCTCTTCACACTTTCTTATAAGCTTCAGCTGAGGACTGAGGTCCCTCTGCTGGCATCCTGCTACCCAGAGTCCCCACATCCCTCAGCTGGCTGGGAGCACAGAGGAGCTTCTCTCAACCTCTCTGGGTAGTATAAGTAACTAAGCAACTCTTCACTGGAGCAGAGGACTGCCTGTGGTGCCCTCCCAGCTCAGCAGAGTGCCAGGACCACTCAGCTGCCAGCTTTGTGTCTCCCTAGCCCAGCAGTTGTTGATTTAGTCCATTGCATAGAGAATGGAACAGCTCCAGCAGGACAGAGCCAGAGAGCCAAAGGCTGACCCCAGAGCCTGCTGCACCCTCAGCCAGGATGTGGACCTGAAGGACACTTAATATTACAGCCTGCAGCAGAGGAGGCTCAGGGCAGAGCTCATTGCTGTCTGCAGCTCCCTGCAGGGAGGCTGTAGCCAGCTGGGGTTGGGCTCTGCTGCCAGGCAGCCAGGGACAGAAGAAGGGGACACAGCCTGAAGCTGTGGCAGGGCAGGTTCAAGCTGGATGTTAGGAGGAAGTTGTTGTCAGAGAGAGTGATTGGCATTGGAATGGGCTGCCCAGGGAGGTGGTGGAGTCCACATCCCTGGAGGTGTTTAGGAGGAGGCTGTGTGAGGCTCTTGGTGCCATGGGTTAGTCAATGAGGAGGTGCTGGGTGCTAGGTTGGACTCGATCTTGGAGTTCCTTTCCAACCTGGCTCATTCAGCAGTGTGGAGCTCTGGAACAGTCATGCAGCAAAACAGCTCCAGTAAAGATTCATTGTTTGCTTTTTTCCAGCTCCATGCCTAAACCCCCTTAGCCCCACGGTCAGGATGCTCTGGCAGGGGCTCAGGTCCTTGCTCTGAATCAGACCTTTCTGTCTCCACTTTGGAGCAAGAGCTTTGCAGTAGCCCCCAAGACACTCAGTCTCCTGCTCCACTGGACACCTCAACATGGGGAAGAACTGCTTGGCTGTAAGGGTCCCAGAGCCCTGGCACAGGCTGCCCAGAGAGGTCATCTGGAGTCACTTGTTTTAAAGTCACAATCTCTTTCACCCTGAAGTATCCAAACAAGTCCAAATTGTGGCCTCATGGAATTGGAATTCAATTTTGGACCAAATTAGCAAAGAAACAAACTGCCTCAGCCTGCTGAAACCCAACCCTGCTGCTGCTGCCTGTCCTGCACAGCAGATCCTGGCTGGCAGAAGTGTCCCAGCTTCTCTTGGATGCCACAGCAAAATCCCTCAGGGCTTTCCCTCCAGGTGCTAAACAACACAGAAAGGGAGCCCAAGCGAAGGTCTGCTGTGGCCAGGGGGCTGTTGGTTAACACAGGGGCTGTGGCACCTCAGGAGCTCAGCTGTGACCCCCATGGTGGGGGAGGAAAGGTCCACCAGGCACTGTGGTGCTGCCACAGCAATCCCCTGTGCCACATGAACGAGGCCTGGGCTATGCTGGGAGGGCAGGGGGATGCTGTTCAGTGCCATGCTGGGGGCAAGACTGCAGCCACCTTGTGCCCGAGGGAAGGGCTCTGCTCCTCAGTGGGCACCTGGGCCACTTGGGATGCCCAATGGCTGGTGACACACACAGCACCTCCTGCACTGTCCCTGTGCAAGGCAGCACCGTGGCTTCTGCTCTTCCTCCACCATGGCTTCTGCTCTTCCTCCACTATAGCTTCCCCTCTTCCTCCGCCATGCATTCTCCTCTTCCTCCACCATGGCTTCTGCTCTTCCTCCACCATGGCTTCTGCTCTTCCTCCACTATAGCTTCCCCTCTTCCTCCGCCATGCATTCTCCTCTTCCTCCACCATGGCTTCTGCTCTTCCTCCACCATCGCTTCTCCTCTTCCTCCACCCTGGGTTCTCCTCTTCCTCCACCCTGGGTTCTCCTCTTCCTCCACCCTGGGTTCTCCTCTTCCTCCACCCTGGGTTCTCCTCTTCCTCCACTATAGCTTCCCCTCTTCCTCCACCATGCATTCTCCTCTTCCTCCACTATAGCTTCTCCTCTTCCTCCACCATGGCTTCTCCTCTTCTGCCCCCACCATGGATTCTCATCCTCCTCCACCATGCATTCTCCTCTTCTCCACCATGGCTTCTCCTCTTCCTCCACCATGGATTCTCCTCTTCCTCCACTATAGCTTCTCCTCTGCCTCCACCATGGATTCTCATCCTCCTCCACTATGGCTTCTCCTCTTCCTCCCCCACCCACGGCTGAGCTGAAGTCACTGCAGGGGCAATGCTAACCACACCCTGTGCCAATGAGCTTACACAAAGCACCCAAGGCCCAGCTCACAGCACCTGTTGCTCTCTTTCCCCTTCTGTTTTCTCCTCTTTCCTTCATTCCCCTTTGCTTAGATAAGGCAATACCCACACCGATGAACAAGATAAGCCTGCCCTTGGTGCATGCCCCCTGGGCATGGTCTGTCCATGCACAGCACCCTGCATGCATCCCAGGAGGAGATTCCAGCCACAAAGGGATGCTGTCAGCCTTTGAGGGAAGGGAGACTCAGCAGACCAGATTCTCATCTGCCCAAAGGGTGCCCCAATTTAAGGGAGTTAAAAGCTCAGCTGGGAAGCTGAGTTCTCACCTCAGGAGCTGTTTGGAGGACAGTGATTTTATCTTCTCAGGGTTCTTAGAATCATAGATTCAGCCAGGCTGGAAGAGAGCTCCAAGCTCAGCCAGCCCAACCTAGCACCCAGCTCTGGCCAATCAACCAGACCATGGCACTAAGTGCCCCAGCCAGGCTTGGCTTCAACACCTCCAGCCACAGAGACTCCACCACCTCCCTGGGCAGCCCATTCCAATGCCAATCACTCTCTCTGACAACAACTTCCTCCTCACATCCAGCCTCAACAGGTCCTGACACAGCTTGAGGCTGTGTCCCCTTCCTCTGTCCCTGGCTGCCTGGCAGCAGAGCCCAACCCCACCTGGCTACAGCCTCCCTGCAGGGAGCTGCAGACAGCAATGAGCTCTGCCCTGAGCCTCCTCTGCTGCAGGCTGCACACCCCCAGCTCCCTCAGGCTCTCCTCACAGGGCTGTGCTCCAGGCCCCCCCCCAGCCTTGCTGCCCTTCTCTCAACACCTTCCAGCACCTCAACATCTCTCTGCAATGGAGGAGCCCAGAACTGGACACAGCACTCCAGGGGTGGCCTGAGCAGTGCTGAGCACAGGGGCAGAAGAACCTCCCTTGTCCTGCTGCCCACACTGCTCCTGAGCCAGCCCAGGATGCCATTGGCTCTGCTGCCCACCTGGGCACTGCTGCCTCCTCTTCAGCTCCTCTCTCCCAGCACCCCCAGCTCCCTCTCTGCCTGGCTGCTCTCAGCCACTCTGGCCCCAGCCTGCAGTGCTGCTTGGGGTTGTTGTGGGCAAAGTGCAGAACCCTGCACTTGGCCTTGTTCAGTCTCATCCCCTTGGCCTCTGCCCACCCATCCAGCCTGGCCAGGTCCCTCTGCAGGGCTCTGCTACCCTCCAACAGCTCCACAGCTGCTCCTAGCTTGGTGCCATCTGCAAATTTACTGATGCTGGACTCAATCCTCTGGTGCAGATCATCAATAAAGACTTTGAACAGGACTGTGCCCAACACTGATCCCTGAGGCACACCACTGGTGCCAGCTGCCAGCTGGATGTGGCACCATTCACCACCACTCTCTGGATCCAACCCTCCAGCCAGTTCTTGACCCATATCAGAGTGAACCTGTCCAAGCCAGGAGCTGCCAGCTCTGCCAGCAGCCTGTTGTGCCAGGCAGTTCTTCTTCCAGTTTGTGTTTTTACACCTCCTTAATTAATGCCAGCAGGGCTAAATGCTATAAAATTAAGACTACTTCAGCTAAGACAAAGCTGGATCTGACTCCTGCAAGCAAGAACTCACAATTACTTGCTGCCTTGCAGAGTTCTGGCTTCCAACTTCATCATAACAACAGAAATCCACATGGCCTTGCTTCCTTGGAAACAGTGGGAAAACACAGTTGAAGGAGCAAGAGAGAAAGGAGCAGGCAGAGAGGGAGGGTGGATGGAAATAGCTGAGCAGTTAGATTGAATCCCAGGTGGGAACTGATCCTCACCAGGGGTTGTCTACCAAAACCTTCACACATCTGAAGCCACAGAATCACAGGATGGGTTGGGTTAGAAAGGCTGTTCAAGATCCTCCAGTTCCAACCCCCCTGCCATGGGCAGGGACACCTCCCATCAGCACAGGTTGCTCATCCAGCCTGGCCTGGAAGACATCCAGAGCTCCACAACCTCCCTGGGCAGCCTGTGCCATGGTCTCACCACCCTTAACCTGTGCCAGGGTCTCCCCACCCTCACTGCAAAGAATTCCTTCCTCACCTCCACTCTTACTCTCCCCTCTCCCAGCCCAAAGCCATTGTCCCTCGTCCTATCGCTCCCAGCCCTTATCCAAAGTCCCTCCCCAGCTATCTTGGGGCCCCTTCAGGTCCTGAAAGGCTGTTCTAAGTTCTCCCTGGAGCCTTCTCCAGGCTGAACAGCTCCAACTCTCCCAGCATGTTCCCATAGCAGAGGTTCTCCAACTTCTGGTCATAGAATGACAACCTTCCAGAGTGGTTTGGGTTGGAAGGGACCTCAAAGATCATCCAGATCCAACCTCACCTCCCTGCAGGGACACCTTCCACTAGCCCAGGCTGCTCAAAAGTTCATCCAGCCTGGGCTTAAACACTTCCAGGGATGAGGTGTCCATAATTTCATGGGCAACCTGTGCCAGTGTCTGACCACACTCAGAGCAGACAACCTCCTCCTGTCTCCATGCTCTGGCTGCATTTGCACTCAGGAACAGTGCAAGTTGTGACCTCACCCCAGCTACTGCTGCGTTGGAGGAGCACAGGTGGCATCAGCACAGCTCTCTCTCTGCTTACAACTGTCTATTATGGGCTGCTTAAGCTCTTCTTATGTTGTGAGGTCTTATTCTGGACTTAAAGCAGCTTAAATGCTTGTGTTGTTTTGAGAAAGCTCAAAGTCTCCTGTTCCAAAAGCACTTAAAGCAGCTTATGAGGGACAAAAGTGATTCCCCAGGGACACTGGCAGGGGGGAATCAACCTCTCAGAATAGCCATTACCATGTGCAGAGGTGGCAGGGCTAAAGCCAAGTGTAGGCAACAGGAAGGTGATGATTTTGGGGGGGGATGACCCTGTCTGTACTGGGCACATCTCATCTTTCTATTTCCATGTAATGGGAACAAATGAACAAGTCCATGTGGCCCTGAGCAGCCTGACCTAGCTGGAGCTGTCCCTGCTGCCTGCAGGGGTATTGGACCAGATGCCCTTTGAGGGTCACTTCCAAGGCAGTGCAATCTGAGAGCCTGTGAAAAACGACCCAAACAACTGCCCAGCTGCAGGAGCTCAGTGTCCAAGGCCACACAAACACCTGCAGCTTTCCAGGGGCACTTTCTGGTGAGCCTGGAGAAGAGCAGCTCCAGAGGGGATCTGAGCAATGCTCAGAGCTAAAGGGTGGGGGGCAAGGAGATGGGGCCAGGCTCTTGTCAGTGGTGCCCAGGGACAGGACGAGGGGCACTGGGCACAAACTGGAACCCAGGATCCCAGGATCCCAGGAGGTTAGGGGTTGGAAGGGACCCAAAGAGATCACTGAGTCCAACCCCAGGAGGTTCCATGCAAACAAGAGGAGAAAATTCTTTGGTGTGAGGCTGCTGGAGCCCTGGCACAGGCTGCCCAGAGAGGTTGTGGAGTCTCCTTCTGTGGAGCCTTTGCAGCCCTGTCTGGATGTGTTCCTGTGTGCCCTGAGCTGGATTGTGTGGTCCTGCTCTGGCAGGGGGGTTGGACTGGATGATCTCCTTGGGTCCCTTCCAGCCCCTTATATCCTGTGGATCCCCTTATATCCTAGGATCCTGTGAGGATCCTGTGACCTCCAGAGGTCCCTTCCAATCCTCACCACTCTCTTGACTCCGTGGTTGTGTGATTTACACATCCAGGCTGCCTGCATCAACACAGCCTCTCAAATTTCTGCCACCTTCTGGGTCAAGCCTATCAGCTTGTATTTAGCCTGCACTTAATCCTCCAGCAAGGAACCTGGGTTGGATTTGCAGATTTCCAAACACAGGGAATTGGCAGATTTCCCACTGAGGTTTCTGCTGAGACTTAATAGCTGCACTGTTGAAAGTACCTTAACAGCCAATATTCCACTTGGATTTGCCAGTCCTGTGCCTCCAGCCCTCAGTGCTTTTATTTTCACCCTTCCCTTGTACACTAAGGAACCTTTTTTTTTTGCTCATCTCCTGGCTGCACCTTTTGTGTCCTTTTGTTTCATCTCTTGGCTGCACCACTGTGGCTTTTTGTGGTGCCAGCAACACATCTCCATCCACGTTGTGTTAAGGGAGCAGGCAGCAAGCTCATGAGGATGATAGAGACACAGAATGGTTTGGAAGGGACCTCCAAGATCATCCAGTCCCAAGCCCCCTGCTATGGGCAGGGACATCTCTCACCAGCACAGGTTGCTCAAGACCTCATCCAACCTGATGCTGAACACCTCCAGGGATCTGGAGCACAGAATGGGATCTTTAATCACATTCTGTGCTTCTGTGCTCCACAACCTCCCTGGGAAACCTGTGCCAGTGTCTCACCACCCTCAACCTGTGCCAGTCTCTCACCACCCTCACTCTCAACGATTTCTTCCTCATCTCCACTCTCACTCTCCCCTCTCCCAGCTCAAAGCCATTGTCCCTCAGCCTGGCACTCCCAGCCCTTGTCCAAAGTCCCTCCCCAGCTCTCCTGGAACCCCTTCAGGTACCGGAAGGCTGCTCTGAGGTCTCCCTGGAGCCTTCTCTTCTCCAGGCTGAACAGCTCCAACTCTCCCAGCCTGTTAGTATAACTCTGTTCCCATGGGATAACTTGGTCAGGATAACTCTGTCCCCATGGCATAACACTGTGAGGATGACTCTGTCCCCATGGGATAACTTGGTCAGGATAACTCTGTCCCCATGGGGTAACTCTGTCAGGATGACTCTGTCCTCATGGGATGACTTAGTCAGGATGACTCTGTCCTCATGGGTAACTCTGTCATGATAACTCTGTCCCCATGGGATAGCTTGGTCAGGAGAACTCTGTTCCTATGGGATAACACTGTCAGGATGACTCTGTCCTCATCCCATTGGAGCTTTGCAACATCTTAAGGAGCTGGGGACACCGAAGCCTCCTCTCAGCTAGTGGCTCCATAGGGATCCTCAAACCCTTTCCCTCTTCCCAAGCTCTAAGGAAGGTCCCCAGCAGTCCCAGGGACATTCTGCAGCTCCACAGCAGTTAATTCTTTAAAGCTTTCTGCCAGTTGGACCTGCTCTGGAATTTCCAGAGGAGGCTTTAGCAGGGCACTGAGTGCTGGAGCAGGAATAACAACAATAAACTCTGCAGCCATAACCTTGCCTGTAAGGGCTGGAGGTGGGGAGGGGGTAGGGGGAGGAATGCATTTAATATATTAACAAGTTCAGTAACCTCAGTGCCTGTCATGTGCTGATTTAAAGAGCTGCATAACTAATTTATTGAAGGGAGACTGTGGCTGAGGACATGAAGAAGTCTGGAGTCTGGAAGGTGTGAGTGGACATGACTACCAAAAGGAGCTCTTCAGCCAGCAGGCTCTGGTGTCCTTTACACCAGCACCTTTTAAATGAATTGCAAGCTCTGTGTCCCTTCTGACCTCCAAGCAAAGGCAGCAGCAAGCAGCAAGCAGCTCCACACACTCTGCTCAGATATGTTAAGAGATTGGAATGACTCAGGGGGGAGAGCCTGGTGTGAGCCTGGACCAGAGCAGGAAGGAGCTGTGGTAGGGAGAATCACAGAATGATAGAATCAGTCAGGGTTGGAAGGGACCACAAGGATCAGCCAGTCCCAACTCACTGAATCAGTCAGGGTTGGAAGGGACCACAAGGAGCAGCCAGTCCCAACCCCCCTGCCATGCCCAGGGACACCCTACCCTAGAGCAGGCTGCACACAGCCTCAGCCAGCCTGGCCTGAAACACCTCCAGCCATGGGGCCTCAACCACCTCCCTGGGCAACCCATTCCAGCCTCTCACCACTCTCCTGCTCAGCAACTTCCTCCTCACCTCCAGCCTCACTCTCCCCACCTCCAGCTTTGCTCCATTCCCCCCACTCCTGCCACTCCCTGACAGCCTCAAAAGTCCCTCCCCAGCCACCTCATGGTGAAGAACTTCCTGCTCAGGTCCAGTCTGAGGATGCAGAGGAGGGCAGCTAATGTGCCAGCATCACCACATCCCATTTCCCCCCCCCAGTTTTCCAACTTATTTCCCTCTTCTCTTTTTTCCTTTCCCAAGGAAGATGGAGACAAACTCTACAAACTCTCCTCAGTGGTGTCCAGCGACAGGACAAGGAGCATTGGACCCAAAGTGGAACCCAGGAGATTCCACCTAAACCTAAGGCAAACATTCTTCACTTGGAGCTCTGGACCAGGCTGCCCAGAGAGGTTGTGGAATCTCCAGCTCTGCAGGCATCCCAAAACCTCCTGCATGTGTTCTGGGGGGGTCCTGCTCCAGCTGGGAGGTTGGACCAGCTGATCCTCAGAGGCCCCTTCCAACCCCCAGCAGCCTGGGATCCTGTGGTGCTGTGAAGTCAGCCACGAGAAGAAAGAGGCTGAGCTTCCCCGCGGGGGCTGGAGGTGAGTGCCAAGGGCAGGCTCTGGGTCCCTTCTGTCGAGGAGGCTGAGAACCTTCCCCTGACCTCCCTGAAAGGGACAAGGAGCAGCCTGCACCCTCTGCTGCACTGCCTGCCTGGGAAGAAGGCAACGAAGAAGCTGCTTAGCTGCTTTGAAACGACCTCCTGGAGGCCACTGCTGCAGCGCGGGAGGTGACACCTCCTCGGAGAGGCACTTCTAGAGCCGGCCCAGGGGCGCCGGAGCAGAGCCAGGCTGTGCCAGCCCACACTGCCCAGGCTGCTGCGGGGACAGAGCTAAGCAAAGCAGACACCCCCCAGGGCAGCCTTCCAATGACCCACCCAGACCCAGAGCAAGACTTGGGCAATAAAGAGAGTAAGAACTGATTCATAACGAGAATAATAACTGATTAATAACGAGAATAATAACTGATTAACAACGAGAATAATAACTGATTAATAATGAGAATATTAACAGATTAATAATAAGAATAATAATCGATTAATAATAAGAATAATAATCGATTAATAATAAGAATAACAACTGATTAATAATAAGATTAATAACCGATTATTAATAACAATAATAATCGATTAATAATAAGAATAACTGATTAATAATAAGAATAATCGATTATTAATAACAATAATAATCGATTAATAATAAGAATAACTGATTAATAATAAGAATAATCGATTATTAATAAGAATAATAATCGATTAATAATAAGAATAATAACTGATTAATAATAAGAATAACAACTGATTAATAATAAGAATAATACTCGATTATTAATACGAAAAATAATAGATTATTAATACGAATAATAATCGATTAATAATAAGAATAACAACTGATTAATAATACGAATAATCGATTAATAATAAGAATAATTGCTTATTAACAATATCAATAATGATAATAATAACAACATTAAAACACCATTATACCAATGACAACAGCCAATAACTGATTATCTCGTTATATATCTTATATCTAATAAACATAGGATAAGAAAAGCATTAACGCATTATTAATAATAATAAATGATGATAATGATGATAATAATAACAGTATTATTAATGATAATGATTCTACTCTGTTAGAGCAAAATAAGGTAGGCAACATAAGTCTAAGTATAATAAAAAGATGGATGGGGTAGTAATAATAAGAAGAAATTATTAATAGAGGTTATTAACAGTTATTATTAATAATAATAGCTGTTAAATAACTAAAAATAAATAAGTTCTTAACAGTTGGCATTAAGAATTATTAATTATTAGAGGAAGCAAAATCATTATTTATGGATACTTACTTTTACATCAGTTATTAATAATTAGCTATCTTAATTATTAATATTCTGTTTATTAATAGCAGTATTCATATTATCAATTAATTCCCATTAGCTATTAATACTTAATCAACGAGCGTTTATTACTAATTATGTATTGATAATATCAAATAGTTATTAATGATTAAGCAACAATAATTATTATTAATGAGATCAGTTAATGATAACAATAATTGCTTATTATTATTACTCATCCATATCAATAATAATCTGGGTGGGTTAGCATTAATAATAATAAAATATTAATAGTTATTGTTATCAGTTTTTATTAATAATAACAGCTAATAAAAAGTAAAAACAGATAAAATAAGTTAAGAGTTAGCATTAATAATTAATTATTAAATAAAAGTAAATAAAAACATTATTAAAAATAATTATTTTACATTAGTTATTAATTAGCAATGAAGAGATTATATTATAATTAATTATTAATGTTTTATTATTATTAAAGTTTAGCATTCGTGATACTAAATTATTAGTTAATTAAATTAATAAGTAATAAGCAATATTATTAGTTAATACACATTAACTATCAATTCTTATTATTTTTGCTTATTATTAACAGTTATTAATAGCATAAACTACTTATTAAATATTAAGTAAAACAATTATTATTAATGATAAATGTTAATAACTATTATTATTTTTTACTATTTTTGCGTATTATTAACACTTAATTATTAATAACATAAACTAATTATCAAATACTAAGTAGAACGATTATTATTAATGTTAAATGTTAATCATAACTGTTATTACTTTTAAATTTTTGCTTATTATTAAGACTTAATTATTAACAACATAAACTAATTATTAAATATTAAGTAGAATGATTATTATTAATGGTAAATGTTAATAGTAACTATTAGTAGTTTTTAGTTTTCATTACTTTTCGCTTATTAATAACATTAATCATTAATAGCATAAACTAATTATTAATTATTAGGTAGAATGATTATTATTAATGATAAATGTTAATAGTAACTGTTATTAGTTTTTAATTTTCATTTCTTTTTCCTTATTAACAACACTTAATTATTAATAGCATAAACTAATTATTAATTATTAAGTAAAATTATTATTAATAATGATAAATATTAATAATAACTATTATTAATTGAAAACTTTTATTACTTTGCTTATTATTAACACTTAATTATTACTAGCATAAACTAATTATTAATTATTAGGTAGAACGATTATTATTAATGATAAACGTTAATAATAACCATTATTAGTTTTTAATTTTTACTACTTTTTGCTTATTATTAACACTTAATTGTTAATAACATAAACTAATTATTAATTATGAAGTAAACCAATTATTATTAATGATAAATGCAATCGATAACTATTAACGATTGCTTATTATTATCACTCGTCCATACCCATAATAATAAATATTATTATTAAATGAAAATCTAAACTCGAAATAGTAACAATGATGATGATGATGATGATGATGATGATGATGACGATGATGATGATAGTAACGATACCAACACCGCCAAATCCCCTTCAGCTCCGTAACCCAACGGCACAGCCACAGCAGCACACCAGAAGCAGCCAGCGAGCAGCACCAGTCAAAAAGGGACCCACAGAGAGAGCTCTTTCGCCCCTGAAAGCTTCCCCAGCTCTCGGATTCCCCAGGGAGGGGAGGCAGAACTTAAGCAGATACAGAGCCTCATTAACACAACAATTAACCCCACCCAGAGCTCCACCTTCTGCCCCTGCAC
>WAAF01005140.1:1837-117219 GCA_013400475.1 Tricholaema leucomelas | reverse complement strand
AAAAGAAAAGAAAAGAAAAGAAAAGAAAAGAAAAGAAAAGAAAAGAAAAGAAAAGGGAAAAGGAAAGAAAAAGGGAGAAAAGGAAAGAAAAAGGAAGAAAAGGAATAATAGAAGAAAAAGGAAATAAAAACTAAAAGAAAAATACAGGAAAGGGAAAACAAAAATAATAAGGAAAACTAAAAGAAAAATTCTGGAAAGGAAGAAGAAAAGAAAAAATAAAGGAATGGAAAAAGAAAGGAAAAGAAAAAGAGAAGACAGCAGACTGGAGCTGTTCAAGGCAGGATTGGACGTGGCACTTGGTGCCATGGTCTAGCCTTGAGCTGTGTGGTAAAAGGTTGGACTTGATGATCTGTGAGGTCTCTTCCAACCCTGATGATACTGTGTGATACTGTGACTGTCAGGTGATTTTGCTCTTCATTACTCATACTGCAAACCAGATAACCAAGCACAATGAGCATTTCTGCCCATCTTAACCTACTGTAGAAGTTTAATGATTTCCTGATGATTGTTAGCTGCAGAGTTTATAATATAATACTTGTGCTTTACCATAGCAAATGATTGGGACCTATCTTGTGGGAAGCATTCTGTCTTGTGTCTCTCTTGAACTGAATTTAAATTAATGAAGCTCTCCTAAGGATAGCTGGGACAGGAATTGATTAAACCAAAATGAAAGACATTTTTTTAACTTAGTCAGGATATTTGGACTTGCCTTGGAAATCATGTGTATTTTAATTAAAAAAGTCACTGTGTGTTTAAAATGCCAAATGTGCTGATTTATGCTGTGCAGAAAATACACTGCAACATATTCTGAATTATTCTAAGTAGGTAAAAATGAGAATTTCTGTCAGGTTAGAAGCTGCATTTTCTGATTTTCATCCTGAATTTAAAATGGTGAAAATAGCAGGAAAGAAACTATATCCATAGAACAGAAAATTCCATTTCCTATTTCTGCAGTCTGTAGGTCTGCACAAACTGAGCTACCTCCCTGTTTAACAGTGATAAAAAGAAGCTGGATTTCAGCTGGGTTGGTTCCAGTTTGCATACAAAGACTCTACAGGACCTGTATGAAGACTTCTGAAATGAGGTAACAGATGGAAAGGAACCAGGCCAGTCAGTGTGTTTGGGGTGTTTGTTGTGGAGGAAATGGAATAGTTTCTGTCTGGTCAGTGTGCCCAGCATGAAGAAAATCTTGGGGGATGCAAAGATGTGAGAGGAGCAGGGCAGAGAAGTGTAGGACCAGGAGCCTGAGGCTCAGGGTGGCAGGAGGAGGGAACCTTTGGGTGTCAGGGAGCTGCAGGAAGCTGCTGAATGAGAAGAGAATGCTGGAGGGACTAAGTTACCCTTCAAGGACAAAACCAAGAGAGGAGTGGTTTTCAAACCTTTTTAATATATCTTTTCACCACACTTCTGATTTAAACTGACACCTTGTTCTAGTTTATTAATGTAGTGCTCTGATGAGTGTGTTTTGATATACTTTGGCACATTTGCTTAAAAAAAAAGAGAGGGGGGGAATAAATGTGTGAACAGTTGGTGGTTGAGCAGGTGGCCAGGGCTACTCTGCTAAAGCTTTTTTCCCAAGATGCATTGAGTCCTTATCCTCTGAGACATCATGACAAAGCACACCAGCACAAACTAATGCCAAAGTGACCCAAGTTAAGATGTAATAGTGGCAATCAGATGCAGAATTTCAGCTTCATGCTACCCTGGCTCAGTGAATGCAAAGTTTTCTGTATGAAGCTGTTCAATACACACAGTCCTTCCTCTCTCACAGAATCACAGAAACATTGAGGTTGGAAAAGACCCTTAGGATCACCAAGTCCCGCTGATATCCCTACTCTACAAGATTCACCCTAAATCATATGCCCAAGTACCACATCCAAATGACTTTTAAACACATCCAGGGTTGGTGACTCCACCACCTCCCTGGGCAGCCCATTCCACTGCCTGACCACTCTTCTTGGGAATATTTTTTTCATAATATCTAGTCTAAACTTCTCTAGTTGCAGCCTGAGGCCATTCCCTCTTGTTCTGTCACTATTTACCTGTGAGAATAGACCAGCACCAACCTCTCCACAATGTCCTTTCAGGTAGCTGTAGACAGCAATAAGATCTCTGCTCAGCTTTCTCTTTTTCAAACTAAACAGCTCCACTCCCACTCCCCTCATTCATTCCTCACATTTTTCCTCCCATTCTTCTCTCTCTTCCTCCCTTTTCTCTTTTTCAGTCATTACCTATGTTATATGTGAGCTGCTCCTACCCCTGTCTTAAGGCTGCAGTGACAGTGCCTTTCGAAACAACCCCAGATCCTTTCTCTGGGCTGCCAGGAATCCACTATGAACAACCCCCCAAAGTGTGAGCATGGATCCTCAGAAAGAAATGTGGCTTGCTCTGAGGGCTGCCTCACCTTTAAGAGAACTCTGAATGCATGATTTCCCCTTGTACCAACATGCTTCCCTTGCCTTTAGAACTAGAGAAGGGAGAAAGGAAATGCTCATGTTTTGAAAGATAAGGCTCCCATTGGAAGATCAACCAATCTCCTTAATGCATCATGGCTTAAAAAGTCTGTGCAGATCACAGAATCATGGAATGCTTCAGGTTGAAAGACACCTTTAAAGGTCATCTAGTCCAACTCCCCTGCTAAAGCAGTCACCCACAGCAGCTTACCCAGGACCACAATGTCCATGTGGGTTTGGAATCTCTCCAGAGAAGGAGACTCTACAACCTCTCTGGGTAGCCTGCTCCAAGGCTCCAGCACCCCCACAGCAAAGAAATTTCTCCTCCTTTTCAGATAAGACCTCCTGGGTTCCAGTTTGTGTCTGTTGCTGCTTATCCTGTCACTGGGCACCACTGAAAAGAGTCTGCCTACATCCTCTTGTCCCCCACTCTTTAGCTTTTGTTGAGTATTGAGAAGATCCCCTCTCAGACTGCTCTCCTCCAGGCTAAACAGCCTCAGGCCTCTCAGACTTTTCTCCTGAAAGAGTTGTTCCAGGCCCCTTAGCATATTAGTAGCTTCTGCTGGACTCTATCCAGTAGTTCCCTGTCTCTCGTGAACAACTAATAGAACAACTGGCTAGACAAAGACAACAAAGAAAGCAAGAAACAAAAAAAGCACTTTCAAGGTTGTGCATTTGTGTTTTTTGGTGTAGAGATAGTTTCAAGTGAATGTACATCTTAAATAACATAGCTTGGCAAAGAAGAATACCTCTCCACTCCCCACCTCTCTAAACTCAGCTCTGGGCTCAATCTCAGCATCTGTGATCAATCCTAGTTCCTTAGTACTTCGTAAATAAAAGTTGAAAATCACTAGAATTTGCTGAGTATTTGTATGAGTAGTTCTTGCTATCAGCTCCTGGGTCCTGCTGCACCCTATATATCAGCAGCTCTGCTAGCGCCTTCAGTGTATGGAACTGTACCAACCCTCTGTTAATTTCTGCAGCGATATCACACAAGTGGGAGGTTTCCATTTGTTGTCAGAGAGGTCAGCAATGTGTTAGCTTTGTTATATCTTCACTTCAGATCTCTTTCAGTACCAGTAACACTGGGTACAGCTGTCAGGAACAGAGCATATGCCAGCGGGTTTGAGGTAACTGAGCTAAGGGGCAAGCACCAAAGGGCTCACACTTAGAGTAGCCTGCAGCCATCCCATTTAGTGTCAACTTCGTTAATTAGTGCTGAGTCACTTCCTCCCAGAGCAGTAAATAGCTACTGGGAGGATGGTAGCCCCTGCCAGCAAACCCAGAGTTGCAGCAGCAGCAGCCGCCGCCACCGCCGCCACCATGAAGTTGCAGATTCACAGATTTCATTGGGTTGGAAGAGACCCTCAAAGGTCATCTTAGCCAACCCCCTGGCACTCAGCAGGGACACCTCCAACTAAGCAGGCTGCTCAGGGCCACACTGAGTCTGATCTTGGATGTGTCCAGGGATGGGGCCTCAATCATACCCCTGGGCAGCCTGTTCCACAGTGTCACCAGCCTCGTTGTGAAGAACTTCCTCCTGATGTCCAACCTGAATCTCCCCTGCTCCAGTTTCAAACTATTGCCCTGCATCCTATCACCACAAGCCCTTTTAAACAGTCCCTTCCCAGCTTTCCTGTAAGTCCCCTTCAGATATTGAAATAACTGCTCTAGGGTCTCCCTGGAGCCTTCTCTTCTCCAGGCTGAACAGCCCCGATTCTTTCAGCCTGTCCCCATAGAAGAGGTGCCCTGGCTCATGCATACAAGAAAATGCATTTTTATTCCTAACTGTATAAACAGGATGCTCTCTCCTAGATAATATGTATTTTTTTTTTTTGCTGTGGAATTTGGTGTACTGCAGCATTGCAGGAACTGAATGAAAGAAGTATTTGGCAAGTGTCATGAAGTGACAATTACAATCAACAGTTACAGTTTATTCTTGACATGGTTTTATGGCTGAATGGCTCAGAACACTAAATCAGGTACCTGGAAAGTTGAAATGTTCGATCTGCCAGGTCTTAACTCACATAGCTTAGATATTGATACACCTGAGGGGCAGTACTCTTGGTGTCACCCTTAAGTTTTTCAGGTCGTATATCACTATCCTGCTCACCACAAGCTAAAGGAGACAAAATGCCATCAGAGGTTCAATTGTCTGTTCTGAAGAAATGAAAGTTGGTTAATGAAGTGTAACATTAAATAAACATGGGTCTTTTCTGGTCATGAAAAGAGGACAAATAATAGGTAGCTGTACTTCAGTGTTTTAGTGGGAGAGACTTAGTTTCAAAGCTAATTTGGTCTTTGAATGGATTCAAAAATGCAGCCACAAACTCACTAAAGCTCAGGTTACCAACAACTTCAGAATGACTCAGGAAGAAGTGATTCAGTGGCATTCAGGTTGGGTGGATTTACTCAGCTACTGTCAAGGTCATGTCCATAGCATAGGGACACATTTCTCCTGGCTTTTCGTTCTTCTGAAAGAAGGCTGAAGTCTCTCAAAGGAAGCAAAATGCCTTCACAGTTCTTTTCATAGCACTAAGTAGTTTGTTATTATTCATAGATTCGTAGAATGGTTTGGATATGAAGGGACCTTGAAGATCACAGAGTTCAAACTATCCTGCCATGGGCAGGGACACCTTCCACTAGACCAGCTTGCTCAAGGCTTCATTCCCATGGAGAGGGCATCCACAACCTCCCTGGGCAACCTGTTCCAGTGTCTCACCACCCTCACTGGAAAGAATTTCTTCCTAATCCCCAGTCTAAACCTGGCCTCCTCACGCTTCAATCCACTCTGTCTCATCTTATCACTACAAGCTCTTGTGAAAAGTCCCTCCCCAGCTCTCCTGTAGCCCCCTCCAGGTACTGGAAGGCTGCTCTGAGATCTCTCTCAGAGTCTTCTCCAGGCTGAACAGTGACAACTCTCTCAGCCTGTCCCAACAGGGGAGGTTCTCCAGCCCTCTGATCATCTTTGTGGCCTCCTATGCACCCACTCCAGCAGCTCTATGTCCTTCTTGTGCTGAGGGCACCAGAACTGGACACAGTGCTCCAGGTGGGGTCTCACAAGAGCAGAGCAGAGGGGCAGAGCCGCCTCCCTGTCCTGCTGCTCTCACTGCTTTGGATACAGCCCAGCACACAGCTACCTTCCGGGCTGCCAGTGACCATTGCTGGCTCATGGTGAGTTTTTCATCAACTGCCATCCACAAGTCCTTTTCCTCAAGACCGCTCTTGAGCCACTGCTTGTCCAGCCTGGATTTGTGCTTGGGATTGCCCCAGCCCGGGTGTTGATCACTTTCACATTGTTGAACATAAACAACAAAACAAATGCCACATTTTATTTTTAGAACTTAAAGGGAGGAAGGAAAGCTCAGCAGAACAGCAGTAGCACCCATTGGCTCAGAATCCTCTTTCTTTACCTGTTTTGCTAAGATCAGTTTAAAGGCCACAGGAGCTTTCAAGCAGGTACAGGAGTATATTTCATCAGGAATGAGGTAACCATAGGAAAGTAATTTCCAGGATAAACTATAATAATAAAAAATTTTCTTCAGAGGCCAAAGAGATCAAAGAAAATCTTGCATGTCCCAGTGACTGCCTGGAAACCTCCTTCCACTCTTGTCTTGCACAGTACCTGTGTCAGCATTTGATGGGTCTTTTTCACAGCTGCTCAGGAGCCAGCCAGATGCAGTTAAACCTGTATAAACCAATTGGCAAAGGTTAAGAGGATTGAACCAGGCTGTTGAATCCCAGCCAAGTCTGTTGCTGTTCTTGTAGATCAGCTGCTATCAGAGGAATTACCTAAGATTTACAGAGAATATCTTTCATTTCATTCCCAACTTTTCCCTTTTGTGCTTTTCCCCAGCAGTATTTGAACCCCGTGATATGCAGCAGAACCATCTCTGGAATGCTCTTATTACAGCCTTCCCAACCCTACCTGTCATTTCACAGCTTGAATTCTGCTTGTCCACAGATTTAAACAGAAAGAGAAGTGTCATGAAATCAAAATGCACCCTTGCACGTGTGGCAGCCAGTCTGTCCCTTACAGTGAGTGGCTTTACCTAAGCAACGTTTGAGAAGGGTGTGATGGCAAGGCTCTTAACCTCTCAATCACAGATCCTGAAGACTGAATTGACTGTGAACCAGAAAGTCCACTAAAGCTGACTGACAGCAACCGTTAATTTACTCTGTGTACCTCCCCAGGTCAATAATGAAGGACTCTGAAATGAAAATAAAAATTGAACCCCCCTGGTGCTCAGTAATATTGCAATGTGTGCCTGAACATACTTGAATCTAAAAGATCTGCTGCTCTGACTGCAAACATGCTTCACCTTCCGTGTCATACAAAGGAATTACCTCTTGTAATACAAAGAAGGTGCAAAAATGTTGCTCTTTGCTCCATCTTTCTATAGCTGTCCTCTCTTCTTTCCCCCAGTGTCTTCTCAAGAAGAGTTCCCTGCCCCGTGCTGCTTCTCCAGGCTTTTCTTCCTAAGTATTAATCTCACATCATTCTGGACCCATTTAGTTACTTATCAAATGGTATTTGTTGGTAGCATTAACAGAAAAGAAAGCAGCATCTTCCCTAGCCAGTTACCTAGGGATTCCTTTCTCTGGGATAGTATCTGCACAGCAGGTTGGTGGCTGTGGAGGATAAGGCAAAGCAGGAATTTCATAGATTCATGGAATGGTTTTAGTTGGAAGGGACCTTAAAAATCATCTAGTTCCAACCCCCTGCCATGGGCAGCAATATCTCCCACTAGAGCAGCTTGCTTAAGGCCTCATCCAACCTGGCCTTCTGCACCTCCAGGGAGGGAGCATCCACAGCCTCCCTGTGTAACCTGTTCCAGTGTCTCACCACCCTCACTGGAAAGAATTTCTTCCTAATCTCCAGTCTAAATCTGCCCTCTTGAAACTTCAATCCATTCCCTCTCATCCTAGGACTACAAGCCCTTGTCAAAAGTCCCTTCCTGGCTTTCTTGTATCCCCCTTCAGGTACTGTGTGGCTGCTCCAAGGTTTCCCTGAAGCCTCCTCTTCTCCAGGCTGAACAGCACCCCCTGCTCCCCAGTGATCTTTCCTGAGATGTCTCCAGCAAGGGGAGCCCTGAAGGAGCACTGTGCCCCGCTCCTGGGAACCTATGAAGTCCTGAGCAGCCTTCTGCTTGCACACCCTGCTCCAGGAGTCCCTGGCCATCACTAAAGATCACAATGTGTGGAGCCAGCCATGTCAGAAGGTTTGCTTCTGAAAAGTACAACATCTTCATTTCAGCTGTGCAGAGAGTTTTCAGTCCTTGTACTCGAGGAGTGTTAATTGTTTGCACAGTTAATTAAACTATGGGTGAAGTATTCTGCTAAACACCCACATGCAATGCACATATTGACTGCTTCAAGGTGAATACTTTTCTACCTCATGACTTATTGAATGTTGACTCTCTCTGGCCCATTTTCTCTAATTGGCTTGAAGCTTCTCTCTGTTCCTTGTTATGATAGAAGGTGGGATTTGCCACCAAAAACATTACTGGACCTAAAGATCTGTGGGTGTTCTGAGAAACACGGTGTGGAAGAGCTTCTCCTGAGTACACATTTAGTTTGGCAACTGAATGGTGTTCACCTCTCTGTGCTGGTACAAGCTTGGGATTGTGCATGAAAGCCTGGGGCTCTTTAGTGTTCCTGACAGCAGAGGACTAGGTATCTCATGGGGTCAAGGCATTGAA
Source organism: Tricholaema leucomelas (assembly GCA_013400475.1). Classification (NCBI taxonomy): domain Eukaryota; kingdom Metazoa; phylum Chordata; class Aves; order Piciformes; family Lybiidae; genus Tricholaema lacrymosa; species Tricholaema leucomelas. The sequence goes on along the minus strand of WAAF01005140.1, from coordinate 109,064 downwards.
AAACAAGGCCATTGCATCTGGGAAAGAACAACCCCTTGGAACAGTATAGGTTGGGGACTGACCCGATGGAGAGCAGCTCTGGGCAAGGGGACCTGGGAGGCCTGGTAGACAGAAAAATGACCACGAGCCATCAATGTGCTCTTGTGGCCAAGAAGGCCAATCACAGAATCACAGAAACATCCAGGTTGGAAAAGTCCCTCAGGGTCACCAAGTCCAACCTATAGCCCTACTCTGCAAGATTCACCTTAAACCATATCCCTGAGCACCACATCCAAACAACCCTTAAACACACCCAGGGTCGGTGACTCTACCACCTCCCTGGGCAGCTCATTCCAGTGTCTGACTACTCTCTCCATGAAAAGCTTTTTCCTAATGTCCAGTCCAAACCTCCCCAGTCTAAGCTTGAGGCCATTCCCCCTTGTTCTGTCTCCAATTACCTGTAAGAAGAGACCAGCAGCAGCCTCTCTACAATGTCCTTTCAGGTAGCTGTAGACAGCAGTGAGGTCTCTCCTCAGCCTCCTCTTTTTCAAATTAACCAGCCCCAGCTCCCTCAGTTGCTCCTCATAAGATTTATTCTGTAGCCCCTTCCCCAACTTTGTTGCCCTCCCCTGGACCTGCTCCAGCACCTCCACATCTCTCTTGTATTGTGGTGCCCAAAACTGACCACAATACTTGAGGTATGGCCTCACCAAAGCCAAGCACAAGGGGACAATCGCCTCCCTGCTGCTGGCCACAGTATTTTTAATAGAAGCCAGGATGCCATTGGCCTTCTTGGCTGCCTGGGCACACTGCTGGCTCATATTCCGCTTCCTGTCTATTACAGCCCCAGTTCCCTTTCTGCCAGACAGCTTTCCAGCCACTCTGCCCCAGTGGCATCCTGGGGTGCATTAGAAGGGCTGTGGTTAGTAGATCAAGAGAGGTTCTCCTCCCCCTCTACTCTGCCCTCGTGTGGACGCATCTGGAATATTGTGTCCAGTTCTGGGCTCCTCGGTTCAAGAAGGACCTCAAGAAACTGCTTGAAAGAGTCCAGCACAGAGCCACAAAGATGCTGAAGGCAGTGGAACATCTCCCTTATGAGGAAAGGCTGAGGGAGCTGGGGCTTTTTAACTTGGAGAAGAGGAGCCTGAGGGGTGACCTCATTGCTGTTTAGAAAGACGTGAAGGGCAGTGTAGGGAGGACAGAGCCAGACTCTGCTCAGTGATGTCCAGTGATAGGACAAGGGTGCAAGCTGGAGCAGAGGAAGTTCCACATGTGCATAAGGAAAAACTTTTTCAGTGTGAAGGTGCCAGAACCCTGGAGCAGGCTGCCCAGAGATGTTGTGGAGTCTCCTTCTCTGGAGACATTCAAAACCCACTTGGATGCAGTGCTGTGTGACCTGCTCTAGGTGATACTGCTCTGACAGAAGAGTTGGACTGGATGATCTTTCAAGGTCCTTGCCAACCCCTAACATTCTGTGATTCTGTCTGGTTGCTTTTTCCCAGGACTTTTGACTCTGCAATCAAGGGTTATAGGAAGTTTGTTTTCTGTATGGAATGATGACCAAATTATCTTTTGTTTGGTAAACACCTGGAAAGCCTGTAAGAATTCTCAGGAATGAAGTCTGGTAAGTATTCCTGGCTTCATGTGATGTGATAAATGTTCAGTAATTCCTCAGTCACTCTTGAAACTTGTCATTCCATTCAAAGCCACCATTCAAAACGTCCTTCACATCATTGCATGCATTCAGAGGTAGATTGATGAGGAAAACCAGATCCCAGGTGGTATTGCCTAACTCATTATAAGTTCAGAGCCTGTTCAGGTATTTGAAGAAATTAATTCAATTCTGTAGCTTAGTAAAATCTTTTGATGATCCAGGCTGTGGTTTGAGCTACAAGACTTAAAGCAAAGACAGGGAATTTTTTAGTCCGTGCTATACATGTCTGTACTTCTGTATGACTCTGTCCATTGGTCCACATCAGATGGAGGATCATACATGGGACACATCTTCTTAGCAGAAACAGTTTAAAAAAAGGACCTCCTTAGCTTTTAGAGATTTTCTCTTGTGTTGTAATATCAGCAGCAGTGAGATTGAAACCCCAGTAGCAGTTCAAGAGACATAATTCTCTGACAGCAGATTCCACTTTATTTCAATGGCTGTTTTCCACCAGGATGAAAAAAAAAATTCCTCTCAATTTAAGTAGCATTTAGAGCATTTAAACCTATCTGTTGAATGATAATTGCCACAGTCACAATTCATGCTCCTCTTCATAACACACCAGCAAAAAGTTGAGAAGGGGAATTGTAAAATTAGAGAATGGCCTAGGTTGGTAGGGACCTCAGAGATCATCCCTGTTGTGGTCAGGTACACCTCTCAGAGAGATTTGGTTGCATAAGGCCTCATCCAGTCTGCTCTTAAACACCTCCATGGAAGGGGCATCCATACAACTCTGGGCAACCTATTCCAGAGTCTCACCACCCTTGTACAGAAGAACTTCTTCCTAAGAGCCAATCTAAACCTGCTCTTCCTTGGCTAAAAAACATTCCCCCTTAGGAAGATGTGAAGGGCAGTGAATCTTTATGAAAAGTCCAGTGAATCCTTACGAAAAGTCTCTCTTCAGCCTTTCTGTAGGCTTCCTTCAGGTAGTGGAAGGCAGCTCTAAGGTCCTCCTGCAGTCTTCCCTTCTCCAGACTGATAACCCCCAGCTCCCTCAGCCTGTCCTCATAGCAGAGGTGCACCAGCCCTTGGATCATCTTTGTGCCCCTCCTCTGACTTTGCTGCAACAACTCTATGTCCTTCTTATGGTGGGAAGTGTTTGGAGAAGAGCTGTTTCTGGGTACCACTGGCCTGAGGCAGAAAGGATGGCAGAATCAATTGCTGAGGCAATTGTGAGCAAACTGCAGAGTTAATGCTTACAGGCAGAACTGGTAAAATTGCACAGGCAAAAAAAAAAAACAACAATCTGCCAAGCTCTCTGCTACTTAGTTGTGCTGGTTTGAGGCTAACTGGAATATTTTACTGTGAGAAATTAAATCCTTAGCTGTGAGAAGAAAGAAGAAAAAAACAGCAGTAGCCTAGTACATCCATTCTTCTGCTGAGAAATGCAACGAGCCAAAATACAGATAAGACACTCGCTTCTCACACACTTCTCAGCTCTCACTTCTGTTCTGCTCCTTCTTTCTGGCAGTCTCTATGGTTGCCTCTGTCTTAACTCTTTAATTCTACTTAACCCTTTTCCCTCTAACCTCCTTGTCATCTTTTTGACATCTCATATCAGATCTCTCCATATTTATCATGTGAGATATACGTGGGTTGATCTGGTTATTTCTGAAGGGAGGGAAAGAGAGGAGGAGGGGCAGAGGGGGTTTGAATCAAGAGCCTCCTGGCAATCTGATTACTTCTGGGAGGGGTATTGTGTTTCTGTGTTACTTTTAGCTTGTATATAACTATATATAGTTGTGTATATATCTGCTTATAAATTGTGCTAAGATGTAAATATAGCTTCATTCCTTAACTTCCAGACAGCTGGGTCTAGTCTGGGTGATTTCTTAAGTGTTGGGTGAGGTGTGGGTAACTCCCAAGCCATCACATTAGTAAAAAAATAAACCTCCTTTCAGGCCATGTTGGGAGGTGGGAAGAAGAATGCTAGAGAGTGAAAATCAGGTCCTCTTCCTGTGGCTGCTGCAGGAGGGAAAGCTTACACCTTCACAGGCTTCATCTATATTTTTGCTTCATCTCTATTTTTGCTTATAACAGAGAGAGGTCATTAATGATACAGGCTCCTGTTGTTTTCTAGCCACTTTCAGAATGTGTTTGGACTTGGTAATCAAGTAGGGAGGTGTGGAAATGCTAGTAAAGATCAAAACCAAACTCCAGTGTATGATTTCTGGCTGCCACCATGAGAAATTAGGCTGTAGGTTTTATCCTGGTCTTTGCTTATTAGCTGGCATCTGGTCCTGCTCGTTATTTTGCAGAGTGAATAAGAGTAAAGTTTTATTTTATCTGTCAATGAGCTAAACTTTTAATTAACTTTCGGATTTGTCTTAAATTAAGACTAATGACTCTCAAAGGAATTGCCTACAAATCCTTAAACTTTTGAACAAAGGGACCAGAGGAAAAGCAGCAAGCAGCCTTTGAAACCCAACCTTTCTGTTAGAGAACAGAATCAAGAAGTAAGTGTCTGGAAGCTGGGAAACACAGACCATTAATATTCATCATGAAAACAGACTGAAAGAGAATGTAAATCTCTGGTGACCCCAGAGGATTTCTGTTTGTGATTTCACACAGATTGGCAAATTCCACTAATGATTTCCATCCTTGATCTCTAAACTGAAGGGAAATGATTACTGCTTAAACCAAGAGCTTCTCTGCAGTCTAACATACTTTGTTTAGCATCACTTAATCATTTTTAGTGCAGGCTAATAATTGTAGACAATGACTTGAACAGAACTTTGTCCATTTCTGCAGATTTTTTCTTGTTCTTTCTTCCTAGCACTGTGTCTGCTCAGTGTCAGGATGGTTTGCCAGTATCAGAGCACTCCAGTAGAAGAACACCAGGTGTGAAAGAGACAACAGTAATAGGATGTAGTGTGGTGTTGTCCAAAGGAGGTTTTACATAAAAGACAAAGAAGCTGAAGGGTCTAGGGCACAAATCTTGTGTGGAGCAGCTGAAGGAGCTGGGGTCACTGAAGCTGAAGGAGATTGAGGGGAGACCTTCTCACTGAAAGGAGGTTGGAGTGAGGTAAGTTGGTCTCTTCTTTCAAGCAACAAGTGATAGGATGAGAGGAAATGGCACCAAGGGAGGTTTAGGTTTGATTTTAGGAAAATAGTCTTCACTGAAAGAGTGATTAAATCCTGGAACAGGCAGCCCAGGGAAGTGGTGGAGTCACCATCCCTTGAAGTATTCAAAAATGTGTGGCTGTAATGCTGAGGGACACGGTTTAGTGGCAGACTTGGCAGTGTTAGGTTAACAGTTGGACTCAATGACCTTGGAAGTCTTTTCCAACTTTAATGAATCTGTGATGCTATGAAATACAATTCTATTCCAGCTGGAATACATAAACTAGTATTTTGGCAGTAAACACATAAATATCGAGTGAACAAAAAAGGGCTGCAATAAGGAATGAGAAGCACAACACTTTACAAAGGGGCAAGATGCAGTTACAAACCCTAAAGGTTTGGAGATAGTCTGCACTGGGGTGAAATTAGAAAGTTACCTTAGAAGGGTGAGCTAACAACTGTTATGGTTCATCTGCTCACAAAAGATCCTTGCTTTAGTACATGTCCTCATACAATGGTTTGATTGGAAGGGACTTGCAGTGGTTATCTAGTTCAACCCCTCTGCAGTTAGCAAGGACATCCTCTACTAGATCAGGTTCCCAGAGCCTTGTATGAGCCTAACCTTGAATAGCTCCATGGATGGGGCCTCAACTACCTCCCTGGATAACATGTTCCAGCATACCACGACCCTCATGGTGCAGAACTTGTTCCTAACATCCAATCTAAATCAGTTTTTCTGACGTTTCAAATCATTGTCCCTTGTCCTATCACTGCAGGCCTTTGGAAATAGTCCCTCTGCAGCCTTCTTGTAACCCCCTGAAGGGGTACTGGAAGGGTACCTGAAGGGTGCTGGAAGGCTGCTATTAGGTCTGCCCCGAGCCTTCTCTTCTCCAGTCTGAACAACCTCAGCTCCCTCAGCCTGTCCTTGCAGGACAGGTGCTCCAGCCTCCTTCATGGCCCTTCTCTGGACCTGCCATCCATCGTGGTGGTGCATTAAGGGCAGCACATTAAGATGCAGAAGGCAGTGATGACCGCGACCTTGTGCTGTATATCTGACCAAGTTTGGTTGCAGCTCATTTACATTGAGTCTTGGGGAATTTTCCTTCCTTCCTTCCTTCTGACTCCTCTGATAGCATGTGTGCTCTCCTGCTCTGTTATTGACTTTGCTGCGAGCAGCCCTCTGAGCAGAATTGATTCGTGATACACTTTGCAGCCTTCCAGACAGATTCCAGTGAAGTGACAAAGAAGTTCTGCTTCTGCACCCACCTAATCAATGAAAGGCAGAGAAAAGACCAGACAAAACAGAACCCCCATGGGGAGCTATGGGGTGCACAGTTCTCCACAGTGGTTTTAGTTATCATATTAGTATAATATACCCTTTTTTTTCTTTTGTATTTCCAAGGTAGGAAGCTTTCTTTTCAGGAGCAGAGTAAAAGCAAAGCAGATATATAACCACAGAGCCCTGTGTGGAAATGGGCTCAGAGCTTAACAGACGGAACATTCAAGACAGGGATTCTTAATAGGCAACAGGTAGCTCTTTTCTTTGTCTTTTACAACAAAATATATTTTAAAGTGGAAATTACTGAAGATACTTGAATAGTTCATAGAATCACAGACTCAGAGAATGGTTTAGGTTAAAAGGGCCCTGTAAAGGTAACCTAATCCAACTCTCCCTGCAGTGAGCAGGGACATCTTCAACTAGATCAAGTTGCTCAGACCCCCTTCCAGTCTGATCAGGAATGGTTCTAGGGATGGGGCTTCTACCACCTCTCTCAGCAACCCAGGTCAGTGTCTCACCACCCTTAGCATCAAACCTTTCTTCATTGTATCCAGTCTAAATCTCTCTCTTTTGGTTTAAAACCATAACCCCTTGTCCTGTCACCATAGGCTATGCTAAAAGTTTGTCCCCATGTTTCTTATCAAGCCCCTGGGCCTTTTCTTCTCTAGACTGAACAACCCCAACTCTCTCAGACTGTCCTCACAGCAGGGATGTTCCAGCCCTCAGATAATTTTCATGTCCTCCTCCAGAGTCGCCAGCTAACCAAGAATGGTTTGATCTTGCAAAGGACTGAGCAATGTCATTCTGATCCAGCAATCTTCTGAAGTATGTACTAAATTGAAGTGTGAATCAACACTCCAGTCCTTGGGACAAACCATGTAATTATCATTGAACATCTACAAATGTTTTGTTAGCCTGAGAGTGAATGTCCTCCTCTGCCAGAACCAAGCCACTTGAGAAACTGAAAACAAGCCAGGTGCTTGTCATCCAGGTAGCTGCACAAAGCTGACACAGAGGCATCAGTTTACTTTAGAAGAGATGCACATCAGGATCTAAAATGTAGAGTAGTGAAGGCAGCAAGAATCCCTTCTGTGGTCTCTCTGTTTATGGGTGAATTTTGGGAAAGTGTTGTGCCCATACACAATTCAAAGCTCAACAAGGCTTCCTAGAATTTACCCTCTAATTGATGTACTGACAAGACAGACACGCTGCGTTCTGTACCCCTGTAGAGAGGCATGACCTTCTCACATGTCCTCTGGTGTTTGGGGTTTTTTTTCATAGAATCACAGAACTGTTTTGGTTGGAAAAGCCCTTTAAGATCACGGAGTCCAACCATTCTCTTAACTCTAGCAAATCCACTGCTAAACCATGGCCCTCAGCACTTCCAGGGATGGGGATTCAACCACCTCCCTGGAGAGTCTGTTCCAGTGTTTGAGAATCCTTTTGTGATGGTTTGGGTGTCCCCCGCCCCCCACACTTTAGAAATCACCCAGACTAGACTCAGTCAGCTCTGGAAATTTGAATGAAGCTTATATTTACAGCTGGCACAATTTACAAGCAGATATTTACAGTAGATACAGACATATATAGAAATATACAAGGTAAAAAGGTAATACAGACACAACTCCCCTCCCAGAAACCTGAGTCCCCAGGAGGGGCTCTCAACCACCCCCTCACCTTCCCCCTACCCCTCTCAACCTTACCCCAGTCCCAAGGAAGAAGCCCAAGGAGGTTCGGCCAATAGGATTAAGAAGCAAAGGTGAAATCAGCCAAAGCAAATGGAGGGTGAGGTTAGAAAGCAAGATGGAGTTCAGCCAGCAGCCTCAGGTCTCCCTAGCAGGCAAAGCAGAAGTGACTTTATCTTTGTTTTGCTTTTCTTCTTTACACACCTCAGCAAGACTGTGAGCGAAGTAGACCTCACCATTGTTTTCATTTCTCAGCCTATGATCTAATTCTTCTCACCAAAACATCCCAGCTAGGCTCAAACTAGCACACCTTTCAATGAACTTTTTTTCCCAGTGTGCAATGTAAACCTGCCTAGTTCAACTTGAGGCCATTTTCTCTCATCCTGTTACTTGGGAGAAGAGACCACTAGTCACCTTTCTTCAACCTCCTTTCAGGACCTTGTAGAGAGCCAAGTCTCCTGTCAGCCTCCTTTTCTCCAAGCTAAACAACCCTACTCCCCTCATCTGCTCTCTGCGAGATTTGTGCTCTAGACCCTTCACCAGCTTTGTTGCCCTTCCCAGGACCCACTTCAGAACCTCACTTTCCTTCTTGAAGGGCCCAAAGCTGAACACAGTTGGGGTACGGCCTCGCCAGTGCTGAGACAAAGGGGGACAATTGCTGCCCTGGTCCTGCTGGGCACACTAATTGCTGTTCCAGGCCAGGATGCTTATGGCCTTCTTGCCACACTGCTTCTTTTTACCATAATTCATCTGAGCTGCTCACCTTGACTTCCATTTGCCTGTGCAGTGAGGAGCCATCTTGATGGAAGACCACTGTATGTGTAGTTTACAGAGCAAATGACTGTGTGAGGTGAAGACATGAGAGAATTAGGTTCTGAGACAGCATGCCATAAATCTTGCTTTATAGGACAGGATACTCTGGGTCGCTAGAATTATCTTGTTATAAAGCCAATGAGATAGAAAAGCAAATAGTGACTCAGCTTTGAAGCACTTTGGTCCCTTGAGCAGGTGAAAGAAATTCCTCTGAAGTCTGTCAGCCGAGATGTGTTTCTCTGTACAGAGAGATGCATCCTCACCTGCATGCTTGCCCTGCAAGAACACTTAGTGTGTGGAGGCATTTGTTCCACCGTGTCACTGGGGTAATGTGCCTCGTTCCTCCTTCCTCTCTAATGAGATTCTGCTTTGTGACAGACCTTGTCAGAGGCTAATTATAACAAATGCTTGGAAATATTTGCTCTGGAATAACCTTTGGCTCTAAGATGGATCACTTGTATGAGTCGGGTCGCCTTGCAGAGCCCAGGAGATCAAGTTCTGCCTCAGAACAATGCCTACAATTCAATAATGGCTCTGTGTACTTGGCTGACCAAGTTTGGCAGCTTCTGATTGATTTCTTTTCCTCTTCAAAACCTTGCCTGTCACGATCAGCTAATTAAAAGTGCAGTAATCTGATATAATCTGTTTCCCAGTCGGTGTGACACTTGGCTCTCTAACAGAAATAATTGATTTGTAAACTGCCAAACCCCAGTTTAAACTTGCATTGTCTCCTCTAAACCATGTCTAACAGGCAAAATTTGTCTCCTGATACATTAAATGACCCACACAGCAAAATTAATTCAGCCTTCATCACTATGGAAGATCGATAGAATAGAAATAGATAATTTTTTAAATGCAATAGAAGTCTGGAGGAGAAGCAAACAAACATGGATGCAGTCTCTTTGTTTCACTGTTTGGCTTCACTGCTGTTACTGAAGAGTTGGGAGGTATCTCATCACTCTGAGTGAGATTGTCCTTACAGTTTAAAATCTCACCTATTTTTTTTCTTTTTCAAATGTAGGTTAAACTCTTGGTTATTTGTGTGTTTTCCAGGGGCTGGTGACTCAGGGTTGTGAAGAGGACCAGGGCACTAGAACATCTCTCTTCTAAAGAAAGGCTGAGGGACTTAGAGTTTTTGGTCTAGAGAAGACTGAGGTGGGATCTGATCAATGCTTATCAATACTTAAAGGGTGGGTGTCAGGAGGATGGGGCCAATCCTTTTACAGAGGTGCCCAGTGACAGGACAAGAGGTAATGGACACAAGCTTGAACATAGGAATCTCTACCTGAATGTGAGGAAGAATTTTTTTACTTTGAGGGTGCTGGAGCCCTGGAGCAAGGTTGCCCAGAAAGGCTGTAGAGTCTCCTTCTCTGGAGTCATTCAGAACCCACCTGAATGCCATCCTATGCAACCTGCTCTATGTGATCCTCCTCTGGTGGGATGGTTGGAGTCCTCAGACACCAGCCATTGAAGAAGAGGCTTTGCCTTGCTGATACCTGAGCTTTATCCTGTCCATGGGAAGGAATTCCTTGCTGGGGAGTTGAGGGTCACCTGTCCTGTCTGCTTCTCCCTGCAGGTGCCACTTCTGACTTCCTTCTCCCCAGTGTGGGGCTCAAACTGTGTCGGTACCCTTGGTCTGCAGTGCAGCCCAGCCCCTGGCAGTTACACTGTCCATCATGTGCTCACTGCTAGCAGCAGCCCCTGGCTGTGCAAACCTGTCCTGAACTCCAGAAAGTGCTGCACTGAGCAGAGCCTTAGCTGAGAAGTCACAGCACTGAGCAGAATTGCTTCTTTTCTGGCTCATACTAGGACAATATCTCCTTTTTAAAGTATCTTTAATGTAGGTCGATACCTCGTTGTAGGACATGAAATCTGAGTTAGGAGGGGTGAAAGTATCTGCAATCACTGTTGTAGCATGGAATCTTTCAGCAGAGGTGACTGCTGTCTCGTGAAGCTCAGTTCTTTGTTTTCCAACCTGACAAGGAGCAGAAGTGTCTGCTTCCCTCTAAGTTTATAAATGAAGCAAAAGTAAACCAAGCATGGAAGTGTTTTATGGATCAGGCTATCACAGTTCTTGCAAAGCCATCTGCTCATCCAAACACACATCTGAAGCAGTCAATTTTTGAGTAATAGCGCTGAGGTTCACCCCTCAGAAAGGAAGCATGCTAAAAGAACTGTCACTATATCTGAAATAGGTGTATTTGTGTAATCAAACCGTTTCTTTGGGGAGGTTTGCCCTCTTGTTCATTGCAAAATATGTTATTTACAACTTTAGGCTCACTAATAAATCAACATTTATAACCAGTATATTCCTCTGGAAGGAGACCACCACCACCAGGCACAACATGACAGCCTCAACCCCTCATTTTTAGAGTCTTCCACACTGTAGGGCAGAGCTTCCATGCAGCAGCTTCAAGATCTACTTACCAATAGCCTAAACTATCTTATTTTAATCCTCAATGTTCTTCTACCAGGAGGATTAGATCACATTAAGCTGCACCACTGGCTTCTGTGCTTCAGTAATTAACAATTCTTAGAATCATAGAATCATTTTGGTTGGAAAAGACAACTGAAGATCATCAAATCCAACCTTCAATTCAACACCATCATGCCCATTAAACTGTGTCCCAAAATGCCATGTCTGTGTGTTTTTTGAACACCTCCAGTAATGGTGACTCCACCACCTCCCTGGGCAGCCTATTCCAATGCCTGGCCACTCACAGTAAATATTTTTTTCCTAATATCCAGTCTAAACGTCCTCTGGTGCAACTTGATGCCATGTCCTCTTGTTCTGTCACTTGTTAGTAGATGAAACCAACCCTCACCTGGCTCCAATGGCCTTTCAGGGACCTCTGGAGAGCAGTAAGGTCTCTCCTAAACCTTTTTTTCTCCCCGCAGTATCTCGCAGTTCTCACACAAAGTGTTTGTTTTTGTTTGATTCCTGTCAGAAGTGAATACAGTTTAGTAATCTGTGCTGCCCCAGCTCCCCCACATCCTTCTCTTCCCTTACTAACACACACGAATGCTCACATGCAAACACGTAAGTATCTGTATTTGGGTTGATAACGTGCAAACACTTTGTGTATATACTTTCCTCTGCCCCGGTGAGACCTCGCCTGGGGTACTGCATCCAGCTCTGGAGCCTACAACACAGGAAGGCTATGGACCTGACAGAGCAGGTCCAGAGGAGGGCCACAGAAATGATCAGGGGGCTGGAGCACCTCTGCTGTGAAGACAGGCTGCGGGATCTGGGGCTGTTCAGCCTGCAGAAGAGAAGGCTCCGGGCAGACTTAATAGCAGCCTTCCAGTAACCTGCAGGGAGCTACAAGAAAGCTGTAGAGGGGCTGTTTCCAAAGGCCTGCAGTGACAGGACAAGAGGCAGTGGTTTGAAATGAGAGAAGAGCAGATTTAGATTAGACACTAGGAAGAAGTTCTGCACCATGAGGATGGTGGAACAGGTTGTCCAGGGAGGTAGCTGAAGCCCCATGCCTGGAGTTACTCAAGGTCAGGCTTGCTAAGCCTGTCCTTGCTGACTGCAGGGGACTAGGACTAGATGACCCTTGGAGCTCCCTTCCAATCCAAACCATTCTATGATTCTATCATTCTGTGAGATAAGTATCTGTATTTGAGTTGAGAACTTGGTGTATAGAACTCTGTTTCACTTCCAGATACAATGTATATAAATATTCCAACTAAATATAGCTATATTTATGTCTTTGCTTGTGGGTGTATATATATAGAGTACATGTGTCTGTTTCCATACATGACACAGCTGTGTGTGCAATGCCTGCAGATCTATACACACTGTGAATTTCAACCATATTGCTATTGGAAATTCTGGGGCTCTCTCAAAGCAGTTGGGTTTTCTGCCTCCAGAGAATCATAGAGTACATTGGCTTGGAAAGGGATCTTTGAATGTCATCTGGTCCAACTTCCCTGCAGTCAGCAGAGATTAGTTCAGGTTGCTCAGAGCTCCATAGAGGGCTGAGACCACCACCGCTTCCCTGGACAACCTCTTCCAGTGTCTCAGCACTCTCATAGTAAAGAGCTTCTTCCTAATGTCTGATCCAAACCTACCCTTCTCCAGTTTAAAAGCACTGCCCCTTGTCCTAGTGCAACAAGCCCTGGTAAACAGTCCCTCTCCTGCTTTCTTGCAGGCTTCCTTCAAGTATTGGAAGGCTACTGTAAGGTCTCCCTGGAGCCTTCTCTTCTCCAGGCCAAACAATCCCAACTCTTTTGGTCTGTTTTCACAGGAGAGGTCCTCCAGCCCTCTGATCATTTTTGTGGTCTCCTCTCGACTCATTTCATCAGGTCCATGTCATGTATATCCAACCTAAACGTCCTCTGTAACTTGAGACTGTTTCCTTACAACTTGTCACTTGTTACATGGAAGAAGGTGAGAGTACTCGATGTACGAGAGTAGCACATCAATGCTCAGTCAAAATAACTGTCCTTTATCACCAGGACAGTAATTTACCCATTTTTATATGCAGGCTGTAATGGTCTCACTGTGATGTACACAAGTGGAACTTTTTGGTTAAAGAATCATGAAGTGGAAACATGAACTGCTTAAACCCCCGTTCTCAGATTTCTCTCTATCCTGTATTTCTGATAAGAGATGTGATTTGGTCTTCCAGCCCAAATCAATTTAGCTCTTTGCCCCACATTGAGAAATGGACAATTTATTCCATATTATCCCACAGACAAAACCAAAACTCCCCAAAATTGTTAATTCTGTCTGTGTGACTGTACAATCAAGTATCAAAGTTTGAATAATGATTTAATACCTCCAATACAAAAAGGCAGAAAGGATCCCTAATTGTCACATTTCCTCCTCGTCTACAGCGAGGACAGCATTATTTCTAGCACAGCCTAAATTACTTTCCTGAGTCAAGCTGAATGACATTGAGGAATTAATTACTAAGGCATTGAAAGTGACTACACAAAGATTTCCTGAAGGACTAGTATGGATTAATCATGACATCTCAAGGTGTTACCCTTAATAGGATTTCCAAAGATTTGATCTATGAGTAAATTTTGAGCTCATGAGTACCACGTGAACCTGGATGTGTTTTCCCATTACAGCTGAACCTGTAGAGACCCCCCTCCAGTTTTGATTTTGTTAGTGTGAGTATCTGTTGGCAGTTTGAAAGCCCTACCATTTATTCAATAAAGGATGGAGCTTTCCCCTGAAAGTTGGAGGGACCAGAGCCAACTCAAGGCAGAGCCAACTTGATGGACCATGCCCTGAGCAAATGATCTAGCTGAAGATGTCTCTGCTTACTGAAGGGAGGTTGGACTAGGTGACCTTTAAAGGTCCCTTTCCAGGTGGATTATTCTATGATTCATTCTATGATTCTGGTGGAAGGTGTGAGGAAAATGTAGTCCTTTGGCTTTGCTTCAAGAAATTAAATCACTTGAGCTTAATCAGCTCAAAGGCTGAGGCAGAGGAGGAGAGCCTTCTTTATAATCATATGGTGAAAAAAGCCCTCAGTTGCTTTTCCACAGAAGATTTGAAATGGATTCCACAATTTAAATGATCAGGCTCAAGGTTCTTTGAAAAAAACCCAGTGTGTGTAGATTGTTTTGGTGGAGTGTGACATGTCAGTAAGCTCCATGTGAGCTCTTGCACAGTCTTCTACTGTGTGCACCTCAGCATGGCTACAGAGAAGGGCAGGGTCAAAAGGCCCTGTGTTGGCAGAGAGGCTTACTAGAGTCTGGCAAAAGGGAAGGTGCATCCAGTACCCACTTGGTGAGGTGGTGACCTTATTCCAGTCCTGTTCAGTCATGGAATGTAACCGTGAAGGCAGGAGCAGTGGTTACAGCACCAGTCTTGTTTGAGAGGTGTTGCTGTACATAGATGTGTCTTCTTCCCAGAAATGGGTTTGGGTTTGTTGTTTGTTGGGTGTGGGTATGTTTAAAGTAGAAAACATAGTGTGGTTTTACTTAATTAATAATGAGTAAATACTGCAAATAAGTACTAAATGTCAAGAGAGGTTATTCCATTACGCATTAGTTGTGTGTACATTTCATCAATTTGAGGGTGACAGAGCACTGGACTAGGCTGCCCAACAGGGTCTAGGCAGGTTAGATCAATGCCCCAATGCTAATTGTGTGAAGTTCAACATGGCTAAGTGCCAGGTCCTGCACCTGGGTCACAACAATGCCATGGTAAGCTACAGACTTGGGGATGTGTGGTTGGAAAGCTGCTTGGAGAAGGACAGAGGGTATTGGTTGACAGTCAATTGAACATGAGTCAGCAGTGTGCCCAGGTGGCCAAGAAAGCCAATGGCATCCTGGCTTGTGTTAGAAACATTGTGGCCAGCAGGAACAGGGAAGTGATTATCCTCCTCTACTCAGCACCGCTGAGGCCGCACCTCGAGTTTTGTGTTCAGTTCTGGCCCTCTTACTACAGGAAGGACACTGAGGTGCTGGATCATGTCCAGAGAAGGACAACAAGGTTGTTCCTTCTGGAAAGGAGGAGGTGGAGGGATGGCCTCCTTGCTCTCTGTAACTACCTGAAGGGAGATTGGAGCAAGGAGGAGGCAGCCTCTTCTCCTTGGTGGCAAGAGACAGGACTGGAGGAAATTGTTCCAAGCTGCACAAGGGGAAGTTCAGGCTGGATATTAGGAAATACTTCTTTACTGAAAGAGTTCTCAAAATTGGAATGGTCTGCCCAGGACAGTGGTGGAGTCACCGTCCCTGGGTGTGTTGAAGTGGCATATGGACCTTGCACTTAGGGACACCATTTAGTGTTGACATTTCTGTGCTGGATCAAAGGCTGGACTGGATATTTGAGGTCTCTTCCAACCAAATATGTTCTGTGATTTTGTGATTCTATTGTGCAGTCTCCTCTGGAGATTTTCAGAACCTGCCTAGATATGCCCCTGGGCAACCCTTAAGATTTCAATGAATGGGAATAATCAGGGACTTTGATTATGTCCTGGTAATTTGTGTGGTTAGTGCTTGACTTGTTAGCTTCTGAGAACTGGCCCTTGATGAAAGGTTAGCTCAGAAACTGTTGCTAGGCAATTAATTTCACCTGGAAAAAGGCAAACAAGAACCTGTTTTAATTAAGATACTGTATTTGAAAGCAGATTTACTGACAGTTTGTCTCGACTATGCATTTTGTCACCTAAATCCTTCTGATAAGCCATGCTTAGCTGGTTCTGAAAGACCCACTAGCTGAGCGGCATTACGGTAGCTGACACCACTGGTGGGCTTCGGGCACTCTTGCAACCAACAACTGGAGTCTTCTATAGGTGGCTGCTGAAAGGCAGAAGGTTGAGCGTGGCCAGGGTTTTTAAGTTCTGTGATGCACCTGGGATGCTGCGCCCTGCTCAGGGACGGCCAACACAAAAGAGACGTGGACCAGCTGAAAGGCCTGTGAGCTCACAGCCGCTTTCTGGTCTGCAACGGGGTGCGCCATAGCCTGGCGGCAGGGCTTAAAGGCGCCGCAGCAGCGCCACCGCACGGCCCGTGCGCACACCGCACGCTGCGCAGCTGGGGAGAGGGCGCGGTGAGGGGAACGACAGCTTCTGGGCCGGCACGCGTGCTCTGCGCGCGCGAGGGCTGCGCCCGGCCCGCACCCGGCCCGGCCCGCACCCGGCCCGGCCTGCACCCGGCCCTCTGCTGCGCACCGCCCGGCCCCGGCTCTGGCTCTCGCCGCCGCGGCGCTCCGCACCGCCTGCGCGTTCCGGACCGCACCCTCTGCCCCTGCCTCTCCCGCCAGCTCTGCACCGCTTCTGTGAGTTAACGTTGCTTCGTCTCTCACGTGAATTTATAGGAAGACTTGGCTTAATTAATCTCTTTGTTTCTGGGCAGGATGCCTCTAGAGCAGTTCACGCCGAGGCTCGGTTTAAAGAGAAAATTTTGAACATTCAGGGCACTTTCCTCTTCTGGGGAGTGAGAAAACTCACTCTGGGGAGTGAGAACAATGCTGAGCTGCTTTTGTGTTTTCCAACACTGTAAAGGAGATGGTAACCTGTGTGCTTTTGAGGGACATTGAGATGCTTGAACATGCCCAGAGAAGGGCAATGAGGCTGGTGAGAGGCCTCAAGCACAGGCCCTACGAGGAGAGGCTGAGGGAGCTGGGATTGTTTAGCCTGGAGAAGAGGAGGCTCAGGGGAGACCTTATTGCTGTCTACAACTACCTGAGGGGTGGTTGTAGCCAGGAGAAAGTTGCTCTCTTCTCTCAGGCGGCCAGCACCAGAACAAGAAGACACAGCCTCAAGCTACACCAGGGGAAATTTAGGCTTGAGGTGAAGAGAAAGTTCTTCACTGAGAGAGTCATTGGCTACTGGAATGGGCTGCCCAGGGAGGTGGTGGAGTCGCCGTCCCTGGAGCTGTTCAAAGCAGGATTGGACGTGGCACTTGGTGCCATGGTCTAGCCTTGAGCTGTGTGTTAACAGGTTGGACTTGATGATCTATGAGGTCTCTTCCAACCTTGGTGATGCTGTGATACTGTGAGGTATAGCACAAGCTACACAAACGTAGGAGATTGCGGTTCGGGAGTGTGTGTCCAGCGAGGCTGTACACGTGGAGTACTCCAGGTAATGAACAGGTTCATCTCTCAGCAACAGGAGTGTTCTGTCCTTTTTTTTTTGTTGTTTTTTTTTGTTTTTCCTATTCTGTGAGTCAAGACTGACTGTGACTTCAGCCTTGCCCTCTGCTATGGACATGTGCTCCCAGAAGTGCTTTTTCCTTCCGTGTATGTGCTGGTTTTGTCAGCTACTCACCACCTGAACGTCATGTTGGATGCACGTAGGTGTTGCCTTCGGTTTTGATACAATCTGAGCTCATTATTGCTGGACTCCTGCTGCGGTGTCACTTGCTCAGTTTCTCGACAAAGCGGTGCATTTTTCACTTGAGAAAGGATTAAATTCCTCTTGCAGCTTCTACAATAGAAACTGTATGAAAACAGATCTCACTCTGCAAAAAGCATTCCTGGAAAAATAATTGAGTTTGTTAGAATCTCTACTAAAATCAAACGGTGCTACCAAAGCAGAACTCTGATAATGTAACCTTGTGGAACTGGAGGGCAGGACAGGCAAGAAAAAAATGTGAAATTCCTGATTTAATACATTGTGGTGACTGAAGGTCAAAGCACTTTGATGTGGGTCATTTGTAATAGCAACAGCAAGATTGGTGATAGTGTTTCCTTCACTTTGTACACTTCTGAAAGCTCCGCAACTAAACCACATTGCTTTACATAGATCTGTGACTCTAGCACACAAATCAAATACCACTGCCTTGGTTCTCAGCTCGGTGTGTAAAAGGGGAGGAAGTGTGCCAAAGAATAGGGTGCTCCAAACAAAGGCTGTTGTTACTGTTGGCGTTTAAATCTATGGTGAGTAATTCTGGCTATCATAGGAATTTTGAAAGTTACTTATTTGATGAGGAGCAATCAGGGTACAACTGTGTGCTGGGCTGCGTCCAAAGCAGTGTCAGCAGCAGGACAGGGAGGGGATTCTGCCCCTCTGCTGTACTGAGGCCGTACCTAGAGCACTTCATCCAGTTACGGTGCCCCCAGCATAACAGGGACATGGAGCTGCTCAAGCAGGTCCAGAGGCCAGAAAGATGAGGGCTGGAGAACCTGCCCTACAGGAACAGGCTGAGTGAGTTGGGGCTGTTAAACCTGGAGAAAAGGTGACTGGGGAGTCCTTAGAGCACCCTCCACATGAAGGGTGTCTACAATAGAGCTTTTTACAAAGGCTTGTAGTGGTAGGATGACAGGGAATGGATTGAAGTTTGAGGAGGCATGTTTAGGCTGAAGATTAGGAAGAAAATCTTCAGAATGAGGATGGTGAGACACTGGAACATGTTGCCCAGGGACACTGTGGATGCCCCTTCCTTGGAGGTGTTTAAGGCCAGGTTGTATGAGGCCTTGAGCAAGCTGCTCTGGTGGACGGTGTCCTTGCCTGTGGCATGGGGTTGAAACTGGATGATCTTAAGGTCCTATGAATCTATGAATCCTATCCCCTCTTGTATGTTTCTGGGTTTTTTTGGTGGTGTTTTTTTGGTTGGTTGGTTGTTGTTGTTTTTTTTAAGGAGATAGAAGGTTTTGCTATCCTTCCAAATACAACTTTCTGAATGTGATTTGTTTCTATTTCCCTCTTTCTATCTCTTCCTCTCCCCCATGCAGAGCCCTCACCCACTCCGGTCCTCACTCAGGAATACATACTCATCCTCAATGAGAGTACTTAATTTCTTGTTTAGCTTTAATCTTCTACCAAGACACTGATCTGCTGCTGGAATGTTCTAAACCAGCCTTTTCCCAGCTTCTGTCCTAATTGGCTTCTCTTTACAACAGAACATTTAGGAACATCAAATAACAGTTTCTGACATGCTTTCATAATAAACATCTCCTCTTCTGAAATGCTAATTAGTAGTTTTGGTATTGCATTTGGTGGTGCTGTGACATATTTAATGTGGTAATGCATTTTGTGTTTTAAGAATACAATTATTCGTATAAATTACTACATTATTTAGAATATAAAGGTGAAGGGTAACGTAATTAAGTTCAATGAAGATAAGTGTGGAGTCCTGCACCTGTACCAGTGCAGGTGAGGGGTTGATGTGCTGGAGAGCAGCTCCAAACCTTGGAGTGCTGATTGATAAGTTATCCGTGGGGCAGCAATGTGCCCTTGTGGCCAAGAAGGCCAATGGGATCCTGAAGTGCATTAAGAAGAGTGTGTCCAGTAAGTTGAGGGAGGTTCCCATCCCTCTTTGCTCTGCCTTGGTGAGACCACATCTGCAGTGTTGTGCCCAGTTCAAGAGGCAAAGAACTGCAGAGAGTCCAACAGAGGCTACGAGGATGATTAAGGCACTGGTACATCTATCTGACGATGAAAGACTGAGAGACCTGAGGCTCTTTAGTCAGGAGAAGAGATGTCTGAGAGGGGATAGTCTCAGAGCATATAAGTATCTAAAGGGTGGAAGTCATGAATGTGGGTCTGTGCTCTTTCTAATGGTGTCCTGTAATAGTACAAGGGGCAATGAGTACAAAATAGAACACAGGAAGTTTCAATACAGTAGTACAAGGAGTTTGTTTAAAATTGTACAAGTGGTTCTGATCTATATTTTGCTATAAATTATTTCTCTGATTACTTCAGTAGAATCTGGAATTTTAAGCCAGTATCAATATGCTGTTATGTAATTGGTAGCAGAGGGATTAGTTTTGTTGATTTGCACTTCACTTGTCCTATCTACAGAAGAATACAGAGGATATCTCAAATAAAATCAGCCTGCTGATGTATTTTTTTCCTTCACAGGTGTTAAGCTATTACAGAGGTAGAATATCAGTTGTTACCTAATGAGGTGGCTTAAAAGAAACTGAACTTCAAGAGAAAGTTTCTAAGTTCATTGCTGCTCCAAGGTTCTAAGATGTGAGAAGTAATTCTGCCCCTTTAGTCTGCTCTCAAGACCTCGTGTGTAGCACTGTGTCTGGGTCTGGTGCCCTCAGCATAAGAGGGACATAGAACTGCTGGATTTGGTTGGTCCAGAGAAGGGCCTTGAAGATGATTAGAGGGACAGAGAACCTCTGCTTTGGGGACGGCCTGAGCGAGTTGAGGCTGTTCAGCCTGGGAAAGAGAAGGCTCTGAGGGAGACCTTAGAGCAGCTTTCCAGTACCTGAAGGCCAGCCCGATCTAGGGTAGGGTGTCCCTGCCCATGGCAAGGGAGTTGGAACTAGATGATCCCTGTGGTCCCTTCCAACCCTGACTGATTCTATGCTTCTATGAAGTGGATGTGCTGTAAGAAAGCCAGGAAGGGACTTTTAACAAGGGCTTGTTTTTATGAGGGGCAATGGTTTTGAGCTTGAGGAGGGCAGATGTAGACTGGAGATAAGAAAAAAAATCCTTGACAGTAAGGGTGGTGAGACACTGGAACAAGTTGCCCAGGGAAGTCGTGGATGTCTCTTCCCTGGTGGTGTTCAGGGTGGGCTTGGATGAGGCCTTCAGTGGCTTGGTCTAGTGGAAAGTATCTCTGCCTGTGGCAGGGGTGTTTGAACTGGATTAATCATCAAGGTTTCTTCCAACCTAAACCACTCTGTGAATCTATGAAAATGGAGGAAGGTAAAGAAGGATGGGAAGAGTGTAAAGGTAGCTGTAGCTAATAACTTTCCCTTAGAATGGCTTCATTTGGTCTCAGAAGATGACCTAATACTACTATTGGTAACATTTCCTCTGGTTCTTTCAAATTTAGTGACAAAGGTGTTATCAGGAGTGCGGTGGATAGGAAGGAGAAGAGTTGCAGTCGTGATCAAAAGCCAGTTTTACCATTTTAAAGCAACTGCTCTGGCTAAAGCAAACTTTGAGGATATAAATTCATGTAGCCGTGCAATGTAACGATATAGAACACAGTCATTTCTTTAGCTGCTGACTGCTTTGTCTGAGTCTTTGTCATCTACCAAAGTCCTTTATTGCACCTGGCAAAGAACTAATCATGGCAGACAGGGAATAAATTGTGGCTTTCACAAGCCTGAAACTTTCAGTCATTAGGGGAAAGAAGTTCTTGCTAGATGAACATGCAGAATTGCTAAATGTACTTATGTGTGAACAAGATACGTGGTTCTTTTCATTAGATAAATTAGGATTATATGGGAGGTTAATTTTGACTGAACTTTTGATGTATAATAACTCAGAGTGTTGAAAGCAGCTCTTCAGTCCTGGAGTGCTTATCTTAGTGTCATTATTGCAAACCCAAATGAATGTCCATCATGATGATTTCCAAATTGCCACTGTTATTTGAGACATGTACTTCTAGAGAGCTAAGCAGACCAGTAGTTGAGAGCCTTCTTTTGGAGCCTTCTTTTGTTGGTTCAGCCTGGAGAAGAGAAGGCTCTGGGGAGACCTGATAGCAGCATTTCAGTAGCTGCAGGGGGCTACAAGAAAGCTACAGAGGGACTGTTTCCAAAGGCTTGCAGTGATAGGATGAGGGGTAGTGGTTTGAAATGAGAGAAGGGCAGATTTAGATTGGATGCTAGGAACAAGTTCTACACCACGAGAGTGGTGGAATACTGCAGCAGGTTGCCCAGGGAGGTAGTTGGGACCCCATCCCTGTAGATATTCAAGGTCAGGCTTGCCAAAGCTCTGAGCAACCTGACCTAGTGGAGGATGTCCCTACTGACTGCAGGGTTGATCCTTGCATGTTCCTTTCCAACCCAAACTGTTCTGTGGTTCTATATATAGCTAACTATCTTAGACGTGCTTTTTAAATCCTCATGCAAAAAAAACAATAGATTGTATCTGCCTTTTATTCAGCTGGAGCAGTGAAAAAGAACAACTAGAAGGGGTTAATATGCTGCAGAGTAGTAGTGTTTTCAAAACATTCACAAGCAGAACCATTTCAGAGTAAATTGGGGACTTCATAAGGAAATCTTCCTTATTGTTCAGATTCTTCACATGAAGGTGGAGCTTTTCAGAGACCCTGAGCTCTTCAGCTTGTAATTGTGCACTTTGTTTACAGTGAAAAGGGCAAGAGAATCAACAGCAGGCTTGAATCAAAACTGAGTTTTTACCTTTTTCTTGGACAATGCCCATTAAGGTGTATGAGAGCTCTTTATGGCCTGAGCTGCTTGTTTGCAAAGTATTTTAGTCAAAGAAAACTTGTATTAGTGAAGGATTTTTAAACTTTGCTTCTTTGTGCTGGTTTGAACTAGAACAGAACTAATCCTGTTCATCAGTTGGACTTTGAGCTCAGTCTCTGCTCAGTGCTGACAGTTCTTGAAGTTCAGGGCAGGTTTACATAGCCAGTGGCTGCTGCTAACAGAGGGAGCACTGATGGGAGAGTTCCTGCCAAGAACTGGGATGTAGAAAGGCTCTGGCTTAGACTTCTCCTGGGCAGACCAAGGACGTTGCTAAATCTTGTGCATGAAGTCAGATATGGGAGGAGTGTCCAGGACTGATGATCCTAAACTGTCCAACAAGGGTATTCCATTATGTGGATATTATCTTCAGGATCAAGCTGAGGGCTCATGAGATCAAGCCTCTTCTTCAGTGGCTGCAGTCTAAGGAAGACTCTCTCTGTTCTGCCAAGTTCCAGAATTCAGCCAAGTTCAGCCAAGTTCCAGAATTCAGCTCCTGAACCCCCTTCCCATCTGCTGCCAAGTCCAGTCTGGGACTTCCCCAGTACCTGCCCACAGCAGCAGTGGTGACAGTGTGTCATTGCCATCAGGACTTTGTATCTCTATCTGTTTCACTGGCTTGTTCTTTCCATTTCAACTGGTTCAGTTTCTTTCCCACCCCATTGGCCTCTTTTTATTCCTCTTCTCTTTGGAAAGGCAGAGGGATTCATAGCCTCTGGCAACTTGTCTAGTGGCGGACCAGGTCCTGACCCTTGACACTTTGTTCAGAGAAATAAACAGAATCACAGAACCTTAGAGCTTGGAAGGGACCTCCAGAGGCTAAATCCAACTCCCCTGCCAAGGTAGGAAACCAATGTAACAGGCAGCAATTACTATTGGTAAGTTTCTCCAGTGCCATTTTTATACCAAAGATGTAGAAATCAATAGTTTTTGAGAGGGAAACACGAGGCAGGTGCTTTGGCCCTATTTTGGACATTATATCTTGATGTGAGGGTGGGGTACTTCAAGTACAAACGATTTGGAAGGGTGATTATCTGCATTTTTTGTCTTCCTAGTCAAACAAACGAAAAATCCTCAGACCCCAGCAGTTCAATGACAGAAAGCAAACATCTGCCATGTGGAAACCAGACATCGTTTAACAAAATCAAGAAATGCTTTCATAGCTCAACAGTGAAGCATGCAAACAAGCTCCTAATTGTAGAAGGGACTAAAGAGCAATAAAAATCAGACCTCATGTTGCTGACTGTCTGCATTATTTGTGACTCAGACGTGCTGTAACAATCTTTCACACTGTTTTGCTTTTAAATTATAGCAGTTTAATTTTTATCATCCTTGCCTGAGCCTCAGTTCTTGGCCTCTTCTCTTCTAGCCGATGCTGTAATTTCACTTAATGGTCCAGTCATTTGCCTTTTTTTGCTCAGGTGGCTGGCTGGGGATGTCTAAGGATAATTTGTGCGTGCATATTCAGAGTGAACTAATCTGAAAATCTTTATTGACTATGAAGAAAAGTTTTCCTTTTGTTTAAATTGTAAGCTGCAATCCAGACTTTGAAGTTTCTGAGAAGTTACCACTGACTTACCTGAACTTGTTTTCTCTTGGAAGTTGCTTTGTGATAGAGGGCTAAAAGCAGGTCCTGTTTATCACTGCATGCTGACTTCACCGTTGCCTGTACATCTGTCTGCTTGTCTTGCTAGTTTATTCATCTTTACAGCTATCTTGAGAGTCCATGTAGCCACTTGGATGCTTTGTTTTGGCTTAGACTGCTGTGACCTTGTGCATTTTGCACTTGGGTTCTTTGGCTTTTCCTTTTTAAGGTCTTGGAACCACTTAGATGCCTTCAGACCTCTTATTTCTTTATTTACCTCATAGTGATTTCTACACTGAGGCCTGAGCAGCAATTTTACTCTGCTGAGGCTTTCTTTGTCAGACTTTTTGCATGAAGGAGAACAGCCTTTGGGAGTACTTTTCCATTTTCCTTCTTCCTTTTGGATTTTAGGTTTCTCCTCTGCATTTTTCAAAGTATTAATGACCTGGTGACTGAGATGGAGCAGGGGTTACTTGTTTTATTTTGTTTTGAACGTGTTATCATTGTAGTCAGAGAGGGGGCATCTTTGGATTGCCTGGGCAATCTATTCTAGTGTCTCACCATACTCACTGTCAAGAATTTCTTCCTCATCTTCAGTCCAGTCTAAGTTTGACCTCCTCAAACTTCAATCCATTCCTTCTCATCCTATCACTACAAGCCCTTGTAAAAAGTCCCTTCCTGGCTTTGTTGTAGGCCCCCTTCAGGTACTGGAAGGCTGCTTGAAGGTCTCCCCAGAGCCTTGTTTTCTCCAGGCTGAACAGCATGTTCCAACAGAAGTGGAAAACATGACAGGTTTACCAAATAAAGGGAAGGAGAATAAGATGTCAGCTTTGCTACCCCTCTCATAGCCTCAATATTACTTGTTCACGAATGTAAGTTTTCCCTCTTCAAAGGTGCACTGGAATGTAGTAGCATATTATATTCAAAGTTTGGGCTTGATTTTGATCCTGATCAAAGGGATACACTTCAAGTATTTTGACATTTAATCCTTTCTCCTCACTTTGATTGTTTCAGACTGAGGTACAAGTAACCACTTCCACTACCTGTGTTAGCCAGGAATAAGAAGCATCTTATCTGCAGCTCTAATGGCTGCTGCTGCTTGGAACTTCATCCCCTTGATATTTTAGTGTAAAGGATGTCTCTGTCCTTTTGCCTGTGGATTTCAGCACTGCTGCACAATATCGTGGGGGGAAAGAAGTGCTTACCAAAAAAAAAATCTAATAAATAATAATATAGGGAGTAAGAGATATGAAACCATCACAAGATGCACATTAATTCAATGCAATACAACGTGAATGAGTCCTCAGAGATAAACCAAACAGGTGCTTTCTTGTTGCAGTATCAAATTTCTCATGAGATGCCA
Source organism: Tricholaema leucomelas (assembly GCA_013400475.1). NCBI lineage: Eukaryota > Metazoa > Chordata > Aves > Piciformes > Lybiidae > Tricholaema lacrymosa > Tricholaema leucomelas. The sequence goes on along the minus strand of WAAF01005140.1, from coordinate 83,998 downwards.
TCATTGGGTAGATCATTGCAGGCTTCTTTTCTCTTGTATAATTAAGGAGAATCAGTGCTTAGTAGGGCTGATATCTTACACAATAAACTATAGAGGTTTTTTTGGAGGTGAGAAAAGCCACGTAAAAGTTGGTTTGTGCTGCTGAGAGCTACAGATGAGCTCCAGAAACTAATGAGCAGAGGTCTCACTAGCATTCCTTTGGGTGCTAGAGAATGAGCCAAGAGGATCCTAAACCAGCCTGTTGTGCTGATGATCTATCTGCTTGTGTCACCAGGTTCCTTTGAGAAGATAGTTCTTGCAGTTGTGCCACCATGTTGGCCTCAAAGCTGTAAGAGTTAAACTGTGAACTAAAACCTTTGGATGATGCAAGTCCTGTGCCTGGGGAGGAATAACACCATGCACCGGTGCAGGTTAGGGCTTTACCTGCTTGAGTGTAGCTTCACAAGGAAGGACCTTGGAGTCCTGGTGGATAATAGGTTCTTCATGGCACAGGAATGTGACTTGGTGGCCAAGAAGGCCAAAAATATATTTGAGTGCATTAAGAAGAGTGTGTCCAGCAGGTTGATGGAAGTTCTCCTCCCACTCTACTCAGCCCTCATTGGACAGAATATTCTGGATTTTGTCTAGTTCTGAGCTCCCCAGTTTAAGAGCGATGGGGAACTGCTGGATAGACCAACAGAGAGTCTGTGAGGATGGTTAAGGGAGTGGAGCATCTCAGTTAGGAGGAAAGACTGAGAGCTGTGTAGTCTGGAGAAGAGAAAGCTGAGAGGAGGCCTTAGCAATGTCTACAAATATTTGAAGGGTGGCTGTCAGGAGGATGGAACCAGGCTCTTTTCAGTTGATGCCCAGTATCAGGACAAGGGGCAATGGGAATAAATTCAACCACAAGAAATTCCATCTCAACATGAGGAAAAAACCTTATTTCTTATAAGGGTGACAGAGCTTTGGAGCAGGCTGCCCAAAGAGGTTGTGGAGTGTCCTTCTTTGGAGATCTTCAAAACCAGCCTAAATGTATTCCTGTGTGACCTGCCCTACGTGGTTCAGCTTTGTCAAGAGGTTGGACTCAATCTCTTGGGGTCCCTTCTAGCCCCTAGCATTCTGTGATTCTATATTTACTTTCTCAGCCACCATCTTTTGCCTTCCCCTTGTCTTCATTCTTTCTCACTTTTCCTTGATGAAGTCTTGCTCTTCCTCCCAAGCCAGACCTTTACTGGAGGTAAGGGAAATGCCAAGGAGAAATCTAATTTGCTTAGAGTCTTGCTAATGAGTGGCATTTCAGCTTCTGTGAGAGACATGGGGAAATGAATCACTGTCACTGCAGCTGAATGGTACCTGGCAGGGCTGGAAGGGCTGCTTTGTGGCTGGGTCCTCCTCACAGTTTATGTCTCACTCATGCTTCTGGTCTGGTGAAAAAGCTTGGGTTGGGTTGGTGGAGCAGTGTGTGCAGCGTGCATGTAATGCTGTCAGGAGTTCTGTGGGACTTGCAGGTTTTTTGTGCTTTTCTGAGCAGAAGGGCTGAAAAAGAAACAAGTGCCAGTAGGTAATTTTGGTTTCCAAATAGTCCAAGTGTGAAATGTGTGGGCTCCATTTATCATTCCAGCTGAGTCTCTATGGAGACTGACCTGCTCAAGTTTGCTCTTGTTGCTTTTGTTTTCCTTGGACAAATGTTGCCTGCTGAAACAAACTTTTTTTTTTATTTTTATTTTTTGAGTTTCTGAGCATGCACAAATGATAAATTGCTTTGTTTTTCAAGAAACACTTTTGTATGAATGTTTTAATTGTAATTAATAAAGGAGGGGAAAGGGCTCTAATTTGTTGCAAGCCTTCTTTGTAAGCAAAAATTGTACTGATACCATCCATGAAGGCAAGAGATGTGGAAAAATAAGTAAATTTGGAAGGCTGCAATGTGATGTATATTTAGGTACAGCTATATTAGAACCCTTTCTTTTGTCACAGAACCATGGAGTGTTTTAGCTGGGAAGGGGCCTCAAAACTTATCTAATCCCAACCCCCTGCCCTGGGCAGTGACACCTTCCACTAGGCCAGTTGTGTAAGGTCCCATCCAAGCTAAGTTTGAAAACCTGCAGAGACGGGACAGCCACAGCTTCTCTGTGCCAGCACCTAACCACCCTCCCAGAAAAGAACTTCCTTACAACTAATCTACCCTCGTTCAGTGTAAAGCCATTATCCCTTGTCCTATCTTTCTGTTTCAGAGAATATTAGTTTTAGAAAGCTATGAGGGACAGAACCTGAGGTGAGATCACTACAACTACTCACCCTCACTAGGTGTAGAAATGATAAGAATAGCCATGAATGTTTTGCAGTTTGAGGACTGCTCAATGCTCTGGTAGATCAAACCCATTAGAGGTGTTGTGAGTACCACTCTGTGCTGTTAGAAAATGACTTGGTGTGTCCTGGGGTGTTGAGGATGCTGTTCTTATTCATAAAGAGATGGTTTAAAACCTTGTTCAGACATCCCTCTTACAGCCATTTAAAGAATATGTGGGTCTTCTGGTACTCATTCATAGTTACTCAGGGGGCTCACAGTCATAGAACACCTGTGATGGTTTGGGTGTTCCCCACCCCTGACACTTTTAGAAATCACCCAGACTAGACTCAGTTGGCTCTGGAAATTTGAATGAAGCTTATATTTACAGCTGGCACAATTTACAAGCAGATATTTACAGTAGATACAGTTATATACAGAAATATACACAAGGTAAAAGTAATACAGAAACACAACTCCCCGCCCAGAAACCTGAGTCCCCAGGAGGGGCTCTCAACCACCCCCTCACCTTCCCCTTACTCCTCTCAACCTTACCCCAGTCCCAAGGAAGAATGGAGGTTCAGCCAAGAGGATTAAGAAGCAAAGGTGAATCAGCCACAAAAGCAAATGGAGGGTGAGGTTAGAAAGCAAGATGGAGTTCAGCCAGCAGCCTCAGCTCTCCCCAGCAGGCAAAGAGCCGAGAGCCCAGCCCCAGAGCAAGTGCCCCAGCGAAGTGCAGAGCAAAGTGACTTTATCTTTTGTTTTGCTTTTCATCTTTACACATCAAGACTGTGAGCAAAGTAGACCTCACCATTGTTTTCATTTCTCAGCCTATGATCTAATTCTTCTCACCAAAACATTCTAGCTAGGCTCAAACTAGCACAACGCCTTAGGTTGGAAAGGACCTCAGAGGTCATCTACTCCAACCCCTCTGCCATGGGCAGGGACATGTCTCAAATAGACTTGGTTGTCCAAGGTCTCATTCTGATCTTAAACTCCACCAGACAGGAGGGCACATGCATAACTGCTCTAGGCAACCTATCCCAGATTCTCACCAGCCTTGTACCGAACAACTTTTTCCTGAGATCCAGACTAAACCTATTCTCCCACAGCTTAAAACCATTCCCCCTAGTCCTGTCTCTAGACACCCTTATGAAAAGTTCCTATCCAGCTTTGCTTCAGGTATTGGAAGGCAGCTATCTGGTCCCCTCAGAATGTTCTTCAGGCGAACACCTCTAGGTCCCTCAGCCTATCCTCATAGCAGAGATGTTTGAGACCCTGGATCATCCTTATGGCTTTTTTCTTATGTTTGGGTCACCAGAACTGGACACAGTATTTGAGGCGGGGTCTCAGCAGAGCAAAGGGGCTGAATCCCCTCTCTTGCCCTGCTGGCCACACTCTTCCTGATGCAACCCAGCACACAGCTGCCTTCTGGGCTTTGTGAGGGCACTGCTGGCTCATACTGAGCGTCTCATCAGTCGACACCTCTAAGTCTCTTCAGGTCTACTCTCACCCCACTCTGTACCCAGCCTGAATTTGTTCGTGGAGTTGGCACAACCCAGGTGTGAGACCGTGTGCTTTGACTTGTTCAACCTCATGCAGCTGGCATGACTCACTGCAAGTGGGCAAGTGTCCTTTTGGAAGAATATGTAAGTCAGTCGGGCAGCTAAGCGGCAAAACTGTTACCTTACGCCATGACAACATTTCTCTGTCCTTTGTCTATTCTAAGGATACTGATCCTCTGATTCCTCTGACCTGCAGCACTCTGGTGAAATTTGGTGTTCTGCAGAAGCACTGATCTATGCCTTTGTAGCTGTCTGTGGCAACTTGTGCATGCAAGGGTGAAAAGGATGAGCTGTGATGAGTGTTGCAAAACTGAAAGGATCTGAGGGAGATGCTTGAACAATCCTAAGTGCTTTTATTAATTTCTCTTTCCATAATTTCTTAGAGGGAGGGAAAAACATCTCTTTCAAGCTTGGCTGGACTGAGAATTAGCTGCTGCCTTCCTTTCATTGTCTGGGTACCATTGTGCTGCTGCTGCTGGCTTGTTACCAGCTTTCGCCCCTGAAGAGCCAGTCTCTTCCTGCCTGCAGAGGTGGATTTCATCTCATCTTTGCAGATGCATTACTTTGAGAGCTGAGGAAGGTCTCAATGTTAGTTTTAATTAGCCCTTTTTTGGAGTTGTTTTTCCCTAGTAAAGCTTGTTTCTGTGTAGTGTGAGCTGCAATTTGCTTTTGCTACCTCCATGGCATTGCTTGAGAGATGAAAGTCCTTTTTTTGTATGAAAAGAGTCTCTTTGCAGCTCATTCTCCAGGTATTTGAGAAAGCCTCAAAAGCTTTTAGAAGAGCTGGCTTTTCATTTTCTGTGTGTAGCAAGAATGCGGTTTGGTAGACTGTCTCAGTTTTACTTAAGTAAAACAAATTAAATCAAACTTCTTTATGTCCATATCTGAAGGATTTGACCACCTTTACTTACCAACAGTGCTAGGGAATAACTTGACGGGTGTATCTGAAGGAGGTAGAGAATGTTGCAAAATATCCTACAGATGCCAGTTTGTTACTTTGAGGGATGTATTGTAAACATGCTTTACCATCTGTTTCATTGCTACCAGTATTTTTAAAGACAATAACTTGAACACTTGAAGCTTTGTTGAAAAGAGGAAGGAAGCCTTAGCAGACCCACAAACTTGTTCCTCACCTACACCTGCCTATGTTTTGTTCTCTTCCTCACAAAGCTAAAGCACTTCATACAACTCAGTTTTCAGGTATCAGCTCACTTCAGGCAGTTGGAGAGGACATGGGGAAATCTTAGTAAAGTAAAAAAATTTGGTTTTAAAGGTCTATTTTAATATATATAGTGAAAGGAAATGTCCCTGATCATCTTCTCTCTGCCTCACTGAAGTGCTGGTCACTGTTTGAGGAGATTAACACTTGGTAACCAAGTTACAAAACTGAAAGTAGAAGGAGAAAATAAAAACTGGGGAGCGAATAAACCCTTAGCTGTACTGCAGTGTGCCAGCATTCTGGATGAAGGTGTCGAAGTCCAATCTGTTGACTTCAGACACAGAGGCACTCCAAGAAGAATATTGAAATGATGAAATAGGTCCAGTAAAATGCAGCAAAGCTGGTAAAGAGTCTAGAGCGCAAATCTTGTGAGGAGCAGCTGAGGGAACTGGGATTGTTTGGCCTGGAGAAAAGGAGGCTCAGGGGGGACCTTCTCACTCTCTGCAAGTTGTGAAAGGTTAGAGACAAATGGGTGTTGGTCTTTTCTCCCTAGTATGAGATAGGATGAGAGGGAATGGCCTCACATTGCATACTACACAAAGTTTCCTCACTGCTGGAGTTGTTGGACATTGGAACAGGCAGCCCAGGGAGGTGGAGTTGCCGCTTCTGGAGATGTTCAGGAAACGTGGACCTGGCACTTGGGGATGTGGTTTAGTGTATGTGTGGTGGTGTTGGATTGAAGGTTGGACTCAGTGATCTTAGAGCTCTGTTCTATGAATCTGTGCTTCTCTGACACTGTTGCAATGATCTCATGAAGTACAACATCACAAGAAGTAAGGAACCATGTTGCAGTGCTCAGGCTACACAACTGGCTCTTCAGACTGATTTCTTCACCACTGCAACATGCAGCTGTTGCTGCCCTGCCAGAAAGGGACCCATCTCCCTAGAAAAAAGCTCTACAATAAAAACTGGTGAGATTTACCACAGTGAGTTTGGGAGGCACTTCGGAGAGAGAGCAGCACGATGTACTCAGTTCCGTACTGAGTAGTTTCGAGTTGTTAATTCTAGCTGCTGCGACACATTACAGCTGTTGCAGTCAGATTCTGCACTGTCTGCTTTTATTGTTAGGAAAAGCGTTTTTGCACTTTCAGCCAGAGCTGGCTATTGCTTTTGGGTACAAACCACTCACCTATTTCAACAGCAGAACTGCTTTTCTTAATTTACCAGCTACTACTGCTGTCTTTATGACAGATCTCAAGCAATAACAGACTCACTCCCAAACATAACTCCATGTTTACTTCAAAGTCAAGATCTAAAGGAATAACGTTAGGTTCAAATTGATTAAGGATGTTCATCTCTGTTGAAAATGTTGCACTGATCCCCTTGCTTGCTTTTACATTTTTAATGGATTATCTTTTAATACAGCTGTGCTGTATCTCTGGAAAACTTCATTCTAGCAGAATTCTTGAAAGTAATTTTGTTTTAAGATGGATACTTGGATACTTTTGACACACTGCAAGGAAAGAAGCTGGAAAAAATTTAAGACTGAACAAAGCAGAAAATGTATTTTGGGTTGTTTCAGTGGATGTTTAAATTACTGTTTGAGGCAGATGCATGTGGAACTTTTGTGTCTATGTATGTTACACTTGCTGCATACAATATGTGTTCTTGATTGCACCTGTGGCTTGTAGCAGAGTGGAGCAAAGCTTGGAGAAGAGAAGGCTCTGGGGAGATCTTAAAGCAGCCTTCCAGGACCTAAAAGGGGCTAAAAACAAAGCTGAGAAGGGACTTTTTACAAGGGCTTGTAGTCACAGGATGAAGTGGATTAAAGCTTGAGGAGGGCAGGTTGGGACTGGAGATTAGGAAGAAATTCTTTCCAGCAAGGGTGGTGAGACCCTGAAACAAGTTGCCCAGGGAGGCTGTGGATACCCCCTTCCTGGAGGTGTTGAATGCTAGGTTGGATGAGGCCTTGAGTGACCTGTTCTAGTGGGAGGTGTCCCTGCCTGTGGCAGAGGGGTGGGAACTTGATGGTCTTTAAGGTCTCTTCCAACCCGAATGCTCTATGGATCTATGAAAGTGCCTCATGAACTATACCACAGGAGGAGTGAGTCTGGCCCTGTACCGGCTTGCCCAAGAAGCGTTGCTCTGCAGCTGGGTAGGCAGGCTGTTCTTCAGGCTTGGTCGAATCAGAATGGCTCTCTTCTGTTTTGCATACAGGAATCTGACTTCATTTCCCAAAGGTGGCAAATATTTCTGCACTTGGCTGCAAAGCTGTCAAGAGGGGAAGAAGGCATTGTATTGGCTTGGTTTGATAGTCTGCTCTGTTCTTGGTGTAGGGAGAAAGGGCTGCTGGGGCCGAGAGGCAACAGCATGAGCTAAAATGGAATTAAAACACCGAATAGGAATGTGCTTTCTTTTGTCATAGTGTCAGCCAGTCGAGATTTTACAGAATTAAGGAAATGTTATTAGAAACCAGCACCTTTGTTTTTGTTCTTTAGGTATTGGTTTGTTTGGGTTTTGGCTTTTTTTCCCCTCTTTTTCTCCTTAAAGAGGTTTCCAGAAATCTTACCTAAGAGCTTGTAGTGCTGACTTGAATGATTTTTTTGTTTAATGTCTGAACACTCAGGTAATGCACCAGCATCTAATGAGCCCCTACAAGCCTTTTGCACAATCATAATAAGGTGAAATCCTTGGGTGAAGAGCAGCTTTGCACAGCATTAAGCCAAGCATACATGTTTGCCTGCTTTTGACGGGAGGATTAGTGAGTTGTTTCTTTGTGAAACTCGATGCTGAGCTCTTCATTAAGCTTAGGAGGCACAAGTGCACTTCAGGTGATCCAGACGACCTTTAAAGGGCCTGCAGCAGATGGTGGAAAGTCTGTCTTCAGTGCAGTATTCTGCTGTTTTGTCTGTTAAATAAGGATCTAATTACTCCCAGGCTTATCTTATTTCAACACAGTGTCACTAAATTACTTACATGGCTGTAAGTGAGGTAATCCGTTGCCAATCTGATAAGCTTTCAGCTTGACTTTTTGGAAAGTAAACTTGCACCTGATGAGAATTTTCTTTTGGGCAGACAAGAGCATCTTCCAGTATAGTTTCAGAGGCTCTGAAAAAGATCATTCGCTCTCTTTCAAAGCTTTCCTTTCAGCTGTGTTAAATTGCCTGTGATAAATCTGGATTTGTTATTAAAGTTTCTTCAGGGCAAAAATTTTAATGGTCGTGGGAGTTTTGAGTTGGTGGTTATTAGACTAGATTCATAGATTGAAAATGGCCTCAAATTTAGGCTGGATATTAGAAGAAACTTCTTCACTGAAAGGGTTCTCAAACAGTGGAACATACTGCCCAGAGAGGTGGTTCCTTGGAAGTGCTGAGGAATATGGTTTAGCAGTTGATTTGGTAGAGTTCAGTAGTGGTTGTATTCTATGATCCTAAAGGGTCTTTCTCAACAGAAATGATTCTCTGATTCTGCTTAGGAGTGGCAGTTGGCCTCAACAGCAAGGTTTGGGGTGAGCTGAAGGAATGCTTGACTCTTATCTGCATCTTTCCAGGTTGTGCCATGCTTAAAGACTGTCCTGTTTCTTGTCTTGTGTAGAGCAGTCATTTTCACTGCTTTTCTATGCCATTAGATGAGAATAATTAGACTGAATCCAACTTCTTGTCACTGAGAAGTCTCCAGAAAATGCTTCCAGCACATGAGAATTTTTGAAGGTGTAAGAAACTACAAAGCATGCAGAGGCTGAGTCCTTCAGGCACTACATTTTTGGGGGGTTACCAACTCTATGGCTTGTGGCTGTGGAGATGAAGGAACCTATAGGTGCAGCAGGATACTTGTGTGCCCCATCCCTGTGTCTTTGCTCATTCTCCCACTCATCCTTGCATCTAAACTGAGGAAGTGTGCTCTGGGTGATGGGCTGGTGAGAAGGATGTGAAGTGGTTGATGGAAAGAAGTAAGAGAATTGTGGTCAATGGGACAGAGTTTGGTTGGGAGCCTGTAACTAGTGGACTTCTTCAGGTGTCAGTACTGGGACTAGTACTATTCAATAGTACTCATCAACAACCTGGATGAGGACACACACTGTCAGCAAGTTTGCTGATGGCACCAAGCTGAAGAGGAGTGGTGATGCTCTTTATGCTATGCTGACATTCAGTGACATCTGGACAGGCTGGTGGTGTGGTAGGCCTAAATAGGCCAAAATAGGCTTGTACATGTCCTGGCTTGCCTAGACACATTTTTCTGCACTCCCCCCTTCTGTTTTGGGGAGAAGCAAATGCTGAAAGGAGGACAAAGAACCTGGAGCCACTGAGTCTAAGGATTCTGACTTGCCCAGACTTGTTTTGCTCCTGTTTACATCCTGTGGTAAACAAGGTACACACACTGGGCTTGTGCCTGCGTCATGCAAGGCCTATGCTTTTCCCATATTTGGGCAAAGTAAGCCTATGACTTCACCTAATATAGTCAAGCTTGGATAACTGCCATTCTGATTGGCTATTCTGTGTCCAAAGGTCTATTAGTCTTGGGCTGTGTTGATAAAAAGAGATGAGCAGGTAACACAATGTGCTCTGCTATTGTATTTGCACTTGCTTGCCTGCTGCTGCCTGCTGCCATTGTTCCCTGCCTCTTGCAGTGATTCTGCCATTTCCTTCTGCAGCATTATGCTTTGCTAAGCTATAAGGTAGCTCTGCCACAAAGTAATAAACCCCGATACTCTAGATTTGCCTGGAAACTGCCTGCTTTGAGTTTACCAGGAACAGGCCTCAAATGCCTCCATGCAATAGGCCTGCATAGCCAGCGTGACGACGTGCTGACACTGCATATTGCAAGACATCCTGCCTACACCTGCCAGAATGAGGAACCCTGGAAGGGACACACAGATAGTCCAGAGAAATCAGGATCAGGTCAGAGATCATCTGCCTCCTTTTGTCAGCAGCCTGGGAAGAATCAGAAGTCTCAGTGGCTGACAAGACACTGACAGAATTCCCTGAAAGCATTTAGGATACTGTCTGAAGCTGTATCTAGCCCCACAATGCGGGAGATAATTTTTGTGAGTAAATACTTAAAGTCTCTTGTAATGCACCATAGCCTTCTGCCATAAGCAGAAAAGAGCTTCCCGAGTCCATCTAGTGGGCAAGAAATATATTGACCACAAGAACTTTCTCTTCCAGTTCAATTAATTTTTATATTTTTGCTAGTTATTTTTCAAACATTCTAGATCCTATGTTATCATCTATAGAATGTTTCCATCACTGTTGCAGGAGAACCTAATAATTATTAAAATTAGTGGTCAGGGGTGGTAAGAGTTTTGAATACCAAAATTAATATTAATTTTGAAAATACCATTTCACAATCGATTACTCCTCCATTACAGCTGGAGACTTGGGCTGGGAGAAACTGAATGAAATTCAACAAGGCCAAGTGTAGTGTCTTACATCTGGGAAAGAACAACCCTAAGGACCAATACAGGTTGGGGACTGACCTGTTGAAGAGCAGTGAAGGGGAAAAGGATCTGGGGGCCCTGGTGAACAGAAGGATGTCCATGAGCTAGCAATGTGCCCTTGCGGCCAAGAAGGCCAATGGCATCCTGGGGCGAATTAGAAGAGGTGTGGTTAGTAGGTGGAGAGAAGTTCTCCTCCTCCTCTACTGTGCCCTGCTGAGGCCATATCTGGAATATTGTGCCGAGTTCTGAGTCCTTCAGTTGAAGAAGGACCTCAGGGACCTGATTGAGAGAGTCCTGTGCAGAGCCACAAAGGTGCTAAAGGGAGTGGAACATCTGCAAAGGTGCTAAAGGGAGTGGAACGTCTGCCTTGTGAAAAAAGGCTGAGGGGGCTGGGGCTTTTTAGCTTGGAGAAGAGGAGACTGAAAGGTGACCTCATTTGTGTTTATAAAGATATGCAGCGCAGTGTTGGAAGGACAGAGCCAGACTTCTCAGTGATGTCCAATGATAGGACAAGGGGCAGTGGGTGCAAGCTGGATCAGAGGAGGTTCCATGTGATAGGCAGTGATAAAGACAAGAAGCAGTAGTCTTAAACTCAACCAAAGGAAGTTCCACCTCAACATGAGGAGGCACTTCTTTACTCCGAGGGTGGCGGAACTCTGGAACGGGCTGCCCAGAGAGATTGTGGAGTCTCCTTCCCTGGAGACCTTTAAAATCTGCCTGAATGTATTGCTGTGTGACCTGCCCTGTGTGATCCTGCTCTGGCAGGGGAGTTGGACTGGTTGATCTTTTGATGTCTCATCCAACCCATAATGTTCTGTCATTCTGTGATTCCTCTGCTCTTGGCTCTGCGAGCAGGAATATTCCCAATCTGTTCTCCACTCACCACTTGTGATTTTGTATGTCTTCAAGGCAACTCTCTTAATTTCCTATTCAGGTAATCAATCTCATCTCTGAATTAAATGATCAATGACTGCTTTGAGTCTTTCTGCTACGACTCTCCCATTTCCTTGTTCATACCATTGCCCTTGGATGTTACTTCACCTGCTCAGGTTCAATCTCTGCAGTGAATGTTTTTATTCCTCCCTTCTCCCACCTACCTGAAGTCGATCTGTTTTAATACCTGTGGAACAAGAGTCACGTGCATGTAAAGCTATTACTGAAAGCGATTTTCTGTTGGGGAGTGTGTGTTTGTGTACACAACCTAGCTTAAGCTAAAGCAAATGTATAATTTAATTTTCCTCTTTGGAATTGCCACTACAGGGTGTTAAATCACTGCTGCTATAATGGAACCGCACCAAATGCGGTAATGAATTTAACAGCCATATATGCAGCAGAGTAGAGCATAACAAGTCAATTTAGGGTTTGATCTCAGGAAACTGAGTGAGTTTCTCTAAAAGCTTTCACAATTCACAGCTGCAAGTTCTCCTGTCTTTGCATGTGACTCCAGGAATTAGCTAAATGTTTATGCATGAGTTTAAGGACTTATTGGAAACTGTGAGGACTTGCTCTTTTATTTCTATGCTAAAACTTCAGAGCAAAGTAGCAAAGTAAGGTGGGGTTGTTGTTGTTCTGAAATACCTCCACACTTCGCAAGCAGCATGATGTAGAAATATCTCTTCTCTGGGGTGATATCTCAGGCAATGTATACTGGAGTGATCACAGCCTACTTTTATTAATGGGCCTGTCTTGTATTTTGTTTTTAATTGTCTATGGTTCTCTCAGGCTTGAAAGAGTCTTTAAAATACCTGAACCCTTAACTCATTTATTTGTTCATTGTTTCTCTTAAAAACAACTAAAATCTCTAGAAACTAAAATCAGTTTGGGTTCTTTTCTAGTAAAAACAACACCCCCCCCCCCCCTTTTTTTTTTTCCTCATCAGCTGTCTGATAATCTCAACAAAAGCTTAGTGACCAATATCAGGGTGGTTTATATAACATCCTCACGCTTCAAAGTATGGAAAGATCCTGAGTGTGGCAATGCATGCTGTGCACACACCTACAGTTCTGCTTTTTGCACTACGATTTTTGCAGACTTTGCTTCCTTTAGGAGGGACCTCAAAGATCATCTACTCCAACTCCCCTGAGCAGGGACGCCTCTCAACTACACTAAATTGCTCCAGGCCTCATCTAGTTTGGTGATAAACACCTCCAGGGAGGTGATATCCACAGACACTCTGGGCAGCCCATACCAGAGTCTCACCATCCTTGTACTGAAGAAATTCTTCCTAAGATTTAGTCTAAACCTGATTTCTCTCAGCTTCAAACTGTTCCCCCTTGTCCTGTCTCTGGACATGCTTATGGAAAGTCCCTCTCCAGCTTTCCTGTAGGCTCCCTTCAGGTATTGGAAGGCAGATCTAAGGTCCCTTTAGAGTCTTCTCTAGGATGAACAACCCCAGATCCTTCAGCCTATTCTCATAGCAGAGGTGTTCCAGCCCTTGGATCATCTTCGGGCTCAGTCCAACAGTTCTGTGTCCTTATGCTGGGGACACCAGAACTGGATGCAGTATTTGAAGTGGGGCCTTACAAGTTGCAAGGAGAGATCTCCAAAGTATTCAAGAGAGCTTCCAGTTGTATTCCCATTTGCCTGTCACTGCTCTTCTGCCACTCACAAGAATGACAGTTATTATGCTATCAATTATTTTAAGAGGAGAAGGTATTAAATATCCTTTTCCTCATAATGATTTCACAATGACAGCTTCAATCTTATTCTGTGGAGTGAGAGAACTGAACAATAAAAAAAAAAAGGAGGTATTTATATATTCACAAATTGTCCTGTTCTTGTAGGGGCAGCTAATGCTGAGTGAATCTTGCTGAGAGTGACAGCCTGCTCTAGCCAACATTGCAGAGACTCACCTGTACACCTACTGTCCCTTAGCTTAAAACCACTCCTCTTAGTCCTGTCTCTAGACACCCTTATGAAAAGTCCTCCTCCAGATTTTATGTAGGCTCCCTTCAGATATTGGAAGGCAGCTTAAAGGTCCCCCCCCAATTCTTCTCTTCTCCAGGCCTTCAGCCTGTTCTCACAGCAGGGATGCTCCAGCCCTTAGATCATCTTTGTGGCCCTCCTCTGGACTTGCTTCAACAGTTGTGTGTCCTCCTTACCCCTATGTTCAGGCACAGGACTCATGCACTCTGTGTGGGGCTTAAAATGTTCCACTTTGTGAATGCTTTCTATCTTTCCCTTTGTGACTCAGGTGTATCTGAGTAGTGTATGACCAACACTGTGACTATGAGAGCAGTTTGAGGAGAACTAAGCTGATAATCACTCTCATGAAACAGTAGGGGTGTAGACTTAAGTAACTACTGGAAAATTCCAGTGTTCTCCCAAGGGTTTCAAGACTGGATGACACAATTAAATGTAAGTACATTTCTGCTTAATATGCATCTTAGGGTCTGGAGGCCATATGTATTTTCAAAAGAATTTTAAACCCTTCAGAGAAGTTCTTTGGTATCTGCAGTTCACTGCTCTGAAGTTTGTTTTGTTTTTTTTTTTTTTTTTTGTCCTCTGGAAATGCAGCCCAGTCAAGATGTTAGGAAGGTGATGATGGTAGGTGATGGTAGCTGTGGCCTTGGTGAGGTCACAGCTGAAGTACTGGGTTCTGTTCTGGGCACCACAGTATAAGAAAGACATTGAGATTCTGAGGCATGTCCAGAGAAGATCATTGAGGCTGGTGAGGGGTTTGGAGGGCATCATATGAGGGGCAGTTGAGTGAGCTGGGGTTGTTTAGTCTGGAGAAAGGAAGGTTGAGGGGGAGATCTTAGTGCTCTCTACAGTTACCTGAAAGGAAGTTGGAATGAGGCTGATGTTGGTCTCTTCTCCCAGGTACTTGGTGACAGGACTGAGAGGAAATGGGTGTAAGTTGTACCAGGGGAGGTTTAGGTTGGACATTAGGAAAAAATTCTTTACTGAGAAAGTGGTGAGGCTTTGGAACAGGCTGCTAAAGGAGGTGGTGGAGTCACTCAGGGTATGGTTTATTGGTCAAGATAGTTTGGTTATGATTGGATTCGATGATATTGAAGGTCTTTTTCAATCTTAATGATTCTCTATTTACTTGTGGGCAGTAAGAGTAAGCACAGCCAGAGCAACTGCTCCTCCCCCTTGCTCTCTTGACAGAGCCTCTGACTGGGGCTGCTCATAGTGGCTGTGCAGATTGTCTGCAATGCTTTACAAATTCTTTTTTACAGCTGAGGAAACCTTCCCAATTCCTCAGTAACTCTGACTTTTCCTTCTCTCTGGTCCTGGCAGCTCACTGCAGTCCAAGTCTCTTCTTCTACAAGTCAATCATGAGAACAGGCTTCCCAGGGAGGTGGTTAAATCCTTATTCCCGGAGGTATTTCAAACAGGCAGAGATGTGATGCTGAGGGACATGGTTGAGGACTCGACTTGGCAAACCTAGAGAATGGTTGGACTTGATGATCTTAAAGGTTTTTCCCAACCAAAGCCATTCTGTGGTCCACTTCACACACACACACACAGTATCACCAAGGTTGGAAGAGACCTCACAGATCATCAAGTCCAACCCTTTACCACAGAGCTCAAGCTTGAAGTCCTGCTGTCCTCCACTATATGCTGGAGACTCTATTAGAAGGTTAGTTTTGTTAGGATAGACCTTGGGGAGGATGCTTTTCTTCATCATTTATGTTCTCTTCTTGTCTGGACTCTCATCCTGGTTTTTCATTTGTGTTGGTCATGGCATTGCAGCTTGGGCAGCAGCTACTCTGGGCACATGAGCTACTGTTTTTGTGTCTCATCTTCTGAAGAGCTCCAGAAAGGAAATAAACCAATGGTGTTGGGGGCAGACAGAAATGAGGGAGGCAAGGAATGCATAACAGGGCTTTCTTGCTCCATATTTCCAAGATACCTGTGGGACCTCCAAAGGTCATCATATCCACCATTCCTGCAGTCAGTTTTGGTGAAAGACCAAACCTCACAATTAACTTCCAGAGGATCACAGGGTTGGGTTGTTGTTTTTTTTTGACTCTTGGCCACAAATGTGTGATAGGTGGTCAGGCTTGACAGAGCTGCTGTGATGGTTTGGGTATCCCCCACCCCCTCACACGTTTAGAAATCACCCAGACTAGACTCAGTCAGCTCTGGAAATTTGAATGAAGCTTATATTTACAGCTGGCACAATTTACAAGCAGATATTTGCAGTATATACAAATATATACAGAAATATACAAGGCAAAAAGGTAATACAGACACAACTCCCCTCCCAGAAACCTGAGTCCCCAGGAGGGGCTCTCAACCACCCCTCACCTTCCCCCTACCCCTCTCAACCTTACCCCAGTCCTAAGGAAGAATGGAGGTTCGGCCAGAGGATTAAGCAAAGGTGAATCAGCCACAAAAGCAAAGGGAGGGTGAGGTTAGAAAGCAAAATGGAGTTCAGCCAGCAGCCATGAGCTCCCCAGCAGGCAAGGAGAAGAGAACAGCCCAGCACGAAGTGCCCAAGCGAAGTGCAGAGCAAAAAGTGACCTAATCTTTGTTTTGTCTTTCTTCTTTACACATCTCAGCAAGACTGTGAGCGAAGTAGACCTCACCATTGCTTTCATTTTTCAGCCTATGATCTAGTTCTTCTCACCAGAACATGCTAGCTAGGCTCAAACTAGCACAGCTGCTTTTCTGCCCACAGTTGAACTGGTAAATCAAATCCATTATTCTTTGACAACTTAATTTTGACTTGGGGATGAATCAGAAAGGAACACCAGTAGCTGTGCAACAAGCTCTCATGGGAGAGAAAAGAACAGCAACAAAGAAGATGGGTTTGTAAGTCATGACATCCTACTTCAGGAAGCATAAAACTTGGACTTGTGGCCCTAGAGCTGAATTGTTCCTATTTCTGAATTTTCATAAAAGAAAATCCATCTAGCTGTGGAACTAGACAGTTATCCCACAGATGTTTGGTTGGCTGCAGCCGTAGCAGTTCTGGAAGTGAGGGAACATAGCTCATATGCTGTGTACACAATTCAAATGACATGTTCAACTTGTCAAGAAAAAGGATTCTTAGCATAAGGCAAAATGAGTAGAATGGTTCTCTGGGGACATTTTTGATAACAAGGCCATGATGACAGAGAGGAAGTAGAGTTTTACATCTCTAGATTTGGAGGAGATGAGAAAGTTGGATCTAAGCTTGCAGCATTGCTTCTTCTTGGGCTGCAGCGTGCAGACGTGATTGTGATTTCCAAACAAGAAGGAAAAGCAAGACTGTAATGCCAGTGGGGAGATAGAAGCTGCTTCTGTGAGCTAAAAGAGCATTTGCTGTGGTAACTGGCAGGGAACTGTAAAAAGAAGAGAATAAGTAGAAACTCAGTTAGAAATACAAACTGTTAAGAATAGAAGGCTGAAAGATAGAGTTGCACCAGAGCTTACTAAATGTCCCAGGTTTGAATTGTAAAGGGAAAAAAAGAAAGCAGAGATGGAAATGCTTCCTTCCTTCTTCTCTCAATCTACTCTTCACTTTTTGAAGACATCTAAGTCTTCCTTTAGAACTTCTTGTCTCCCGAGTAATAATCCATTCAGAGTGAATTAATGTGCTGAGAAGAGCTCTGCCCCTAGTCCTTTAGCTGCTAAATAAGCTGCAAGTTGGGTACCCTGGTTCCTTTGGCATGATACAGAAAGCAGCCCTCTTCTCAGGCAGGTTCTAGTCAACCACCACTACCCAAAGGAAAGTAAAGAGAGAAGTGGAGTTTCCGAATGAGTAATTGCCACGCTGCTGGAAGTGGTTGACACAGTCAAAGATGGACGTGAAATTATTTTCCTCTCATCATCATGCAGAAAAATTCATTTTTTTGTCTACAATATAGCGGAACAGCTTTGAAGCAGCTTTTCATATGTGCTATAAATATGTATAGAAATAAATGTTTATGACAAGATTAATCCCTTTTTGCATCTTAGTCTTGCAGGAGGCCTCAAAATGGATTTCAAATGTCAATCAGAATATTTATACATCTACTCAAACTTTTTATAACACCCCTTCAACAAAGAGGGAAGGAAGATAGCATTTAAAACAAAATACTGGCTCCAATTGCATTGCTAAATAAAAACCTCTTCCTGCCTCTTACAGAGGTATGTACACTATAGAAATGAGGGCCATGAAGATGATCAGATGGCTGGAGCACCTCCTCTGTGCGAACGGGCTGAGACAGTTGAGGCTGTTCAGCCTGGAAAAGAAAAGGCTCCAGGGAGACCTTAGAGCAGCCTTTCAATACCTGAAGGGGGCCTACAATAAAGCTGTGAAGGGACTTTTTACAAGAGCTTGTAGTGCTAGGATGAGAGGGAAGGGATTGAAGCTTGAGGAGGGCAGATTTAAACTGGAGATTAGGAAGAAATTCTTTGCAGTGAGGGTGGTGAGGCACTGGAACAGGTTGCCCAGGGAGGTGATGGATGTGTCCTCCCCGGAGGTGTTCAAGGCTAGGTTAGATGGTTCAAGGCCAGGTTGGATGAGGCTTTGAGCAAGCTGCTCTAGCGAAAGGTGTCTCTGCCCATGGCAGAGATGTTAGAACTGGGTGATCTTTAAAGTCCCTTCCAACCCAAACTATTCTGTGAATCTGTGAGTTCAAAAACCCGCAGAGAACTTTGTCCTTTCTTTCACTTTCTCTGGTCTTTGCAGGCAGTAACAGTGACTCGAATCTCTTATCCAATGGCTTGTTTTTCCCAAGTTAAGGCAGCATTACAACTCCTCTCTCTGGCTGTGCTTACATTCCTGTTTTCCAAGTTTGTTTGAACTAATTCCCAGGGAGTTTTTGAAGGTGCTAACTGCACAGAATACATTACTGTGCCATCTGTTTTGGGAAAGACACTTTTCCCCTTACACTTCTATCCTGTAAGTATTTAAACTTTTACAGTGACCTCTCCAGACCACAGTTATTTATAGCCTTGTAAACATACTTCTTTTTGTTTCAGCAAGAATATACAAGGAACAGTTTTTCTTCAGCTTCTGCAAATGTTCTTTTTTTATCACTTTAATACAGGTGTTCACATGATACTTCACAGGATCACAGGATGCTAGGGGTTGGAAGGAACCTCCAGAGATAAAGTCAACTGCCCTGCCAGAGCAGGACCATAGAATCTAGTGCAGGTCACACACAAATGCATCCAGACAGGGCTTGAAAGTCTCAAGGAGACTCCACAACCTCTCTGGGGAGCCTGTTCCAGTGCTCCATGACCCTTGCAGTAAACAAGTTTTTCCTTATGTTGAGGTGGAACTTCCTGTGCTATAATTTATACCCATTGTCCCTTGTCCTACCACAGGGTGCAACTGAGAAAAGCCTGTCCCCTCCCTCTTGACACCCAGCCCTCATAGATTTATAGACAGTGATTAGATTTCCTCTAAGTCTTCTCTTCACCAGACCAAAAAGCGCTAAATCCAAGTTCAAATGGAGTATTACATAGCCTTTGTGTACAAAGATGAAATCATAGAATTGTTTTGGTTTGAAAAAGCCTTTAAGATCATCCAGTCCAACCATTCTCTAGCTCTGCCAAGTCTGGTGCTGAGCCATGTCCCATCTCTGTCTCTTGGAAACACCTCTGGGAATTGGGAATTGAACCACCTCCTCGATGAACCTGTGTTTGATAGTTTTACCATTTACATGTGGAGTGTGCATTGAGAAATTCAGTTTAAAATGCTAGCTCTAGTTGCAGTAAAACTTGGTTTGGGCTTCAGCACTTCTGTAAAACTTGTGTTAGTACAAGTTGACACACTTCCACTAGCACCAAATGCGTTCCTATGGTATCTGAGCTCATGTTAGAGTAGCCAAGGCCCTGTAAGAAAGTTTCCTTACAAAACACAGGTCACTCCAGTCTAAAAGTGATAAAAACAAAGAATCAGCAAGCCTGTTTGTGTTGAGTTTGTTTAGAAGTGTTTGGGGATTTTTTCCACTGAGTTTGAACCCCTTTATAAGAGCAGAGAGGTTGAAAAGTGCAATTCCTTTGTGAAAATTCACTCTATCAAAACAAAGAGGTTGTGCTTCATTCAGTTGAAATGTCTGAAGTGAGTTGCACCTAAATGGTACAGGATTTTATTTATGGATAAACACTTCTAAACAGCTTTATAGAGAGTTTGAGCTACCAACCAGTCTCTTCACAAACAGCCTTGATACCAAAATCTCCCCAAGTGAGTAAGGTACAAAAGCCCTGCAGAAGGTAGATCGCTTATAAAGAGCAAACCCTCAGGCTTTTTAGATTGCCTTACAAATTGGAGGTAAACAAAGACCATTTATTGACAAGACTTTTTTGTTTTGTCCTTCTGTTGGATTGGCTCTCATCACAAAAAATGACCCCTCTGCATTACTCTGCCTGCTTCTAGTGGGGTGCGTTCAACATGACCTCTGCCTAATGTGTTTCTCAGTTTGCCTGATGTTCAGTAAGCAAGCAGGGTTGTCAAGCACTTATTTTGTTTTCTTTCTCTGACAGTGTCCCCTGGGCTTGTAAATGTAAGTTTAATCTAGTACTGACATGCCATTAAAAGTGAAAGGGGAGAAATTACAGAAGGAAAATAACTTTTTTTACTTGCCCATTTTACTCTTATGAAGAGTAAAGTGAGATATGAATATTAGGAAACTCTTCTTTCCTGCAAGAGTGATGAGGTATTGGAGCAGGCTGCCCAGGGAGGTGGTGGAGTCACCGTCCCTGGAGGTGTTCAGAAAATGTGTGGACATGGCACTTGGGGACTTGCTTTAGCAGACATGGTGGTTGGATGATCTTAGAGGTCTTTTCCCACTTTAATGATTCTAAGAGATGTGGCTTAGATTATTTTCCTCTCGCTATTGAGTTCCCCATCCTGTCAAAATGAGTTTCCCTCAATGCCAGTTGTAGAACAGAACCAATCCTGTACATGTATTTCCAGTTTATCAATCAGGTAATTCCATCTTATTTCTGGTTGAAAACCTAGGAAGAACACTGGGTTGGGGAGATATATAAACTGGATCTCCTGGCCTCCTGAATGCGTGAACTATCCTGAATGTGCCCGGGTGTATCTCGTGGTGTGTCTTAGGAGGGTGCCCTCTGGCTTTTGTATTGCCTGATCAGAAAGAAACCAAATCTGCTTCCATCAGTCAGCAAGCAGAATGATGCTATTTCTGGAGTTGTAATAACAGCCTATGATTAGCAGTTGGCATTAAAAATAAAAGTAGCTTGTAGAACTTTTATTGCACCATTTGTGGTTTAATAGGATTTTTAATATGGAAGGAAATTACTCAAATATTGTAGTAAATGTAATAGATGGCTGCCATATTTTTGTTTTTATTTGTTGTTTCCAGAGCTGATTAATACAGAGCTGAGTCACTGTCATGTCTCTGGAGGCTCCTCAAAGATGTGTCTTCATCGGGAGGGTGAATTTTACCATGTCTTACTGCAGTGTGCCTTTGAAGCACTCGAACTAGATTATTTGTGAGTGACACCAAGGTGGATGATGTGCTCTGGGAGTCCTCCTGCTGCACTTCAACTGTTCAGGCTACAATGTAATACTTCCCATCTGCCCCAAAAGCGTGCAGTATGGACTCTGGGTTCTCAGCAGCAACTATTTCACACAGTGATTATCATGGAATGGTAAGGATTGGGACTTAAGGAGATTGAGTCCAACCCCGCTGCCAGAGCAGGATCACCTATAGCAGGTCACAGAGGAAGATTTCCAAATGGGTTTTGAAAGTCTACAGACAATGAGACTGTACAGTCTCTCTGGGCAGTCTGTTCTAGGGCTCCAGCATCATCACAATAAAGATGTTTCTCCTCATATTGAGATGGAACCTCCTGTGTTCCAGCTTGTACCTGTTGTTTTTTGTCTTAGTACTGAGCACCACTGAAAAGAGCCTGGCACCTTCATCCTGACACTCCATACCTCAGATATTTATAGACATTGATAAGATACCCTCTCAGCCTTCTGTTCTCAAGACTAAACAACACCAAGTTTTTTAGTCTTTCTTCAGAGAAGAGATGTTCAAGTCCCCCAGTCATCGTTGTAGCTCTCCATTGGTATCTCTTCAGCAAATCCCTGTCTCTTCTGAGCTGGAGAGCCCAAAACTGTAGAGAGCCCGAAAATGGCAGAGTAGAAGGGGAGGAGAACCTCCCTAGATCTGCTGGACACTTTTTGTTATGCACTCCAGGATGCTATTGGCCCTCTTAGCCACAAGGGCACATTGCTGTCCCATGGATAATTTCTGACCACTAGGACTTCAAGATCTGTGTCTGGGGGTATAAGATCCTAGGATAAAATAATCTGCCTTTGCACCTGTACCTGAGTAGTTTCAGCAGGCTTAGAAACCACTGTAAACTTCCTGTATTTCCTAATTTATTCTTTCATATCTCATCTGGGTTAATATATGCTAGAATTGTGTCATGGAGGTAGGGAATTAATGTGGTTGAGTCAGGAATTATAAAAATAGAAATACTGTATTTTCCTGAATCCCTGCCCCCAGACTATATACAGAACTGGTTTAGGTTTATTTAAGAATTCTAGTTCGATTGGGAATCCTTCAAAAGGATGTTATGGACAAATGTAGAGATTTAGGAAGTCAGGAAATGGAAAAGGTTAAGCTAAAAACACAGCTTTACCCTACTATCAGTCAGGCTGAGCAGAGAATTAAGGGAACAGCAGGCTTTACTCATGGAGACAAAATAAGTATTTGGCAGTGAATACCCCAGGGCTTGCCAAGCTTGTAAGTTTGCACAGAATGGTGGATAAGTGAGAAGAGCTGCCCAAAAGCAAGGATGGTGTAAAACCAAGAGCTGTGTGAAAAGGTAGAGATGTCCAAAAGCAGGGATGGTGTAAAACCAAGAGCTGTGTGAAAAGGTAGAGATGTCCAAAAGCAGGGATGGTGTAAAACCGAGTGCTGTGTGAAAAGGTAGAGATGTCCAAAAGCAGGGATGGTGTAAAACCGAGAGCGATGTGAAACGGTAGGAGCTGTCCAAAAGCAGGGATGGTCCAAATGGGAATTCTGTCATGACAGGATCCTGTCCTGTTGGGAACTCTGTCTGGATGGGAACTCTTTCAAAGTGTGGATCTCTTCACCTTCTCCTTTGTTCTATTTATGCTTTTCTAGAGGAAGTGTCCATTTACCCTTTGGTACCCGGGGCAAAAACTCAGCCATCCACCAGCTTCCACACAGGTCAGCACAGGTGCAGGAAGGCATCTTTTGCTGTTCCCCCTTCAAGTATGCGGTGGGGGGGAAGTGGTCTTCGCGCCGCCTTCTCCCCATTCAAACCCACGAGGTGGAGGGGGGTAGAAGAAAGGAATTTTTAGTACTCTGGAATAAATTGCCATTTGAAGATCATTTGAGCAAGCTAAACATCCCTGCAAGTATGGAATAGGAATTAATGAATCTAGTTCTGGAAGCACATTACATTGTTACAGAAGCATCTTTGTATCCTCCACAGTTGTTTCATCATCTTTGTACCCTCTCCAGCAGTTCCCTATCTCTCTTGGACTGAGGAGCCCAGAACTGGACTCAGTACTCCAACGATGACCTCACTAGGATGATTTGTATTATTCTTTTTAATTTTTACCTGTCTGTAGACCTTTGCTTTTCTAAGGGTGGTACTCTAAGTGTGTCTTCATGTAACTTGTCTTTGGTGGCTTTGAACCTTTGTTCCAATTTGTCAAGATGAATTTGAAGTCTGCCAGGTTTTTTACCCTTCTAATTTTTGTAGTTTGGTTCCATCATCTCAGCCAATAAAGAAATCATTGGAAGAAGTGGGACCTGAGGCTGAACCTTTTTCCAGACCACACCTGCTGTCAGGTTAGAAGACCTAAACTATTGATATCTATTTTTTAAATAGATATTTCCAAGATGTCTGCCATGTTTCATGAGCTGGCTTAGGAGACACCTCA
This sequence comes from Tricholaema leucomelas, assembly GCA_013400475.1. Classification (NCBI taxonomy): domain Eukaryota; kingdom Metazoa; phylum Chordata; class Aves; order Piciformes; family Lybiidae; genus Tricholaema lacrymosa; species Tricholaema leucomelas. Next base: position 60,748 of record WAAF01005140.1, on the reverse strand, counting down.
GGTCATGCCACAAACAGCTCTTGAGTTCAGGACGCACGTTATGTGCCGTTGTCCTTTCTGTCAGGACAGTCACTCTGCCAAGCAAACTAACAGCTCACCTTGAGTTGTTCTTACCAAATCTGGCTCTTTATCACCTGATTGTTTACCAGTTGCTTATAGATTGATTAGCAAATGCTTGCATTCTAGAACAGATTTGAATCTGGGTCACACCTTCAATGGGATACACATCCTCTTGTTGCTGGTACCTGGAACTTGTCTGGAATCTCTCTTTTATTACTCTTGCTGTGGTGGCAGCACAGATGGTTTTCCCTTCACTTTCTGAATGTTGTGCCTCTGCTAACAGGGAAATCCTGAATTTTTGGTGATTAGCTGGAGAGTAAGATTTAATTTCTTCCTAAAGGAAGTGACAACATCATAAACATCTCTAAAAACAGCTTTTATAAGAGATCCAGCAGTGAAAAGGGTTCCCAGAATGGTGTGTCTCTGTGTGAAATCTGTGACATGGCTTTGAGGGGTGGACTACTCAGTGGATAAGGAATTGACCTCATGGTTGTATCCAGAGGGCAGTGAGTGGTCAGTAGCTCAAAGTCCAGATGGGATCGAGCACACCATCAGCAAGTTTGCGGATAACACCAAGCTGAGTGGTGTGGTTGATAAGCTAGAGGAATAGATGCTGTTCAGAGGGACCTGGAGAGGTGGGCTGAGTAGAATATTGTGAGGTTCAACAAGACTAAGTGCAGAGTCCTCATTAGCAGTCCAGACTGGGAGATGATGAGATAGAGAGTGGCCCTGCATTAAAGGACTTGGGGGTGCTGGTTGGTGAGGTGGACATGAGCCAACAGAAGGCACTTGTAACCTAGAAGGCCAATGGCAGCCTGTGTTGCATCAAAAGTGTGGTTGGCAGATAGAGAGAGGTGATTCTGCTACTCTGCTATGCTCTGGTGAGGTCTCACCTGAAGTATTGTGTCTAGCTCTGGAGCCCTCAACACAGGAAGAACGTGGACATGTTGGAGCAGGTCCAGAGGAGGGCCTGAAAATGAACAGGGTAAGGTACGGTAGTTTGAAATGAGAGGAGAGCAGATTTAGATTGGATGTTAGGAAGTTCTACACCATGAGAGTGGTGGAACACTACAACAGGTTTCCCAGGGAGATAGTTGAGGCCCCATGCCTGGACATATTCAAGGTCAGATTCAACAGGGCTCTGAGCAACCTGATCAAGTGGAAGATGTCTCTGCTGACTGCAGAGGGGTTGGATTAGGTGACCTTGGGATGTCCCTTCCAACCCAAACCATTTTATGATTCTATGACACAAGATCATTTTATTTGCAATATATCTGCCTGGACAGATGGGCTGAGTCCAAGGGGATGGCGTTCAATAAGTCCAAGTGCCGGGTGCTGCACTTTGGCCACAACAACCCCATGCAGAGATACAGGCTGGGGTCGGTGGCTGGAGAGCAGCCAAACAGAAAGAGATCTGGGGGTGCTGATCGATACCCGCCTGAACATGAGCCTGACAAAACAGGACCACCTAGGGCAGGTCTTACAGGAATGCATCCAAGCAGGTTTTGAAGATCTCTAGAGGAAAAGACTCTGCAGCCTCTCTGGACAGCCTGCTCCAGCGCTTCAGCTCCCTCACAGGAAAAGTTTTTTTCTCATGCTGAGATGGAATTTCCTGTGTTTGAGTTTAGGTCCATTGCCCCTTGTCCTGTCACTGAAACGAGACTACCTCTGTCCTCCTGACAGCCACCCTTCAGGTATTTGTAGACATTAATAAAGTCTCCACTGAGCCTTCTCATCTCCAGACTAAACAGCTCCAGAACTCTCAGTCTTTCCTTATAAGAGAGATTCTCTTGGTCTGTGACTATCCTCATAGCATTCTGTCGAACTCTCTCCAGTATTTCCCTGTCCTTCTTGAGCTAGGGAGCCCAGAATTGGACACGGTATTCCAGATGTGGCCTGACTAGGGCTAAGTAGAGAGGCAGGAAAACCTGTTGTTTGAGAAACCTGTTTCAATGCTTAAGCACTCTTTCAGTAAAGAAACTTTTCCTAATATCCAACCTAACCCTCCTGTGGTACATCTTGAGGCCATTTCATCTTGTTCTATCAGTTGATACTAGGGAGAGAGACCAACACCCCCTTCGCTCCAGCCTCCTTCAGGTAGCTGTAAAGAGCATGATCAGCTGCATTCTGCGTACAGCAGAACGCTGGTTTGAAGTTTCCATCTTTTCTGTGCATATCTATTTCCATAGTGGACGGTGACTGCAGAGTAAGTGTTTGTGTGTTCTTCATACCCTTTGTCCAGATGCCACCGCATGCAAATGACTCTGCGTTACTGTTGTGAGGAGAGCAGATGGGCTGGTTCCTTCTGAACAACAGTAATTCACCACGGTTCTGACTCTTCTCCCATGAAATTTGCACTAAAAATGTTGTCCTAGAGTAATAAACTCGGAGCCAGATGGACCTACCATTTGAACTGCAGAACCTTACAGCTAAATAAGTTCTGGAAAATAGTACAGGGCTGTGCTATTTTTAGAAGTAACAAATGGGGAATTTAAAGCTAGCAAGAATGATGGTATCGAGCTGTATTTCATGCCGATAGATTTATTGCAGTTTCCATTACAAATGTGGGTTTTTTTTAAATGAAAATTTAGAAAAATCAATGCAATCTGCAGGAGAAAAAGATACAATCTCCTCCTCTGAAAACCTGCTGCCGTGGCACGACCTGCTACAACTGATAAGAGCAGGAGAAAGGAGGAGCAGCTCTGCTCCAGACACAGCAGAACATTTACTTTCTCTCTTGGGAGCGAATGATGAACCTCCTTCTGAAGGGGATGGATCCTGAGCAAAGGCAGGAGAGTGAACTGCAGGGCTGGCTCCTGCACCAGGTGATGTAAGCCAAGTTGGAGCACCAGTGCTGGAAGCCTCCCTTGCCTTGTGCAGGCTTCAAAGGGTTTCTCTAAACACTAGAGAAGAACAGTTTGTAATTCATAGATTCCTTGAATGGTTTGGGTTGGAAGGGCCCTTAAAGATCATCTAATTCCAACCCCCCCTGAACTCAGGATGGACACCTCCCACTAAAGCAGCTTGCTCAAGGCCTCATCCATTCTGGTCTTGAACACCTTCAGTGGAGGGGGGACATCCACAACCTCCCTGGTCAACCTGTGCAAGTGTCTCATTGCCCTCACTGGAAAGAATTCCAGTCTAAACCTCCCATCAAGCTTCAGTCCATTCCCTCTGATCCTGTCACTACAAGCCCGTGTAAAATTATTACCTAATTGGCTTCTCCACCCTAAGGCAACTAATTGTCCTTCCATTTCGGCAGGCAAGAAGGTTTTTTATGGTCCCTGCATCGTATTTTTCTGTAAGGCTTCCTCTTACAGTACAGATGATTTTGCAGAATCACAGAATAATGAGGATTGGAAGGGACATATTGGCATCATCTGATTCAAATGCTGGCTGAAGAAGGGTCACCCAGAGCAGGTTGTCCAGAATCACAATGTCCAGGAGTGTTTGGAATCAGGAGAATGAGACTGCACAGCCTCACTGGGCAGCCTGCTCCAGTGCTACAGCACCCTCATACCAAAGAAGTTTTTCTTCATGTTGAGATGGAATTTACTGTGTTTCAGTTTGTGCCTTACTCTGTGTGATGGTTTGGGTGTTCCTTGCCCCCCCACACTTTGGAAATCACCCAGACTAGAGTCAGCTGGCTCTGGAAATTTAAATGAAGCTTATCTTAGCAGAATATACAAACATATTTATAGTGTATACAGTTATATACAGAAATATACAAGGTAGAAGATAATACAGAAACACAACAGCCCTCCGAGAAACCTAAGTCCCCAGGAGGGGCTCCCAAGCACCCCTTCAACTTCCCCCTCTCAACCTTACCCCAGTCCCAAGGAAGAATGGAGGTTCGGCCAGAGGGTTAGGAAGCAAAGTGGATTAGTCAAAGAGGCTAGAGAGAGAGATACAGCTTGGAGCTCCCCAGCAGAGAAGTGCCTTATCTATGTTTTGATTCTTCTTCTTGTATCTCTCAGTAAGCCTATGAGTGAAGTAGATGTCACCATTGTTTTTCCTTTCACAGCCTGTAATCTAGTTCTTCTCACCAAAACATTCTAGATAGCTTCAAACTAGCACACTCTGTTTGCTAGGCATCACTGAAAAGAGTCTGGTCCCATCCTCTTGACCTCCACCCTGTAGCTCTTGCTGAGCATTGAGATTTCCTCTCAGGCTGCTCTTCTCCAGGGTGAACAGTCCCAGGTCTCTCAGTCTCTCCTCCTCACAGAGTTGCCCTGGGCCCCTTGGCTTCTTTATCCAGCCTCTGCTGGACAGTAGTTCCCTGTCTCTGTTGAACTGGGTAGCCCAGAACTGAGCACAGTGCTCTTGATGAGGCCTCACTTGGGTAGAGGTGACAATCTCTCTTGACCATCTGGCTGTTGTAAAGGGGGTTTAATTTGAATTTCGGGGAGATCCGAGGCCGATTTGATTATTATTAAATAATTTATTAATATAGAAAAAAATTTCCCCAAGCTTATATACAATAAACCCACAGAAATCCTTTGTACAGTTAGTGAAATTATTCTACAGAATGTCTATTTACTATTGAATTAAACAATTTAGTATAGGTTTTAGGAAAGCTCCAATCAGAGAGTCTGATGGCAGAAAGTGCCACTGGTGGAGTCAATAAGGTTCCTTAGATGCTTGAATAAGAGAGTTTAAGTACTCACAAATCAGAGTTTTGGTATCTGTGGTCCCCAAAATGAGGTGAAGGCAGTCACGGAGTTGATCCCCATGGGGATAACAGTTCTTCGGGTTCTGGGGCACGCTGCCTGAGAAGATCAGGCTGAATTGCTGCAGGTCGTCATGGGACAAAGGCAGTAGCCTCAGGCAGAAATCAGACGGGATGAGAATGAAGAGGGTGGCAAAAGCCGAAAACAGGAGGCAACAGGCAAAAGCCAAAAGGCAAAAGGGAGGTCCCCAAAGCAAAGGAGGGGGTGTCCCAAAGGCAAAGGAGGGTGCCTTGTTTACTTCGGTTGCCCCATTTATAAGCAATGTACCGAGATGGATGGGTTTGTCGGCCATAGCACTGTCCAATAGGCTTCTGTCGTCAGGCAGGGACATACCATATTTGGAAAGGTCCCCAGGTCCTGTACCCCAAATATGGGAAGAGCAGGAGCAAGCCACACGCCCAACGCGTGAGCTTATGCAGCGTGACTACCCCGTGGGCCCTGAGCAGCCAGACATTGTGGCGCCAAGGCCATTGTCCCCCCATGCACCTTCAACGTGTTTACCTCTGTCTGGGGTATGCGAGCATGTCCAGGCAGGGCAAAAGCAAAGCGAGGAATAGAAATAAGCCTATTTTTGGGCCTACAGCCCCTCCATGACACTGGCCACACTCTCCTTAATGCACCCAAGCAATCCAAAATTCATGACTATTTCTCTGGCACTGCTGAACCTGAGGAGACATTTGGGTGCCTTTTAATCAGTGACCAGTTTGAACTTCTAGCTAAGACATGTATGTGGCAGGCAGAAGTTTTAGGGTCAAACATTCATCTGGAACACAGAAGACTCAAATTGAAGTGTCTGCTATGCAGATTTCCTGGTGCCCTTCTGGCAGAGTCCTCTGGTAATCATTTGGCTCTCTAGAAGTACATCTGCCTTTTTAACTTTTATTTTATGTTTGTGTTTATTTATTCTTGTTGTGTTCAGGCAGCTTCTTCCTTCTGAAAGGAAGACTGTGAATTGGATTGCCTGCCTAATTTTGGGTCAAAGGCCTGAGGCTTCCAGTTCTAGGTTCATTTTCTCTTAAATTGGAGGTAATACTCCTTGTTCTTCTAATTCTTGTGTTCTTGCTGCATTTTGAGGACTATTGAAGTGAAATTATTACTGATGTCTGTGTTTTTGGCTGGTGAGAGGCCTCGAGCACAAGCCCTGCGAGGAGAGGCTGAGGGAGCTGGGGTTGTTTAGCCTGGAGAAGAAGAGACTCAGGGGTGACCTTATTGCTGTCTACAACTACCTGAGGGGTGCTTGTGGCCAGGGGGAGGTTGCTGTCTTCTCTCAGGTGGCCAGCGCCAGAACGAGAGGACACAGCCTCAGGCTGCGCCAGGGGAAGTTTAGGCTCGAGATGAGGAGAAAGTTCTTCACTGAGAGAGTCATTGGCCACTGGAATGGGCTGCCCAGGGAGGTGGTGGAGTCGCCGTCCCTGGAGCTGTTCAAGGCAAGATTGGACGTGGCACTTGGTGCCATGGTCTAGCCTTGAGCTCTGTGGTGGAGGGTTGGACTTGATGATCTGTGAGATCTCTTCCAACCCTGATGATACTATGATATAATAGCCCACATTGCAGTGTATGTACATCTGTCTGTACATATAGACATATCTTCTTCTCCTACTTGTAAGCCAGATTCCTCAAGCAGTGTTTTGAAAGATGTAAAGCATGTGTTCATCTTCTGCTTTCTAATACAGATCTCAGCTGCAGCTCAACAGGAATAGAAATAGATTTAAAAAATCATTCTAAGCAAGTCAAGACTAAAGAATGGTGAAAAATGTGTCCACCTGGAAAACTTATTTCAAGAAATAAAAATCTGTGTCTCTGTTTTTGTTAGGGTTTGGGGTGAATGGATGGCTCCTGTTAGATTTCTTCTGGAGTATTTGAATTGTTGGTTTATTCCTTGGAATACTGCATATTCTCAGATTCCTGATGAAGAATCTGCCCAGCAGGTACTGAAAGATTCTCCTCCTCTTCTGCTAGGTTGTCCTCCACCTCTAACTGAACCCTGGTGAGGCCACATCTGGAATATTGTGTCTGGTTCTGGGTTGCCCAGTTCAAGAGGGACTGGGAACTACTACAGGAGTCCAAAACAGAGCTATGAGGATGCTTAGAGGACTGAAGCATCTCTATTATAAGGAAGGACTGAAAGACCTGAGGCTGTTTAATGCATTAGAAGGCTGAGAGGAGACTTTGTCAATGTTTGCAAATACCTGAAGGGTGACTGTCAGAGGTATGGACCCAGGCTCTTTGCAGGAATAGGCAGTGATAGGACAAGGGGTAATGGACTTAGAATTTCCTGTGGTTGAGTTTATGTCAGCACGAGAAAAAGCTTTTTTTCCTGTGAGGGTTCTGGAGCAGACTGCCCAGAGAGGCTGTGGAGTCTCCTTCTCTAGAGAGCTTTGTAACTCACCTGGACGTGTTCCTGTGTAACCTGCCTTAAGTAGTGTTTCTGCTTTTCAAGGGGCTTGGAACTTTATGATCTCTGGAGGTTCCTTCAAACCCCTGGCATTCTGTGATTCTGTGATTTTTATCTTCATGAGAAATAGTTGAAGCAGTTTCCTTTATAGCAACAAGTTGAAAAACATCATCTTGATGTGAAGCTTTATATTTCTCTTGTGAATGATTAGCTTGATTAAATATATTTCATCTCACTTTATTTCCCATCTATCATAATTATGCAGAACATATTTTTAATTAGAAAGAGGCACATCCTTTCTTGCTTGGCTACAGAAATGCAATGGCATCATCTGCAAAGGTGGGAGCTCTGTTTCTCCTTCTGTTTGGATGCTGTTTCACTAAGTTTCAAATTCTTCCCCCCAGCTGGCAATTCCCTTTCCAAGATGAGGTTGGAAAGGTCTCAGTTATGTTTGTTTTCAGAATGAAAAGCTACTTTGTACTTAGCCTTTACAGGCATCTTCACTGTGCTCTTGTCAAGCTTCCAAAGTACAAGAGCTCGATTTGGAATGTAATGATTATTGAAAGAAGTGAGATATCCACAGCATAAGTCAATTGTGTTGTGTTCCAAATGTGTATTCTCATTTAGCTTCTAGATAATATTTTGGCCACAGTACTTTCTTTTGAGTGCATCCAGGAGCTCAGTGCTTTGGTAGGAACTAGTCTTTGAATTTCCAGGAGTTACCTCACCTTTCCAACCAGCAGCCATTTTTAATGCAGAGTAAAGACAAGTCTCAAGAAGTTCAACAAGGGCAAGTGTGGAGTCCTGCACCTGGGGAGAAAGAACCTCCTGCAGCAGTACTGCTGGGGAGTAGCTTCACAAGCAATGACCTTGGAGTCCTGGTGGATAATAGGTTCTCCATGGTACAACAATGTGTTCTGGTGGCCAAGAAGGCCAAAAATATACTTGGGTGCATTAAGAACAGTGTGTCCAGCAGGTTGAGGGAGGCTCTCTTCCCACTTTACTCAGCCCTAATGAGACCATATCTGGAATATTATGTACCGTTCTATGTACCCCAGTTCAAGAGGGACAGGCAACTACTGTAGAAAGTTCAATGGAGAGCTACAAGGATGGTTAAGGGCCTAGAACATCTCTTATGGGGAAAGACTGAGAGACCTGGGGCTGTTTAGTCTGGAGATGAGAAGGCTGAAAGGAGACCTGAGCAATGTCTACAGATATCTGAAGAGTGCCTGTCAGGAGAATGGAGCCAGACTCTTTTCAGTGATGTCCAGTGATAGGACAAGGGACAATAGACCTAAACTCAAGCACCAAAAATTCCACTTCAGCATGAGGAGACACTTCTTTGCTGTGAAGGTGCTGGAGCCTTGGATCAGGCTGCCCAGAAAGGTTGTGGAGTCTCCTTCTTCAGAGATCTTCAAAACCTGCTTGGATGCATTCCTGTCTGACCTGCCCTAGGTGGTCCTGCATCTGTTTGTGATGCTACATTGAAGCCCATTTTGGTCTTCATTTTTCAATTAGGCTCCAGTTAAACACTTATTCAGTAGCAAGAGTATAGAAGTGTGCTTCGTAAAGAGAAGCAGTTTGGTAAGCTGAGGGGATTTTAATCTTTTTCCTTGTAATCAGTAACAATTTCAAATCAGAAAGTTCTAATGAAAGTGCAAATCCTCTTTTTGGATATTGACACCGAGTGAAGAAATTCAAGAAATAAAAGACTCACGGTAGGCAGTACAGCAGAATACCATGGTGTAGGCAAAGCAGCAAGGTCAACTTCAATTTGAATACAAGGCTGAACTGCCCTCAGTCTCGTGGGGCCATACACAGGACTCTGATATTGTAATGTAACCATATTAAAAATGCTTAGTGCCTTTTGGAATGCATGAAGTCACCACAGGAGCTCCACGCTCTGTTTACACTCTCTTGATTAACCCACCCAAAGGACTCTGCAGTGTACAAAGCTACAGCTTCTGAGCCCTTGTTAGCATAATGTGTCTTAAGTTTTAAGGCGAGAAGATGGGTAAGCAAGGAGAAGGCATCTGGAAAGTAGTTTTTTTCCTCTCTCAAAAATGATCCTGGCATATCAAGGACAAACTCCATTTCCTCTTTTCTATCACCTCATACTAGAGTGAAGGGTCTGAGCCCCATCTCACTACCACCTCCTCTCAAGGAGTTGTAGGGAGCAGTAAGGTCCTCCTGAGCCTTCTTTTCTCTGGGCTAAATAACATGAGTTCCCCCAGCTGCTTCTCAGAAGACTTCACCAGCTTTGTTGCCCTTCTCTGTAACTGCTCCAGCATGACAGTGTCTGTCTCTAGGATATGTCCTGTAATTCTTAAGGATGCATTGAGAAAGGGTAGGTTTACAGTTGTAGGTTCATTTTTCAAGGGAAGGACCAAAGGAGAACTGTGGAGTTGATACCCAGCACAGTCTTCCCTTGAAGGATACTTTGTTCAGTTGAGTTGCTCATATTGCTCTTGTTCATTAGAGTTTTGAATACAAACCCAGTAAGCTTTCTTCCTCCTAAATGGAGACAGAAACATGTGCCCTAGCACAAAGATAATGTTCTTAAAGGCTGTTTAGGGGCAATCTAAAGGGTGAGTAACATGCAGTAAGGAAGTTAGCACATTACAGTGGCATTCTGACTGACTGGTCAGAGCTCTATGTCCCATTCTGGTGCCTCCCCAGCATAAGAGGGACATGGAGTTGCTGGAACAGTCCAGAGAAGGACCACAAAGATGTTCAGAGGGATGGAGAATCTGTTTTGTGTGGGAACAGGCTGAGAGAGTTGTGGCTGTTCAGTGTGGAGAAGAGAAGGCACTGAAGGAGATCTTTCAGTACCTGAAGGGGGCCTGCAAGAAAGCTGGGAAAGGACTTTCCACAAGGGCTTGTAGTGATAAGATGAGGGAATGGACTGAAGCTTGAGGAGGTAAGGTTTAAGACTGGGGATTAGGAGTTTCTTAGGAGTGAGGGTAGTGAGACAGTGGAAGAGATTTCCCAGGGAGGTGGTGAATGTCCCCTCCCTGGAGGTGTTGAAGGCCAGGTTGAACGAGGTCTTGAGGAAGCTGCTCGGACAGAAGGGTTGGAGCTAGATGATCTTTAAAGTCCCTTCCATCCCAAACCTTTTTGTGAATCTATGAATTAGCATTTGTGCAATGCTAGACAGTTACAACTATATAGCACAGTTCAAAACTCACCACATTGAACCTTTATGGACCTCTTTTGCAGCTGATGGAAATATTTCCTAGCTCTTGGTGATGCTCAGACATCAATGAGCTGTCTGGGGCTGCAGGTGTCTCGCTGTGGAGAGTCAACCCCTACATCAGGGTCACCTGATTTAGGAAAATGCAAATAGAAGAGAAGAGAAAATTGCTCTTTTGAAATAGAAAAACTCTTTCAGGCTTTTAAGCAAATGACAACTATGAAGCTTTTGTCAAACATCTCATGGTGATTAAATGTGGATAACTTCAAGTTTAGAACAAAGACCCTTTATTTTGGAATAACATTCTCGCTGTCTATGCAGCCATGTTCAAACTCTGCTCTCAGCTGTCACTGCTGAGCAGTCCAAATGCTTTATTCCAACCACATTATGTAATTAGGTGACTCATTACGTTACTCTAAGTGCCGTCGTGGTCTGAGGAATGAAACAAACAGCTACAAAATCACCTGGAATTACAGTCACAGCATGATGGAGTGTAATGGGTGCTGCAAATGGAGAGTGCTAGCCTTTGTTAAATGACCTAGTTATGGCTTCATAACTGCCTGAATTATCTCAAAAGACATGTTTGTGTCTCTCCTCACAACTCCTTAACAAAGTTGAAGAAATACATTAATGGATTGATAGAATGGTTTAGATTCAAAGGGACCTTGAAGATCATCTAGTTCCAACCCCCCTGCCATGGGCAGGGGCACCTTCCACTACACCAACTTACTCAAGGCTTCATCTGTGAAGGGGGCATCCACTTTCCCAGCGTCTGGCCACCTTCACCCTAAAGAATTCCTCTCTTATCTCCAGTCTAAATCTCCCCTGTTCCAGCTTAAAGCCATTGACCTTTGTCCTGCCACTACAAGCCCTTGTGAAAAGTCTCTCCCCAGCTCTCCTGCAGTCTCTTCAGGTACTGGAAAGTTGCTCTAAGGTCTCCCTGGAGCCTTCTCTTCTCCAGGCTGAACAGCCCCATCTCTCTCAGCCTGTCCCCAGAGGGAAGGTTCTTCAGCCCTCTGATCATCTTCATGTCTTCCTCTGGACCCACTTCAGCAGTTCCATGGCCTTCTTGTGCTGGGACATAATTATTTGCTTTGAAACTGACCCAGTGATGGCTTTTAACTAACAGATAAGCAATAAGTGAAATTCACCTTAACTGTGAAGATAATTGCTATATGCTTACTGTGGCATTAAAATACTGAGTATGTTTCATAAATGAATAATTATCTTGCAGTTCCTTTTTGATATGTTTCTGCTTAATGATGGTGTGAGTGCTGTAATTATCGTTAGCACTCGCTTTCTTATTATTTCCTTGGGATTTTTTGGCATTTACTAATGTTCTAGAATATAATGCAGTACTTGTTCAATTAATGTTTGACAACATTCTGTTTCCCTTACTGAATACATTCATGTGGTGTAATCCAAAAAAGGATTATGGTTTGTGAAAAATAAAGTAGAATCGTAGAAGTGTTTCAGTTGGAAAAGTTGTAGAATCATGGAGTCAGCCAGGTTGGAAGAGACCTCCAAGATCATCCAGTCCAACCTATCACCCAGCCCTATCCAGTCAACTAGACCATGGCACTAAGTGCCTCATCCAGTCTTTTCCTGAACACCCCCAGGGACGGTGACTCCACCACCTCCCTGGGCAGCCCATTCCAATGCCAATCACTCTCTCTGTGAAGAACTTCCTCCTAACATCCAGCCTATACTTCCCCTGGCACAACTGGAGACTGTGTCCCCTTGTTCTGTTGCTGGTTGTCTGGGAGAAGAGACCAACCCCCACCTGGCTACAACCTCCCTTCAGGTAGTTGTAGACAGCAATGAGGTCTGCCCTGAGCCTCCTCTTCTCCAGGCTAAACAACCCCAGCTCCCTCAGCCTCTCCTCATAGGGTTTGTGTTCCAGGCCTCTCACCAGCTTTGTCACCCTTCTCTGGACATGTTCCAGCACCTCAACTCTCTCTTGAATTGAGGAGCTCAGAACTGGACACAGTACTCAAGGTGTGGCCTGACCAGTGCTGAGTACAGGGGAAGAATAACCTCCTTCGACTTACTAGCCACGCTGTTCCTGATCCAGGACAGGATGCCATTGGCTCTCCTGTCCACCTGGGCACACTGCTGGCTCATCTTCAGCTACTATCTACCCCAAGTCCCTTTCTTCCTGGCTGCTCTCCAGCCACTCTGTCCCCAGCCTGTAGCGCTGCTTCGGGTTGTTGTGGCCAAAGTGTAGAACCCTGCACTTGGCCTTGTTAAATCTCATCCCATTGGCCTCTGCCCTCCAATCCAGCCTGTCTAGGTCTCTCTGAAGGGCTCTCCTACCCTCCAACAGCTCCACACCTGCTCCTAGCTTGGTGTCATCTGCAAACTTACTGATGCTGAACTCAATTCCCTGGTTCAGATCATCGATAAAGATATTGAACAGGACTGGTCCCAGCACTGATCCTTGGGGAACACCAGTAGTGACTGGCTGCCAACTGGATGTGGCACCATTCACCACTACTCTCTGGGCCCAGCCCTCCAGCCAGTTCTTGACCCATTTCAGAGTGAATCTGTCCAAGCCAGAAGCTGCCAGCTTTGCCAGGAGCTTGTTGTGGCCTCTAATATCATCAGGTCTAACCATCAATGCAGCACCTTTGTGCCCACTAAACCATGTCCTCAGGTGCCATGTCTACGTGTGTTTTGAATGTCTCCAGAGATGGTAACTCCACCACCTCCCTGGGCAGCCTATTCCAATGCCTGACTACTCTTATAGCATAGATTTTTTTTGTTTTTCTAGTAGCCAACCAAAACCTCCCCTGGTGCATCTTGAGGCCATTTCCTCTTGTCCTGTCACTTGTTACTAGGGACAAGAGACCATCACCCACTTCACCACAACCTCCACTCAGGTGGTTGTAGAGAGCAATCAGATATAATAAGCAACAATACAATTCAGTGTTTCTTTTGAGATGTTTGGAACGCTGTTTCCTAAAGGCAAATGCCCTCTGTGGGGCACATGTGCTGAGGGTAGTGTTTGTCAACAGGAACCTGGAAGTTAATATTGCTGAAGAGAGAAAATAACTCCTGACAAAGTAATAAATTTTTAACTTGGGCACAAGACAGTCTCCCATCTTACCTTAAAAGCAGCTTATAATGCACACTGGGAAGAGAAGGGAAAAGCTTGGGAGGGAAGCAAATAGAGGGCAATAAATATTTCCCAGCTGTTCACCCAGGAGTAGAAAATGATTGCATTTACTAGTAAAGGAGGATATCAGTGATAATTAGATCAACAATTACTGAACTCCTAATATGGAAGGAACATGTAAGTAGGTCAAGAAGAGAAGCGATAATACAATTGTACATACTAAGGGAATAAAGAAGTAAGCATGAGTGTACCCTGGAGGGAGAAGCAGGCAGGGTGCATTGGCATTGCTGGAGGTGTTCTCAAAGAATCTGTTCTTATATCTGCTGATCCTCTGCTAAAGTGCAGCCACATCCATCCACAATTACTATCTTTCAGTCACATTAAGGACACATGCCCGTGTAGTAGCTGGGAAGGTGGGCTTGATTGTAAAAACAAATTATGGTGTCTAACAGTAGAAAGGCTCTGGGGAGACCTTAGAGCAGCCTTAGTGCAGCAGAAGTGACTTTTTACAAGGGCTTGTAGTGATAGGGTGAGAGGGAATGGATTGAAGCTTGGGGAGGGCAGATTTAGACTGGAGATAAGGAAGAAATTCTTTACAGTGAGGGTCATGAGACACTGGCACAGGCTGCCCAGAGAGGTTAGGTGGATATCCCCTCCATGGAGGTGTTGAAGGCCAGGTTGGATGAGGCCTTGACCAGGCTGGTACCCCTCCCCACTGCAGGGGGGTTGGAACTAGACCATCAAGGTCCTTTCCAACCTAAACCATTTTATGTGTCTGTGAACGCTGCACAGATGGTAGGAGGAGGGCTTGGGCCTTGCTTCTGAAATGTGTGAAGATACAGGTGTCTAAAACTAGCTATTTCAGACCCTCTACTTTCATGACTGCAAAGAAAGTAATATTTTAGCAGAGATAATGCTAATTTTAAAGACTGAAATAGCAACAGAAATTCTGGAGGGTATATGGGAGTAGCTAGTCATAGAATCATAGGTGCACCATTCTGAGGAGCAGGTATTACAGCTCAAAGGAGGACCTGTTTAAAAATATCTAAGAGTAGGTATCTCTGATGTCTGAGAAAGCCACGGCTTTGCTAGGAGTGAGGAAGCTTTAGCAACTCTATTCCTGATTCTGAGTCTTGCTTAACATGTTCCTAATTTCCAAGTATTAGGGGAAAATATCTAATGTATTTCATTAGATAGATTAGGTACATTAGATACCACCAAAGGTAGGGCAACTTTAGGCCTTCATCTTTCAAAGTTCCCTTTATTTTTGTTGCCTTTGGTATTACCACAGAGGCCTGGCGATAAACACAGTTGCAGTGGAGAAGAATGCTTTATGTGAAGACACTTCCCTAACAAAATCACATGGCCTTTGTGGCAGAGTTAATGCCAAGGAGAGTAATTTAACATGAAAGCATGGCTCTTTCCATACAGTGCTGCCTTCTGGATGGTATTGGTGAATGAACAGAAGCTGTGCTACAGGAAGGATGACATGACTGATGGAGTTTGTAACACTGTGACGCATGCTCAAGAGTGATAGAGGGATTGGGAACAACCTCTGGGGGTCATCTAGTCCAACCTCATGCTAAAAGGCAGGTCCACATCAGATGCCACAGGAATATGTCCAGGCGGGTTTCTAATCTCTCCAGAGAAGGAGACTCCACAGCCTGTCTTGGCAGCCTGGGCCAGTGCTGCCCACACACAGTGAACTAGCTTCTCCTTAACTTCAAGTGAAATGTCCTTGTTCTAGATTGTGCCCTTTGACACTGGGCAGCACTGAAAAGAGCCTGGCCCCATTCTTATGACCCTCACCCTTTAGCTCTTGCTGAGCATTGAGAAGATCCCCTCTCAGGCTGCTCTTCCCCAGGGTTCTCAGCCTTTCCTTCTCACAGAGATGCTCCAGGCTCCTCAGCATCTTCATGACACTCTCCAGTCATTCTTTCCCTCTTGAACTGGAGAGCCCAGAGCTGGACACAGTATTCCAGAATCCCTCTGAGCTTTCTCAGCTCCTGCAGTCAAAGAAAGAATCTGCTGCACAGTAAGTTGAGAAAAGCTTCTGCATTCTGAGCAGTGTTGTCAGAGCTGTCAGACAAGAGTTTGACATAATTCTTACCAGTATCTTTTCAGCTGTATCTGCTTGGAATGTCAACTAGAGAGAAAGTGACATTATTAATTGATTTTTTTCAGAACTGCTTTTTGTCTGATGTTTTGTGTCTGGGATGAATCCTGGGGTGGCTTTAGGCAGTGTCTGATAGTATCTGTGAAAGGAGACACCTTTATCAGCCTCACCTAAGACAGATGGGGTGCAGGGAAGAGGTAGGGCACTGAAGGGGTAGAGCTCTGTGAATGAATAATTTTCCATGGTTGCTGGCAGTTTCAAAATCAACATAACACCATTTAACATAAGCGTTCTTCTGGGCTTGAACAAAATGTTGCTGTTGTTATAGAAGGTGCTGGTATGAATACACGTGGAAAACCATCCACCTTTCGGATTTCACTGGCCTGTGAAAGCAGTGCTCAGACACCTGGGAAACCATTTCAGACCGATTTAAGAAAGCAAATGTTGAAAGTACCAAATCCAAGACTATTCGAAAGGTGAAAAGGCAAGACTGCAGGCTCATCTCTAAGATTGGAGAGATGAGGCTCTGTAGTTATCCTTGTCAGAGGACAATCATAGAATGGGTTAGGAAGGGATCTCAGAGATCATCTACTCCAACCCCTCTGCCATGGCAGGAATGCCTCTCTGCTAGACTTGGTTGCCCGAGGCCTCATCCAGTGTGGCATTAAACGCCTCCAGGGAGGAAGTATCCACAACCTATCTGGGCAACCTGTTCCACAGTCTTGCCATCCTCACACTGAGGTAGTCTAAGCCTACTCTTCCTCAGCTTCAAACCATTTCCTCTTGTCCTGTCCTCAGGCACCCTTATGAGAAGTCCTTCTCCAGCTTTTCTGCAGGTTCTTTTTGGGTATTGGAAGGCAGTTGTAAGGTCTCCCATTCTCCAGACTGAAGAATCCCAGCTCTCTCAGCCTGTCTTCTCAATGAACCTCCCAATTTTGATATTCATAAACAAATAAACCTCCTCTTTTTGATATTCATGAAGTAGATGAGGCTTTAACAAAAATTAAGTCAGTATTTATTCCTGACAAGTTTATCTTCCTGAAATTATTGTCATTACAGTGCAGCCTTAGTGAAAAATCCAGTCCCTTCCAACTGCTAGCGTTCTGTGGTTCTCAGAATGCTCTATCTCTTTACAAGGATTCAGATGTACACCCCTCTATAATAACACTGAAGTATAAACTTGCTTTCAGTGAACAGCAGCAGAATTATTCCAACCAAGGCTTTAGTAGTGCAATGTAGTCACCAAATGGCAGTGCTGCCCCTGACTACACTAACTTGTGCAACACTATCAGGTTTAATGAGTATCTGTGTACTCTGGCCTCGTTAGGAGATTTGGTGTTACTGCTCTTTGTTTAGGGTAGGATGTTTTGGCTTCCTAGCTTTTAGGCTGTCCTGAAGTTTAAAGAGAAACCCAAAGCCAATAGGTTCCTTCACACCATTGCAAGTGATTGGTTCCTCAGGATTATGTAGATGGCAGCATGGCAGAGATTTGTCATGGAGGATTATCATAGAATCACTTTGGCTGGAAAAGCCCTTTAACATCATCCAGTCCAACCATTCCCTAACTCTACCAAGACTGGTGCTAAACCATGGCCCTCAGCACCACATCTCTGTATCTCTCAAACACCTCCCTGGGCAGCCTGTTCCATGTTTGAGAACCCTTTCAGTGAAGAAGTTTCTTCTAATATCCAACCTAAACCTCTCCTTTTGCAATAAGGCCATTTCCTTTTGTCCTGTCATTTATTACTAGGGAGAAGACCAACAGCCACTTTGCTGCAACCTCCTTTCAGGGAGCTGCAGAGAACTGAACAAACCCCAGTTCCCTCAGCCATTCATCATAGGTCTCTTTCTCCAGAGCCTTCACCAGCTTTGTGCCTTTCTCTGGACCCTCTCCAGCACTTCAATGTTCTTCTTGCAGAGAAAGCCCACAGGTTGTCTGATTTAAAATGGATATTCCTAAATCTGTTTGGTTGAAGGAATCATCAAGATTTTGTGTACATCAGGATACAGGAAAGCTTAAAAAAAACCCAAACCAAATTAGCATCTCATCTAGGCTTCTTATTTCAAAACAGACCAAGCTTAGTTCTCCGGAGCTTCACTCCTCTTCATTTCCACCTGCTTATTCTGCAGGGCTGCGTTCCCTGGATCTCTGAGAGACAGTCCAAGATGAAGTTATTTATTTCTCCTGACACTTTCTAACACTTTGGCTACTTAGCTAATGCACTATAATTTTAGCTTATGCTCTTTCAATTAGTAAGACAAATTCCTTGTATTGCTCATTTCCTGGCTATTTTCATGCCACATTCATTATCTGTCTTGTTCTGCAGAAACAGACTTTTAAATTGGGAGTGGGTCAAGAGAGCACACTCGGAATGACTTCTGACAAGCAGTTGACATTTTTCTGCACCTAAGATGTTCTAATCTTCATGCTAATAAGGACATTTATTCTCAGAGAGTTTAATAATTGTTGATGGGTTTAGAAATAACAAAGTAGTCCTTAAGTCATGAGCAGTGTGTACTGCTACAGAGTGTAAGCTCAGTGAAGAGCCACATAGCAGCGCTTCTCCCACTGGGGCCTGTGCATGTTGTAATGGGAAATACTCATCAAAAAGGAAAAAAACCCAGCAGTGCTTCTTAAGACTAAGTAGCATAGAATTAAAATGCATTTAGAGATAAATATTTATCACTGTCCATTTAACTTCTGGATTTGGGAGATGAGGTTAAACTTGTGTTTTTATAAAGATTTAAAATTAAGTGTCAAATGGATTTGTGGATGTTTGAGGGTGTGGGAGGAAGAATTCGAGCAGGAATTGTATCCTAGGCTGCATCAAGAGGAATGTGGCCAGCAGGGCAAGAGAGAGGATTTTGCCCATTTACATTTGAGGCCCCACCTCAAATACTGCATCCAATTCTGGTGTCTGCAGCATAAGGAGGTTGCAGAGGTGTTGGAGAGAGCCCAGAGGAGGCCCACAAAGATGATCCAAGGGCTGGAGCTGGGGTTGCTGAGCCTAGAGAAGGTGTCGCGGAAGGGGATTCTGCCACCTACGCTGATTTGTGGCGGAGAGGAGAAATTAATTGGTGCGAGGTAATATTTATAAAAGTAAATATTTATTAACTTTAATATTCTGAACTCTTGCCACCCCCAACCACTGTANGAGCCTTTGCCCATGGACTTTGAGGCTAGAATCCTCCTGATTTCAGGGGAAAGGAGAATCTTCCTGGCTTTAGGGGAATTGACAGTCTCTGACCTTGTTCTCCTGGTGAAGGATGCAATCTCTGCCCTTGTATCCTGGCTCCTTCTGGATGTTTTGTCCAGGGAATCTGTAGGCAGGACCTCAGGTGCAGGAGAAGGATGCCATGCAGTCTGAGCACGGTTCTCACGCTCGCTGGCAGGCTGATCGCGTGGGGTCTGCTTCCTGGTAACTCGGCGGCAATGGCGCTTACCAGGCAGTGATAAGGCAGTGGGCATGTACGGCTGCACAGGAGTCTGAGCTCCTCAGATAATAACAGACAATGCAGGATCAAGTCCTGATTAACTCACCACAGCTGGCTGGGAGTCTGAGCTTCGTAATAACACCATATAGTCATGAGGCATAAGCAACAAGCTGGTGAGTCTGAATCTAATAATCAGCGAGTGTGCCCGAATGTGAGCGATCGTGAGCGGGGTGAGGGGGCCAAGCACAGGGCCTAAGCATGAGAGTGAGCGAGTAGAAGCAATGGAGTCAGAGCACACAAGTGAACAGAAGCAAGGGCAGGCAGGTGTAGTAAGAGGGCAGAAGCAATGGAGTCAGAGCTGCAGCAGTGAAGTCAGAGCAGAAGCACGTTGTTTATCTGTGTGCCTCTATTTACNACAGACAATGCAGGATCAAGTCCTGATTAACTCACCACAGCTGGCTGGGAGTCTGAGCTTCGTAATAACACCATATAGTCATGAGGCATAAGCAACAAGCTGGTGAGTCTGAATCTAATAATCAGCGAGTGTGCCCGAATGTGAGCGATCGTGAGCGGGGTGAGGGGGCCAAGCACAGGGCCTAAGCGTGAGAGTGAGCGAGTAGAAGCAATGGAGTCAGAGCACACAAGTGAACAGAAGCAAGGGCAGGCAGGTGTAGTAAGAGGGCAGAAGCAATGGAGTCAGAGCTGCAGCAGTGAAGTCAGAGCAGAAGCACGTTGTTTATCTGTGTGCCTCTATTTATCAACTGTGGGCCGAAATTGGACACTAGAATGACCAATCAGGTTATGGCAGTCAGCCAAACAATACCATAATAGGCAAAATCACAAGCCTGGGTCCCCCCAAATATGGGGAGAGCATGGGCTAGGTGTGTGGGGCTTACACAACATGTGTACAACCACCTTATACAACCTGTTTACAGCCTCGACCTTAGGCAGGCCAGACATTGTAGCACCAGGCCTATTGTGCCCCTTTTATCCATTTAATGTGTTTACCCCTGGTTTAGGCAGAAAAACATGTTTGGGCAAGGTAAGGCAAAAAATAAGCCTATTTTTGGGCCTACAGGCCCTCCACGACAGAAGGGGACTCCAGAGGGACCTTAGAGCTGCCTTCCAGTACCTGAAGGAATCCTACAGGAAGGCTGGAGAGGGACTTTTCATAAGGGTGTCTAGAGACAGGACAAGGGAGAATAGTTTGAAGCTGAGGGAGAGTAGGGTTAGACTGGCTCTTACAAAGTTCTTCAGTATGGGGGTGGTGAGACTCTGGAGTCAGTTGCCCAGGGAGGTTTCAGCTGCCTCCTCCCTGGAGGTGTTCTAGATCAGATTGGATGAGACCTTGAGCAGCACAGTCTAGTTATGAGGCATCCCTGCCCATGAGAGGGAGGTTGGAGTAGGTGATGTCTGAGATCCCTTCCAATCTAAGCCATTCTATGATTTCATGGTTCTACAATTCTATGAATATTAGATTACAAAACAGCACTCTAAGTACTTGGTTACTACACCCAGTTTTTCAGCATTAAAGCTTGGTCTAATAAATATAATGGATCTTATTGTGGTTCCTCTGTAGTGAGATGATTTGGTGGAGCCTCTGTGTATGTGAAGTTTTGGGGTTTTATTCTTGTTTTGCTAGAGGTGAAGGATGAAAGGGAGAAGAACCCTCTTGTTTAGATGCACTGTCTGGAATGACTTTTTTGTTGGATTATGAATGTGGAAGAAGAATTGGAGTGGAAAACTTGAATCATTAAATTACATTTATAGCTTAAGAATCTCAGAACTAATTTATGTATCTTGTAATGATAACATTTTTGGCCTTTCAAGCTGAATTTGTCTGGTCAGTGGCATCTTCATACTGACTTAGGCAATTAAAACCAGGTGACCGGACTGTTGCAAGCAACCAGCATCTCTTGTAGAGATTGTAGCTCTGTGTGTGGTATCAGGTATTTAGTACTCATGTTGGCCCTGTAACTTCTCTTTAGGTGCTCATTTGAAGGTGGTGGTTGATGTTTAAACAGGATTTCAGATCACATCAGGGTACCAGTGGGGTTTTTAAAGGTAATACTTATCGTGATCAAAGAGGCTTCTGCTGATTTACAAGAAGGACATTGAGGTATTGGAGCATGTTCAGAGTAGGACAATGAGTCTGGTGAGGAGTCTTGAACACAAGGATTATGAGGAGTGGCAGAGGGATCTGGGATTGTCCAGTCTGGAGAAGAGGAGACCTCATTGCTCTCTACAACTATCTGAAAAGAGGTTGTAGTGAGGAGGGAGCAGGTCTCTTCTCCTAGGTAGCAAGTGATAGAACAAGAGGAAATGGCCTCAAGTTGCTGTAGGGAAGGTTTAGGTTGGATATTAGGAGAAATCTCTTCACCCAAAGGGTCATCGGGCACTAGAAGAGGCTGTCCAGGGAACTGATAGTCACCACCCCTGGAAGTCTTTAAAAGATGTTTGGATGAGTAACTTAGGAACATGATCTAACAGCTGTGTACAGGGAGACATGAGGTTGTGGTTGGATAAATGGTCCTAAGGTCTTTTTCAACCAGGCAATCCTATGATTCTGTGGCTCAAATCTTCAAAGCAATGCCAAACCAACCAAGTGAAAAGTCAAAGAAATATGAACTTAGTTTTGTTCTGAGGTAAAGAACTGGATAGATTCACTACAGAATATTTGCCTATTTTTGTACATACCAAATCCAGCTTCTTCAGTGTAAATGCTTAGGACAGTGCTTAGTAGGATGGCAGATCTCAGGAGAGAGGAGGAAAAGGAAAAGACAACAGGGAGAGGACTGGTGGGATGGTGAAAGATGTGCCACAACAGCACTGTGCTGTTTGCAGCCCTTAATAGACTGCTGTGCATGGTGTATCATTACACACTTCAGACTCTGACCACGTGCTCCTACAGTAAACCATCCTGCTGTTCCACTCTCCTCTTCTACTGCCCTTGGTAGCAGTCCAGTTACCAGAATCTGGATATACTTCTGGTCCAGAATGGTGCCTTTTACCTTTCTCTTAAGTGATACACTCCCTCCCTCTACTCTAGCCTGTGGCCTCATCATCTGCAATATTGTGTCCAGTTCTGGGACATTTGGTTTGAGAAGGGCCTCAGGCAATTGCTTGAAAGAGTCCAGCACAGAGCCACACAGATGCTGAAGGGATTGAACATCTCCCTTATGAGGAAAGGCTGAGGGAGCTGGGGCTTTTTAGCCTGGAAAAGAGGAGCCTGAGGAGTGACCTCATTCCTGTTTGTAAAGATGCCAAGGGCAGTATCAGGAGGACAGAGCCAGGCTCTGCTGTCCAATGACAGGAAAAGGGGCAATGGGTGCAAGCTGGAGCAGAGGAGGTTCCATGTGAACATAAGGAAAGGTTCCATGTGAACATAAGGAAAGGTTCCATGTGAACATGTGAAGGTGCCAGAGCCCTGGAGCAGGTTGCCCCAAAAGGTTGTGGAGTCGTCTTCTGTGTAGACATTCAAAACCCACCTGGATGTATTCCTGTGTGACCTGCTGAAAGTGATCCTGCTCTGGCAGGGTGGTTGGACTGGATGGTCCTTTCCAACCCCTAACATTCTTTGACAAATACCTTTAAACAGGGCTAGTCAGTGAAATCCAAAGTGCTTACAACTAAATGAATGTTCTGTTGCATTAAATTTCTCCCAAACACTGTCAAGCTCCCAAGAAATGTTCCACTCTAGGCTTGGATGTAAACATTTGTGTATGGGTAACTATATAGAGATACATTTTTAATTTTCAACCAGAGCAAAATGCTATTGTCAGGCACTCTGCAGCACCAGTAACTTATTGCATGAATGATTTATGTTCCATCTACACACAACTGGGATGTAATTTATACGGAGGAACCATGATGAATACCCTCTGTGTAGAGTGCACAAAACTGGTATCTATCAAGACTGAGTGCGTGGTACACAACAGGGCAGTTGCTACAATCTGAAAGTGAGAAAGGCATAAAAAGGAGCAGGAAAGCAGAAAAATCATTCACATCTGCATAGGTATATGAATATGACCAAAAAATCACTCTCTAGAGAAGTCCTAAGCCTGTTTATCAGCTCAGATCATAAGAGGGATATGGAATTGCTGGAGTGAGTCCAGAGGAGGGCACAAAGATGATCAGAGGACTGGAGAACCTCCCTATGATGACAGGCTGAGAGAGTTAAGGCTGTTCAACATTTGATTTATTGGCAACTGTGTCTTTGAGGACAAAAACAGTGCTACTGTCACTGGTAGCAAACCTTATTTCAGTAGGTGTGAAAGAAATGAGTTTGATTGGAAGTCACACATCTGAGAGAGAAGGCCACTGGGCTTCTCTGGCACCCTGTTTTCACCAGCTGTTTAGAATACAGGAAATCACTGGACTTAGGGGGAGGAAGAGCTGCTGGAAGGATGGGAAAGCAAGATGACTTGCTTTCATAGGTAGAGGTCATTCTTTTTGACTAGTTTAAGCCTGAGGGAGTGGCTAGTGTTGTTCCGTGTTCCATGTTCCTTAAAGATTGTATGATTCTATGTTTTCAACATTTTTTTCAGTTAATAAACTACAGACCTAAAAATCCTCAAAGCTGTGGCCTGAAAATTGTTCAGATGCTTTTACAGGTTTCCCAGAGAGGTGGCAGATGTCCCCATTTCTGGAAGCATTTAAGGATGGGATCGACAGGCCTCTGAGCAGCCTGCTCTAGTTGAAGATATTCTTGCTTATTGCAGGGTGAGTAGACTGAATGACCTTTAAAGGTCCCTTCCAACCTAAAGCATTATGATTCTATGAAACACTTGTGCCATCTCTCAGATGCACAGATTCACAGACTGCATTGGGTTGGAAGGGACCCTCAAAAGTCATCTTGGCCAACTCCCCTAAACTCAGCAGGCACACCTCCAACTACAGCAGGCTGCCCATGCATGTTGAGTCTGATCTTGAATATCTCCAATAATGGAGCCTCAACCACATTCCTGGGCAGCCTGTTCTGGTATTTCACCACTCCGATTGTGCAGAACTTCCTCCTGATGTGCAACCTGAACCTGCCCTGTTCCAGTTTCAAACTACTGCCCGTTGTCCTATCACTACAGGCACTTTTTAAGCAGTCCCTCCCCAGCCTTCCCATATCCCTGTAGATCCTCTTCTGATATTGAAATGTAGCTCTATGGTCTCCCCAGAGCCCTTTCTTCTCAAAGATACTTCTTTTAGCCTGTCTTCATAGCAGAGATTCTCCAGCCCTCCGATCATCTTTGTGCCCTCCTCTGGAGCCACCCCAGCAGCTCCATGTCCCTCTTGCAACCTAAGCTGATAAACAGATTTAGGAGTTTTTCAAAAAATGATTATGGGGTTTGGGGATCTCTATTAGAGAAGAAGAGGAGGCTCAGGGGTGACCTCATTGCTGTCTACAACTACCTGAAGGGAGGTTGTAGCCAAGTGGGGGTCAGTCTCTTCTCCCAGGCAACCAGCAACAGAACAAGGGGACACAGCCTCAAGTTGTGCTGGGGGAGGTATAGGCTGGATGTTAGGAGGAAGTTCTTCCCAGAGAGAGTGATTGGCATTGGAATGGGCTGCCCAGGGAGGTGGTGGAGTCACCGTCCTTGGGGGTGTTCAGAAAAAGACTGGATGAGGCACTTAGTGCCATGGTCTAGTTGACTGGCTGGGCCTGGGTGCTAGGTTGGACTGGATGATCTTGGAGGTCTCTTCCAACCTGGTTGATTCTATTCTATTAGTCACACTCACATACCCTCCTCTGGACCCACTTCAGCAAGTCTATGTCTCTTTTGTGTTGGGGGTCCCATAGCTGAACACAGCACTCCAGGTGAGGTCTCACCAGAGCAGAGTAGAAAGTCTCTAAGGAAGTGTTTGGAGCAGATTCTTGCAAGGCAGTGAAGGGCCATAGATGCGAGATGAAAGATATGGCTGCTCTGATTTATTAGAAAGAAAAAAGTTCCTGTTCCACTGCTTGGAAAACCAGGAGAGCCCATCTTCAGCAGCAGTCAGAGCCCATCTTCAGCAGCAGCCACCATTGAGGCTGCATACCAATGAGGTGTTCTGGACTTTGTCACAGTTTCACCTAAATGAAAAAGTGCAGCATGAAGATACTGGCACTGTGAAAACTGAGCTTTTGAAATTGGCTTTTATTACACTTTTGGCCCTGGAATTGGACTCACACAGATAGCCACATATTAGACTTGCATTTTTAAACTGATAAAAAACGGGGGAAAAAAGAAAATCCTAATTCTGAAGGTCACAATGGGAAAGAAGATTGAATAAAATGGAAACCTTTTTATTAAAGGGAAGAAATAAAGGAGTAAAATTCTGGAAGGATATTAGAGTTCAGAGAAAGCTGGGTGTGAAAGGGGAGGCTTGTGCTGCTCACCTGCAAGATAACCAACTGGCGGGAGCCAGCTGATCTTTGTTGAAGGCTAGCAAGCGGAGTGTGGGAAACTAGCCAAGACCAGGATTGCACCAGATCTTAAAGAGATCTCTCTTGTCATCACAGTGCCCACCCTAGGAGCCATGGCTGTTCCACAATACACATTGGTGCACTGAGGAGGCATCTGGTGACTGAAATGACGAGAACCTTAAAAAATCCATGCAAAAAAAAAGTAATTCCAAAGCATTGGAATGGGGAAAGATGCGACTTTTCTAATGTATAAATTTAGTAGTGAGTGCTGATGTGTAGAAATCTTCTATCAGATTCTTCTTAGTCTCTTGATCATCTGCTCCTCATTCCAGTTTAGCAGTACAGTTAGGTGAATGACTTGAGCTCATGTGAATTGATCAGCCGTTGTTGGTGGTCTTCTTGTAGTATGCATAGATTCATGGAATGGTTCAGATTGGAAGGGACATTAAAGATCATGTAGTTCTAAAACCCCTACCATGGGCAGGGACACCTCCCACTAGAGCAGCTTGCTCAAGACCTCATCCAACCTGGCCTTGAACACCCCTGGCTAGGGGACATCCACAACCTCCCTGAGCAACCTGTTCCAGTGTCTTACCACCCTCATTGCAAAGAATTTCTTCCTAATCTCCGGTCTAAATCTTTCAACTCAAAGGTGTTGCCCCTTGTCCTGTCACTACAAGCCCTTATACAAAGTCCCCAGCTCTCCTGTAGTCTCTTTGTATCCTGGAAGGCTGCCCTAAGGTTGCTCTGGACTCTTCTCCAGGCTGAACAGCCACAACTCCCTGAGTCTGTCCCCACAGGCAGAGGTTCTCCATCCTTCTGATCAGCTTTGTGGCCTCCTCTGGGCCTGCTCCAGCAGCTTCATGTCCTTCTTGTGCTGGAGGCACTGGAGCTGGGTGCGGTGCTCCGGGTGAGAATTTGCACAACATATTCCCTGTTCTTTCACAATTCCCTTTCTTTACCATGAAGGAGACGATGTATTTCAGTTACCCCTTGCTCTGGTACTCTTCTGGCTTGCTGCTGAGCTGTTAGGAAACACTAGAAAACATCAAGGGGTTTTCTTATAAAGCCAAAGAGATACTGAAGTATTTGTAGCAACATCAATTTCTCAAGCATTATTATGTCACCATTACATTAATGATGTTTTAATGTGGTTTTTCAAGTCACATTTCTCCAGTGTTAGAGGCCAGACATACAAAACCCCCCAAACCTTCCCATGTTTTCAGAGCCTTTCTTCTGTAATGCCTAGCACCTGAAAAGTATTTTAACTGAATTTACTGTGTGAAATAAATACCTGCAGTAAAAAGGGCTTTTCTCTGGACACATATCCTGGATGGCAATGGACACTTTTAATGTGTGTTATGAAGTAGAGAATGTCGTACAAATATTTCTGGCTAGACAAGGATTCATTTAGTGAGTGTTCTTTTCTATGTCAGCTCTTGAATGGGGAAGCTACACTGCCTCTGGTGTGTACTGCTGCTACTACTGCTAGCCAGGTACACCATTTGTCCTTGGCTAATCACTACATGCTTTAGCCACTTGATTAACTTGAAAAAGAAGGCTCCATGGAGACTTTACAGCATCATTCAAATACCTGAAGGGTCCTACAGTCCTGGGGAGGGACTTTTTATAAGGGCTTATAGTGATAGAATGAGAAGGAATGGATTGAAGCTTGAGGAGGGCGGATTTAGACTGGAGATTAGCAAGAAATTCTCTTCAGTGAGGGTGATGAGACACTGGAACAGGTTGCCCAGGGAGGCCATGAAACCCCATCCCTGGAGGTGTTGAAGACAAAGTTGTATGAAGCCTTGAGCAAGCTGCTGTAGTGGACGGGGTCCCTGCCCATGGCAGATGAGGTGGAAGGAGATGATCTTTAAGGTCTCTTTGAGCCTAAACCATTCTGTGAGTCTATGAAACACGTTTGGTCTGAAATCCTGTATTAATAGCTTCTATTCATGTACATACTTTGTTAAGAACCAAATATTCAATGACATTTTGCTTTCTTATGCCCAGACTAGGGTACTGAAATCTTTTCTTTGCTTTGGCAAAAGGACGTGGGATAACGTAGAATCATAGAATAGTTTTGTTTGAAAGACACCTTTAAGATCTTCAAGTCCAACTGCTAACCTTGCACTGCTAGGTCACCACTACGCCACGCTATTCAGTATTACATCTACATTGCCTTTAAATACCTTCAGAGATGGTCACTCCAGGATTTCCCTGGGCAGCCTGTTTCAGGACTTGGCAAACTTTTCAATGGAGAAATTTATTCTAATATCCAATCTAAATCTCTCCTGGTGCAGCTTGGAGCTGTTTCCTCTCATCCTGTCATATTTTGGCTGAGTAAAGAGACAAACAACCACTCTCCTGCAGTGGCCTTTCAGTGGAGTTTCAGAGAGTAAGATGGTCTCCTGTCAGCCTTCTTTTGTCTGTGCTAAGAAACCCCAGTTCCCTCAGCTGCTCCTTACAGGACTTCTGCTCTGACAAATGTATCTAGGCACTTCAGAGCTGAGAGGCCAGCTCACAGTGATTCCCACTAGCTCATTTCCTTCCTAGGGCTGAAGATGAGGCTGATTCTCATTATGCAGCTGTAATCATTCCTATCCTACCCACAGACCTCATGATGCCTCTCCCCTCATGTTCACGTTCTCAACTTGAGTGCTCATACATGTATTACACACTCTTTTCTGAGGGACATCTCAGTGTGAAGGAACTCAATGCCAATTAGACACATGAACTGCTGCTTCTGAGGGGTGTTTCCAGCTATTATGAGCACAGAAGTCCAAAACACAGAATCAATAACCATGGAGTAACTTCAGAGATGTTGTGGTATCTGATGAATAAAGGGCTCACAGATGAATTATCTCTTGTTCCATAGTTTGCTGCTTATTCAAGTAATATTTGTAACCACAGAAATTAGAATGATAGCTTTGAACTGAGAGTTTAGACTCTTGGATTGCAGGAGCAGCAGGAGACCAGATCTGCTTCTTTGGCATTAGAAATGCAAAAGCACTTTTTTGTGAGCGTGTGAATCACCTCATTTGCCTCTGTCTGAAGGATGAACCAGCCTTTAAGCAAAGCAGCTCAGGGAGGGAAAGGAGCCTCTAATTAGCAAATGCATTTGTATGCACATCTTTGTGGTTGATTTGTATGGCAGTGGCCCTATAAATGAGGACAAAATTCACATGCTGACTTTGATCTTCTGAGGGTGTTTTTCAAACCTTGCAGAATCACAGAACCAGAAAATTATAAGAGTTGGAAGGGACTTTTGGAGATTATCTTGTCCAACCTCCTGCCAGAGCAGATTGCACAGGATGGTGTTCAGGAGGGTTTTGAATAACTCCAGGGAAGGAGACTCTACCACCTCTCTGGGCAACCTGTTCCAGTGTTCCAGCATACTCAACTTTAAGTTCCATGTTCACATGGAACTTCCTGTGTTGTGTTCCTTGCTAAGGAATAAGGTTACTCTCTCCCTCAGTTCTCCATCCTGTCCACATCATGTTGGATGGCAGCACAGCCTGATGAGATTTGAGCCGCCCTTGCCAGTTTTGTCATCAGTAAACCTTCTGACAGTCTACTCTGTCCATTCATCCAGGTCCCTGATGATATATTAAACAGAGCTGGACCCCATACGTGTCCCCAAGGACCATCACTTGTTTCAGACCTCCAGCTGGATTGTGCCACTGACCACAACCTTCTGAGCTCTGTCCTTCAGCCAGTTCTCAACCCAGCCTAAGGTCCATTCATCTCACCCGCACTTCCTGAGCTTTCCTGTTAGATGCTGTGGGAGATGGCATCAAAAGCCTTGCTGAAATTGACATAAATGTAGGAAAAGACTATAAAGTTGACAATTTCAGCTCCTGATAAAGGTGAATTGTTAGTTGTCTTTACAAGTTCAGTTGAGATACTGCATTTTTTGGCAATTTGTGTTTGCATAAGACAATGCAGAAATTCTAATACGTAGCAATAGGGATAAGAATCTGTCAAAACAAAGCCTTCTTAAAAGGAGGCACTTCCATACAGAAATATCCTCTTTAACAAGTTATGATCTCCTCTGGTAAACAACAAAAAAAATCTCTCATTTTCACTATGGATGACATTTAATAGCTTTATGCCGAATATCTAGGACAGCAGAAGCCGTTGTCACTATCAGGCTTAGCATAAGCTGATAAAGTAATGTTTGCATTAGAGATTTGTATATGAAAAATATTAATTCTATTTTAAGGTTTTCTTCTTTGCAATGATCCATAGGCAGGGGAAAGAGAGATTGTACCAGGCACTGCAGCTATGTGATTTTTATCTCCAGTTAATAATAGCACAGGATTATTTCAGATGGTTTGTGGCTGGGCTACACTATGCTAGGTGTTTGAGACTCAGCAGAATGCACACATCTTTAGTGTCCTTTAGAGAGGTTTCTATGTCTACCAGAAGCTGTACTGATAGGTGGTCCTGCTGCTTGTCCGTTGGCTTGCAGCTGCAGTCTAATGGCTTTAGCTCCCTGTTTTCCTGTGAATCTGGTGTGAGTTTGTATTCCTAGATCAACCAGCTAAACTGAGACTGCTTGATCCCAGGGCTCAGTGGAGAATGAGTTTTAGAAGGTGGAAAGAAAATGCTAACAGGGCAGAGGTACTCTTTGAATTGTCTACTTGCCCTACGCTTCTGCTGAGCCCTCTGCTACAATGTGGAGTCCATGCAGTCAGCTGCTGTAGTTGTTTGCTGCTTGGGTTCAAAAGACCTCACTGCAAAGGGAATACTTGGATGTCCTGTCTCTCCACTGCTGCTGGGGTATTTCATAGCAGACTGGACTAGAAGCCAGTTTGTATTGTGCTGTGATTGCAGAGGGTTTTCCTGTGTTGATGTGGTCCTCTGCTTAACATTGCATTTGTAATTTAGTGGTGAGGCAGGAAAGAAATGGAGTATTTTCTGAAAGAAAGTTTGAGTCAGGTGGGATTTGGTGTCTTCTCCCTAGGGACAAGTGATAGGACAAGAGAAAATGGCCCCAAGTTGCACCAGTGGAGGTTTAGGTTGGATATTAAAAGAAACTTACTCACTGAAAGGGTTGTCAAGTCCTTGAACAGGCTGCCCAGGGAGTTGCCTGAATCCCCATCCCTGGAGGTGTTTCAAAGAGGTAGAGAAGTGGTGTAGAGGGACATGGTTTAGCACCAGCCTTGGCAGAGTTAGAGAATGGTTGGACTGGATGATCTTAAAGGTCTTTTCCAACAGAAATAGTTCGGTTGGACTGGATGATCTTAAAGGTCTTTTCCAACAGAAATAGTTCTATGATTCTACTGATTGCAAATAAAAATACTTCTCTGTTATGGAAGGAGAGAAGTCTCCTATCCAAAAGAACTGCCATAGGTTCCCCCAAATCCTGAAATGTGTTTGAAATATAAATGAACATTTTGTGTCCCAGCCAGCATATTTTGGAAATTCATAGATTCATAGAATGGTTTGGGTTGGAAGGGAGCTTAAAGATCATCTAGTTCCAGCCCCCCTGCCATAGGCAGGGACACCTTGCACTAGAGCAGGTCACTCAAGGCCTCATCCATCCTGGGGGGAGGAATCCACAGCCCCCTTGGGCAACCTGATCCAGTGTCTCACCACTCTCACTGGAAAGAATTTCTTCCTAATCTCCATTCTGAATCAGCCCTCCTTAAGCTCAAAGGCATTCCCGCTCATCCTATCACTGAAAGCCCTTGTCGAAAGTCACTTCCCGGCTTTCTTGTAGCCCCGCTTCGGGTACATGAAGGCTGCTCTAAGGTCTCCTTAGGGCATTCTCTTCTCTAGGTTGAACAGCCTCAACTCTCTTGGTCTTCACATAGGGGAGGTTCTCCCGTCCTCCGAACATCTTTATGGCTTGCTCTGGACCTGCTCCAGCAGCTCCATGTCCCTCATATGCTGAGAGCACCAGAACTGGACACAGTACTGTAGGTGTGGTCACAGAGAACAAAGGGGCAGAATCCCCTCCCTGTACTGCTGCTCTCACTGCTTTGGATGCAGCCCAGCACACAGCTGCCTTCTCAGCTGCCAGTGACCATTGCTGCCTCTTGGCGAGTTTTTCATCAGCTGACATCCCTAAGGCCTTCTCCTCTAGACTGCTCTTAAGCCAGTCCTTGTGCTTGGAATTGCCCTGACCCAGTAAGACCTTGCATTTGGCCTTGGAATTTTGTTTGAGCCCATCCTTCAAGCTCAGAGTGAGTACCACAGGCTGAACAAAGACTGAGGAGAGCTGCTGGGAGGTGTGCTCTGCTGACAGGCAGTGCTTTTGTAGCTGTGTGTTTACTGCTGTTCAGCTTTACTGACCTTTGAAAAGATTCAAATACAAATATTTTTCTCTGTGGCCAGAGCGATTTCACTGTGCTCAACCACACAAAGGCTTTCTGTGAGAGAAGCCTCAAGGGGATACAAGGTGGAAGGAATTTCTCATAGTTTGAGGTCTGATTGTTATAACCCTGAGCTGTAATACTATGCAAGGGTGCAGAAGTAAGAGGAGTGTTTATTTTGTGCAAGCTCAAGTGGAATATGTTTATTGCTTTTTTTTTTTTGGTTGGTTGGTTGTGGGGGTGTTTGTGTTGGGGTTTGCGTGTGTTTGTTTTTCTTTTGAAATCTGTTTTCAAAGCCCTGAGTAATACAACCTGAGGGTTAAAGCTGTGAGAGAGGAATGTTATTGCTTGTGGTTGCAAGCTCTTTCCTGCAGGATCAGCACAGAAGTATGATGTGAGGGGAAGCAAGTTGCCCCTGCCTGTGTGATTCACACCTTGTACCTGACGTGGGACTTCTGTGCAACTCCCACAGCTGCTGTTGAACAGCTGGAGTTTCGGTGCAAGGTGTTCAAAAGTAGAACACTCTGATTGGGGTGCAGAAAGGAAGGAAGGAATGAAAGTTTGGTTACCTGTATTGAATCTTGTCGGTTCTCTGCCTATACTGACCACAGTCTTTAGAGTATCACTGTCAGGAACACTTCATAGATCTTCCTTCATAGATGATGCTGACCACATTGCATGATGAATACTTTCTTGCCATTCATTGGCAAATGCCAGCTACATTTCCTGTCTCTGATAAAAGTCCATTGAATACAACACTTTATTAAATGTGACTGAGATTCACAGATTCAGATTGCATTGCGTTGAAAAGGACCTTCAAAGATCACATCCAATTCCCTTGCACTCAGCAGGGAAACTTCTTTTAGCCTGTATTCATAGGAGAGGTGCTCCAACCCTCTGGTCATCTTTGTGGCCCTCCTGGACCCTTTCCAGCAGGTCTATGTCTCTCTCATGTTGGGAACCCCATAGCAATGCACAGCACTGCAGTTGCTCACCAGAGCAGAGTGGCAGAATCCCCTCCCTACATTTGCTGGCCACATTTCTTTTGATGCAGCCCAGGATGACATTGGTCTTCTGGGCCACAGACACCCATTGCTGACTCATGTCCAGCTTTCAGGCAGTCCTTCTCTGAAAGGTTGCTCTCAATCCCATCATTCCCCAGCCTGGATTAATACAGAGTGTTGCCCCAGCCTAGGTGCAGGACCTTGCATTCTGCCTCATTGAACCTCATGAGATTCTCTTCAGGTCCGCGCCTCTCCAGCCTGTCCAGATCCCTCTGAATGTCATCCATCCTGTCCTTCAGTCTTTTCAACTGCACCACTCAGCTTGGTGTCGTCTACAAACTTGTCAATATTCAGATAACATCTCATCACCAAAAAAGGTGCTTTGGAAGGGCAGTAATCCTTCCCTTATCCATCCTTAACAAGGCACTACCACCCTTATTCCATGACCTTTTTTTTTGCCACTGCATTCACATACTCCAGATGATTTAGGCTGGATATTAGGAGAAATTTCCTCACTGCAGGAGTGGTCAGGCGTTGGAACAGGCTGCCCAGTGAAGTGGTTGAGTTGTCATCCTTGAAGGTGTTCAAAAAGCACATTGACGTGGCACTTTGGGGCATGGTTTATTTGGCATAGCGGTGTTGGATTGGTGGCTTGAATAGCTGATCTAAAGGTATTTACCAACTCAAACAATTCTATGATTGTATGAGTAAGATGATGAAAAGTAATGTAACAATGAACTCTGTGCTCTGGTCTCATTTATCATGCTCTGTACAAACACTTTAGCCAGGAACACTGGGCCAGCAAAGGTAAAATTTGAATTTCCAGAAAAAACTGCACAGCAGCCACTAATTGTGGCAGATCACAACAGGAAAAAGACAATAAACAGCCCCAGTATTTGTCATTCTTACTATCTGATTTATTCTTTTCAATGTGATTTTCTGCAAAACTCAAAGTCCATTAATGTTCTGCCCTCTCAAAACTGTGACATCTTTGGACTACACAGCAGTAACAGTAACTTAATGTTGTAGTTAGATAATGCATATGAGATGTTTTTGGAATTAAATTACATGTGCACAGGTTCAAACAGGTTGCATTCGGCTGGAAGGGACTCTCAAAGGTCATCTTGGCTAAACCCTCTGAACTCAGCAGAGGCACCTACAACAAGAGCAGGCTGCCTAGGGCGACATCAAGTTGAATCTTGAATGTCTTCAGGGACAGGGCCTCAACCACATCACTGGGAAACCTGTTCCAGTATTTCACCACCCACATTGTGAGAATTTTCCTCTTGATGCCCAGCCTAAATCTCACCTGCTCCAGTTTCAAACCATTGCCCCTTGTCCTGTCTCTGCAAGGCCTTTTAAACAGTCCCTCCTCAGGGCCTACAGCCTTTCTGTAGGTCCCCTTCAAATGCTTAAACATAGCTCTAAGGTCTTGCTGATGCCTTCTCCTCTCCAGACTGAACTGCCGCAGTTCTCTCAGCCTGTCCCCACAAATAAGGTCCTGGAGCCCTCTGATCATAAAATCATAGAATCATCCAGGTTGCAAGAGACCTCCAAGATCATCCAGTCAAACCTCTCACCCAGCCTTGTCCAATCAACTAGATCGTGGCACTAAGTGCCTCATCCAGTCTTTTATTGAACCCCTGCAGGGATGGTGACTCCACCACCTCCCTGGACAGCCCATTCCAATGCCAATCACTCTCTCCGTGAAGAACTCCCTCCTAACATCCAGCCTATACTTGTCCTGTCACAACTTGAGACTCTGTCCCTTTGTTCTATTGCTGGTTGCCTGGGAGAAGAGACCAACCCCCACCTGGCTACAGCCTGTCTTAAGGCAGTTGTAGACAGCAGTGAGGTCTGCCTCTTATCCAGGCTGCACACCCCCAGCTCCCTCAGCCTCTCCTCACAGGACTGTGTTCCAGGCCCCTCACCAGCTTCGTCACCCTTCTCTGGACATGTTCCAGTATCTCAACATCTCTCTTGAATTGAGGGGCACAGAATTGGACACAGTACTCAAGGTGTGGCCTGACCAATGCTGAGTACAGGGACAGAATAACCTCCCTTGTCCTACTGGCCACACTATTCCTGATACAGGCCAGGATGCCGTTGGCTCTCCTGCCCACCTGGGCACACTGCTGGCTCATCTTCAGCTACTATCTACCAGTACCCCCAGGTCCCTTTCTTCCTGGCTGCTCTCCAGCCACTCTGTCCCCAGCCTGTAGTGCTGCATGGGGTTGTTGTGGCCAAAGTGTAGAAGAGCCCTGCACTTGGCCTTGTTAAATCTCATCCCATTGGCCTCTGCCCACCCATCCAGCCTGTCAAGATCTCTTCGTAACCCTCCTCTGGCCCCTCTCCAGCAAGTCCATGTCTCTCTTGTGTTGAGGGCCACAGAGCAGGACACAGCACTGCAAGTGAGCAGAGCAGAGGGGCAGAAAGACCTCTCTCAACCTGCTGACAGTGCTGTTTTTGTTGCAGCCCAGGACTGAAAAGGGTGAAGTGAGATGAAAAAAAGGAATTGCTATACTAAAGCAAGAATAGTAATCCATCTCATTTAATGTCTTTCTCTGCCAGTGGCCAGCACTGTGAAATTCAGAAGAACTCTGTGCTAAATGCTTTCACATGAAATGGTTCTTTCTGCTGCTTCTCTTGCAGTCTGTTTGTCATAGAATGTGTTAAATCCTTTTCCAAATTTTACTTCAGGAATCATTTTAAAGCACCTCTAAAAGTTCTTTTTATTGAAATCAACATCTGCTCCCATTTAAAAAAAGTTGTGCTGATTTTTGGCCTCTGTGATCCTCGTTCCATAAGATCTCATAGGCTTATTATGCTTTGAGTGGAAATGGTATTTACCTTTACAGACTTTTACAATTGCTGTCTTCCAGCATTGCAGAAGAGATATGACAACAGAAGTGGAGGGAAGTTTCCATTATGACTTCTGTGTTGCTTAATGTTCTGTATGAATTATCATGTCATAGTTCTGTGGTGATGCACTTAAAATGATTACATTGTTTTGAGGCTGAGATTTCTTACCAAAAAAAAATATCCAAACAAACAAAAAGCATCAAAGAAATGGAAAATTCCTGGGAGGAAAGGGAAGGCCTTTCAGTAGCTGGTGGGGGCCTACAAGAAAGCTGCAGAGAGATTGTTTTTAAAGGCCTGCAGTGACGAGAGGCAATGGTTTGAAATTTAAGTGGCAGGACCAGAGGGCATGGTCTGAAGCTGTGCCAGGGGAGATTTAGGTTGGGTATTAGGAAGCGCTTCCTGACAGAAAGGCTGATTAGGCACTGGAATGGACTGCCCAGGGAGGTGGTGGAGTCAGCATCCCTGGAGATCTTTAAGAAAAGATTGGATGTGGCACTTGGTGGCAT
Organism: Tricholaema leucomelas; assembly: GCA_013400475.1. Lineage (NCBI taxonomy): Eukaryota > Metazoa > Chordata > Aves > Piciformes > Lybiidae > Tricholaema lacrymosa > Tricholaema leucomelas. The sequence goes on along the minus strand of WAAF01005140.1, from coordinate 24,609 downwards.
GGCTTAGCTGATGTCGTGGTGTTAGGTTATAGGCTGGACTCGATGATCTCAGAAGTCTTTTCCAGCCTCAGCGATTCTGTGATTCTGTAATACCAGGCCAGAACCTTCCAGAGCCTTCCACAACTCTTCTCCTCCCACTCAGTCTCAGCAGGCCCAAGAGCAGGCTGAATTACCCCCTCACTAGACCCAGGCCTGCCACAGGCCTCAACAGGCCCTGTGGCGTAGCTGGAACCTCCCTGCCAGCCAAGGCCAAGAGAAAACCATCTCCCCCCCAAACCATAAAGCTTAGACATATTCCTGAGACAGAGGGAGGAGAAGAGAAAATTGGATGTGCACTCCCTTAAATAGGGAGTTAAAGGAACATGGAATAGAATAAGTAATTACGATGTCCTGTGTCCTCCTCCCAGGGCTTCCTAAGTCTTCTGGGTGACTTTCTTTGTGGTTATACCAATTAACTCTTAATTTCCTTTAACCCACAATGTTCCCAAAAGATTATTCCCACACATTTCAGTCCTTCTGGGCATTATCTCCATCACCCATGTCACACTGGCAGCTGTAACATTGTTTGTCCCCCAAATGCATTTAACCACTGGAAGGAGACTCTGTTGCCCTACCAGTTGTCTCCCACCGTGTCAAACAGCAGGCAGGGTTTAGTGGTGTCTTCAGCACCTTCTTGAGCTTAGGTGTGATTTCTAAGAAAGGCTTATCTTAAGATGATCAGGATCAAGTTTAAGATAACTTAAGTAAAGCTACTCTTTCTCTGGAAGAGAAATGATGGAAGTTCAATAAGGGCAAGGGCTGGGTACTGCACTTGGGTCACAACAACCCCATGAGCACTGTAGCTTGGGAAGGAGTGGCTGGAAAGGTGCCCAGCAAAAAGGGATCTGGGGTTGCTGTTTGACAGCTGACTGAAGGTGAACCAGTGTGTGTCCAGGTGGCCAAGAAGGACATCAGCATCCTGGCCTGGATCAGCTACACTGTGGCCAGCAGGAGCAGGGAAGTGGTTGTCCCCATGTACTCAGCACTGGTGAGGCTCCACTTTAAGTACTGGATTGAGTTTTGGGCCTCACTCTGTAAGAAGGCCATTGAGGTGCTGCAGCATGTCCAGAGAAGGACAGCAAAGCTGGTGGAAGATCTGTTGTGAAGGGGAAATTAATTGATGTGAGATGATATTTTCCAAAATTAATATTTTATTGATTTTGCTATTCAGAACTCTTGCCACCCCCAACCATTAATTTTAATAATATTTTGGTTCTTACATGGTCATGGAAACATTCTATGGATAATATCTAGATCTAGAAATAACCAGGAAAATGTTTAAACATTAACTGAACTGGAACAGAAGATTCCCGCAGTCAAATGCCACTTGCGGTCCATGTGCTGCTTGCCCAGTAGATGGGCTCAGGGAGCTCTTTCTGCTTATGGCAAAAGGCAATAGAGGATTACAAAGAGGCTTTTAAGCATTTACTCACAAATTGTTATTACCCAACTCGTGGGGGCTAGCCACAGTCCAGACAGTGCCCAAACACTTTCAGGGCATTCATCAAACGTTGAGACTTAATTCTTTCTGGCTTTTGGGGAAAGGATGCAGACAACCTCTGACCTTGTCTCCTGGCTTCTTCTGGATGATCTATATGTATGTCCAGGACTGCTAAGCAGGACTTTCAGGTGTAAAGTCAGATGTTGTGCAGTCTGAGCATGATGTCACGCTGACCACACAGGCCGATCGCGTACAGGCATCCAGGGTCTGCTCCTGGTAACTCGCGGCAGTAGAGTTTACCAGGCAAACAATAAGAGAGTAGGCAACTGCAACAGGCAACGGCAGACCATGTCTGAGCACAGCAGGGGAGCCAAGCAGGGAAGCAAAAGCACATTGTTTACCTGTGTATGTCCTTTTTATCAATGTGGGCCGAGATTATTTGCCCTTTGGATACAGAATAGCCAATCAGGACAGCAGTTAGCCAAACCATACCATATTAGGCAAAGCCACAGGCTCACTTTTCCCTAATTTGGGAAAAGCACAGGCCTTGCACTAGGCAGGCACAAGCTAAGTGTGCACCTTGTTTACCACAGGACCTCGGGCAGGTGAGACTCAGGGGCTACAGGTTCTTTTGTGTCCTTTTGTGTCCTTTTTCCCTTGCATGCCTCTCATAGAGCAGAAAATCATGCCTAGCCAAGGCAGGACATGAATAAGCCTATTTTGGGCCTATCAGGCCTACCACAACAGAGTCATAGAATCAGCCAGGTTGGAAGAGACCTCCAAGATCATCCAGTCCAACCTAGCACCCAGCCCTATCCAGTCAACTAGACTAAGTGCCCCATCCAGTCTTTTCTTGAATACCTGCAGGGATGGTGACTCTACCACCTCCCTGGGCAGCCCATTCCAATGGCAAATCACTCTCTCTGTGAAGAACTTCCTCCTAGCATCCAGCCTTTCCCAGTGCTTCTTAGCCTTTTGGCTAAGATCAAATGTAGTGCGTGTAGGATCTGGAGAACAGGTCTGGTGAGGAGCAGCTAAGGGAACTGGAGAAAATGAAGCTGAAACTTCATTGCTTTCTGCAGCTCCCTGAAAGGAGGTTGTAGTGAGGTGGAGATCCATCTCTCCTTTGTAGTCACAAGCAATAGGAGAAGAGGAAAAGGCCCCAAGCTGCACCAGGAGAAGTTTAAGTTGGATATTAGAAGAAACTTATTCTTCAACAGGGTTGTCAAAACCTGGAGAAGAGGAGTCTCGGAGGTGAATGTTTTGCTCTCTACAGCTCCCTGAAAGGAGGTTGTAGCCAGAGAGGTGTTGGTCTCTTCTTCCTAGTAACAAGTGGTAGAAAGTGAAAATGGCCTCAAATTGTGCCAAGGAAGTTTTGGGTTGAATGTTGGGAAAATTTGTTCCCTGAAATGCTGCCCAGGAAAGTGGTGGAGTCCAAGTGTGTAGATGTAGTGCTGAGGGACTGACAGTTTCACCCAGTGGTCATAAGGTCCCTGAGCGTTCGAGCTCTTGTGTAGGTGTTACATGAGGTAATTCACTGAAGTTTTCATCCATGATAGTTTTCATCATCTAAGAATACTTTTTTTCCCTCTATTCTTTCCTTCTGAGTTTACAATACAAGAGTAAACGTGGAGAATCTGCAAACATACTCTGTTCTTCTTATTCCAAGGACAGTGGCACTCACTGGGCACTCAAAGAACTCCCTGCTGCATTTTGCCTGGAAGGTTTAGCTGTATTCTAACACTTGGTTTGCAAACTCAAGTGGCAGATTTGTTCTCACAGCCAGGACATGAAAACAAACTATCAAGTCACCCTGCTGTATGTAGTTGTGAAAACAGAAATTAACCTCTGGCACAGTTATTTGCCTGCATTTCACGACCCTTTTTTAAAACATTAATGACTGTTTAAAGCCTTTTCCCCATGTGGCTAACACTGTGTTAGTTCAGTGCTAGATAAGACACCACAGTTTTGCTTTATCACTTGAAAAAACATTGAGACCAAACCCCAGCTGATTCTCAGGAGATGACAGCCTTCTCTGTTCATGCCAAGAAGATTAAGACTAGCCTGCTTGCGATGGCTAAATATAGATTTTTGGACTTTTCCAAAGGGATGGTAGGTGGGGAAATACTGGCTGGAGAATGCTATAAATGTAAAAACAGTTGTGGATTGAACTGAGGACAGAGACAAAATGATTTCCAAAGCTGAGATGTATTGAGCAGTTGTGACTGTGTGATTAAGCCACTTACAGCCTGCGTTCACCTGTATAGTTTGAAGAGAAAAGAGGTTGTCTTTTTGGGTTTTATTCTGGTGTGGGAGAAATTAAAGTGCAGACAAATGAGCCTTTGCATTTTTCTCCCTATTTCCTTCCACATAATGTCATCATCTGTTGTAATTTAAATAGTAACCTTGCAAACAACAGGGGAAGGAATCTCTGGTGAGACCTCATCTGCAGTTCTGTGTCCATCTCTGGTGCCTCCAACACAAGAGAGGCATGGACCTGCTGGAATGGGTGCAGAGGACGGCCACAAAGATGATCAGAGAGCTGGAGAACCTCCACTGTAGTTCTTCACGATGAGAGTGGAGAAATACTGGAACAGGTTGCCCAGGGATGTGGTTGAGACTCTGTCCCTGGAGACACTGAAAATCAAACTTGCTGTGTCCCTGCGTAGCCTGCTGTAGTTGGAGGTGTCCCTGGTGAGTGCAGGGGGTTTGACCAAGATGATCTTTGAGGGTTCCTTCCAACCTGATGCAATGTGTGGATCTGTAAATCACTCTGCTGCTTGACCCAAGCATATTGGTGTAATTTTTTTTTCTTGATAAATGTTCAGAACAACAAGCAGGAGAAAGGCCTCGGAAAGGCAGCACAGGGTTGTTTATTCCCACACAGAGATGACAGTTTCTTCCTCTGTGGCAGACTGGAAACCTGACTGCCATGCTAATTCTGTGTGTTCTCTGACTGTGTAAAAGGCAGCATCATTTATAGGAAAACTGTAATAACTATCAACAAGGAAAAGATAGGGTCCTGCCCCTGGGGAGGAACAACCCACTGCAGCAGTACAAGTGAGGGACCTGCTGGAAAGCAGCTCTGCGAACAAAGACCTAAGAGCGCTGATTGATTAGAAGTTCACCATGAGCCAGCAATAGGCCCTTGTATCCAAGAAGGTCAGTGGTATTCTGGGGTGCATGAAGAGTGTGGCCAGCATGTCGAGGGAGAGGTTCTCCTCTCTCTCTAGACTACCCTGGTGAGGCCACACCTGGAGTAATGAGTCCAGTTCTGGGCTTCATGGTTGTAGAGGAATAGAGAACTACTGGAGAGAGCCCAGCAGAGGGCTGTGAGGGTGATTAGGGGACCAGAACATCTCTGTGAGAAGGAAAGGCTGAGAGACCTGGGGCTATTTAGCTTGGAGATGAGCAGCCTGACTGGATCTTCTCAATGCTCATCAAGAGCTAAAGGATGGGGGGCAAGAAGATGGGGTCAGATTCTTCAGTGATAGCCAGTGATAGAAGAAGGGGCAGTGGGGTGCAAACTAGAACACAGGAGATTTCACTTGAACTTAAGAAGAAACTTTCCTGTGAGGGTGCTGGAGCCCTGGAGCAGGCTGTCCAGAATGGTTATGGGATGTCTGGAGAGCTTCCAAACCCACCTGGACATTTTGATTCTGGGCAAGCTTCTGTGAGTGACCCTGCTTTAGCAAGGAGTTTGGTCCAAATGATCTCCAGAGGTCCCTTCCAACCCCCACCGTTCTGGGATTCTGTGATGCTTTGGTTATTGTCAAAGAGAAGCAGGTTTTGATATATAAAAGCTTTAGTTTGTTTGTCATGGGGCTTCTCCCACCTCAGACTACACGAAGCCGTATTTACTCTTTATTTTGTTCTACAAGTTAACCACAAGCCTCATTTTTTGATTGCCACAAGTATGCAGTGGACAAAGTGCTATTTTCCTAAATTTAAACTGGTGGCACACCCATTTTAAAGGTGATTCATCCTAATTTCAGTGTGCAGGCTTGTGACCATATGAACCCATGAGATCCTTCAGCATGAAATGGATCTTCCTTTGTTAACATCTCAAGACTGTCACATGAGGAGGGTTAGGTACAGACTGTGCAGCATAATGCAGGCAAATTTTAAGTGATGTGTGCCAAAAGATTTGTGTTGCTGCTAGGGAAGATAAAGAAGAGGTTAACTCTTTGTTCCAGGCTTCTTTCAGGTATTTGAATTCTCCTATCACCATGATGCAGCTGAATGTTGTGGAGACACCCATGTGTCACAACAGGGTATTTGCCAGTCAGGCTGTGCCTGCCCCATGGGGACTCCCTCTGCAGTTCAGATGACAGGTGTGGTGCAAAGCAAAGCTCCTGAGATAATGCCTTTGAGTGGGCACAAGGAGAGGTTATTTTTACAACGATTTTGAGAGAAGGTATGATTTAGAAAAAGGGGGGGGGAGTTTTATGAAGCAATATTGGTCAGGTCTGTTTTGACAGCCTGGGTACCCTTGTGTTATTCCTGTTGTCTCTTGGTGCTTCCAAAAGAGATGTGTGAAAATGAGAGTCTGGATGCACAAAATTAATTATGTTCATGTTAGGGTTGCTTTTTTGTTGCCGTTTAATGACAGAAATCCAGCAATACCTCATTAAAGTTACTGCAGAATGTGCTGAGTTATTTGTAGGCTTGGCTGGACTGTGTTCTCAAGGCTGAGAGTGATGGAGTGAATAGACACGCTTTCTTGTGACAGACATCTATTTGACAGCAGGGTTCTGGTTGAGTTCTTCTTGTCCCTTCCCTCTGTTTGTTCTCTAGGGGTGCTGGGTGAAAGATAAGCTTTATCCACGTACTGTAGGTATGAATCCACGTGGGAAACAAAAATGACAAAATAAGCTACCTGGAAATGGATTCTGTTCTTGCTATCAAAGTGGCTTTGTTTTCCTTTTCATATTTTGCTTTCTTGCTCCTTATCTTAGTCTTGTGTTTATCTACTTTTAATCCCACCTTCATCTTTTCAGTCTCCATTGGAATCAATGGATTTGTATTGGGCTGGGAAAGGCTCAGCTGAAGAGACTCTGCAGTCATAGGTCACATACTGGTGACACATTGAATTAGCAAATTGTCTTTCCTGGAGCGGTCTTTTAGTTGTAGATCTCTGTTGCTGACTATAGAATCATATCATCATTTCAGGGAGAAAAGCCCTTGAAAATCAAGTCCAACCATCCTCTAACTCCACCAAGGCTGGTGCTAAACCATAGAATGGTTTAGGTTGGAAGGGACCTCAAGGATCATCCAGCTCCAACCCCCTGCCATAGGCAGGGACACCTCCCACTAGATCAGGCTGCTCAAGGCCTCATCCAGCCTGGCTTTAAACGCCTCCAGGGAGGAAGCATCCACAACCTCCCTGGGCAACGTGTTCCAGTGTCTTACCACCCTCACTGTAAAGAACTTCCTCCTAACATCCAGTCGGAATCTCCCCTCTTCCAGCTTAAACCCATTCCCCCTCATCCTGACATTACTAGACCGTGTAAATAGTCCCTCCCCAGCTTTCCTGTAGGCTCCCTTCAGATACTGGAAAGCCACTCTAAGGTCTCCTCGAAGCCTTCTCTTCTCCAGGCTGAAGAGCCCCAACTCTCTCAGCCTGTCCTCATAGCAGAGGTGCTCCAGCCCTCTGATCATCTTCGTGGCTCTCCTCTGGATCCGCTCCAGCAGTTCTATGTCCTAAACCATGTCCCACATCTTTACATCTCTGCCTCTTTTAAACACATGCAGGGATGGGGATTCAGCCACCTCTCTGGGCAGCCTGTTCTAGGGTTTGAGAACCCTTTTAGTTAAGAAGTTTCTTGTAACATCCAACCTAAACCTCCCATGCAAATGAGGCCATTTCCTCTCATCCTGTCACTTGTTACTAGGGAGAAGGGACTGATACCCACTGTACACTTAACATCTGGCAGGATGTTAAGTATACATACAGTTCTTGCCATACTTGATTTTTTTTTTAAGTCAGTTTTGTCTTCTGTAGGATTTTATTTATGGATGTTTGACAGAAATATGTGGAAATAAGTCTTCCATGACAGCCCTAGCACAAATCTGCTATCCAGAAGGGCAGCTTGTGTTCATGCAAACTTACCCAAGTTGTATCAGGATTTCCTTGGAGATAGATAGCAGTGGTTTTATACTATGTACTTAATGCAGGATTCCAAACTGTCATGGAAATACCAGATAATTCTTCAAACCTGTGTTTCCTTTTGCTGCTGGTACCTCTGGGTACTGGAGTCTCCTTATTTGAAAGAAGCAATATTTAAATTGCAACCCGTAATTACCACTAACTTAGAAATCATTGTGCACTAGAATTACCCATCTATAAGATCTGGCTTTTAACCTCTGTGTCCCTTTGTCTTGTTTATGTATTTTATGTTCATCCAAGAGATGAGCTACAACATCACCAGGAAAAGCTCTACCACAGCACAGTGAGCAAACCTCCACTAACCTGGAGGAATTATCCATAGGGTGAGAGTGAATTGTACTTCCTTGCCAAATACAAAATACATATGCCATGGATATGGCAATGGGAAAAAGAAGTGTATGATTTATGACTTGGATGTCAGACCAGAGTAATACGATGTGCAAGGCCCTATGGTTGGTTGTTATAATTCACGACTCCTGTAATATAGGCACAAACCCAAAAGCACAGAGCTGTCAGCCAATTAATTGTGAATTAATAGAAATTCCCTCAAGTGTCAAAGGCAAAGACATAACACTAAAATGGTTTATATATGAGTGTGATCTATTGATACCTGCTTCCCATCCTGACATCCATGCCCTTGGGATGTGTATTCTCTGCTTACTGAAAACTGATTCAGCAATGACATCACATCTCAAATATTGTGTCCAGTTCTGGGCCCCTCAATTTGAGAAGGACCTCAGGGAACTGATTAAAAGAGTCTAGCACAGAGCCACAAAGATGCTGAAGGCAGTGGAACATCTCCCTTGTGAGGAAAGGCTAAGGGAGCTGGGGCTCTTTAGCCTGGAGAAGAGAAGCTGGAGGGATGACCTTGGTCATGTTTATAAAGATGTGCAGGGCACATGTTGGGAGAATAGAGCCAGGCTCTACTCAGTGATGTCCAGTAATAGGACAAGGGGCAATGGGTGCAAGCTGGAACAGAGGAGGTTCCCCAGGAACATAAGGGAAACATTTCAGTGTGAAAGTGCCAGAGCCCTGGAGCAGGCTGCCCCGAGGGGTTGTGGAGTCTCCTTCTCTGGAGACATTGAAAATTCTCCTGAATGCATTCCTGTGTGACCTGCCCCAGGTGATCCTGCTCTGGCAGAGGGTTGGACTGGATGATCTTTTAATGTCCTTTCTAACTCCTAATACTCTGTCATTCTGTGATTTCTCCTTCCCATTTTCCGAAATCTTGACCCTCAAAACTGTGCTGGATTACACTTATTACTCCCACGGTTCTTACTCTCAGCACAAATTCCTTCTGGGAGCTTCCATGTGTTGTGTTCTTGAATAGGGTTTATTACACAAAGGGTGAGTCAATTTCTTTTTCATTAACTATGAAGTTTCCTCTTCCAGGTTTTCACAGGCATACTCTTAACCATAACACTTCTGTGAAGATAGTACATGTGGAAGTGTTTAGTGCTCTAGCTCACCTCTTTAAAATGCAGTGCAAGTTGTTATGCTTGACACTGGGATTTTGTAAGGTGACTAAAGTAATTAGCACCCAAATTCCTCTGGCTCAAAAAAAAAAAAAAGGACTCATTGTTAAATCATTTTTGACTATTTCATTGTTACACTTTTATTTTTTTTACTGTCAGATCACTGTAACTTCCAAAGTTGGCAAAATATTTGTGTTCTATTGAAGCAGACAATAAAATATAGAGAGTGTAGGAGCCATCTGCCTTGTCAAAAGCTTGAGCTAAACCTGACTCCCCAGTGTCTATGCTGCTGGTTGAACCTGCTGCTGTTTTGAAGGCTTTCCCCCATGAATTGGTGACAGGACGAAGCAAATCTTGAACAGCAGCAGGTGTGAGGAAATGAAATCCCCTCCCTCCTTGTCAAGCATAGCTGTGAGAAAAAAAACTACTGAAGAGTCCAACTTTCTGTTGGTATCTGTGAAATTTGCTGCTGTTGCTAAAACTTTACCTTTTTTTACTACTAAAATGCCATGGTTTCTGCAACTGGAGGGAAAAAATTGTCTTGTACCTCTCTAAAATTTAATTTTCTGCAAATGTTGTTAATTGTAGATTTCCCCTGTCACTTCTTTCTGTTGTAGGCAAGGGGAAGAAGAAATCTTGTTGGTCCTTTGGATCCATCATGGGGATGTTCATAAATGAAGGAGATCTCTTCAAGAAATGTCATGGTCAGGAGTTGTGCTCACGTGGAACACACAATAAGAGAAGCAAAACTAGGGGCAAGTCATTACGGCAGATCCTCTATTTCTTTCCCAGCCATACCCCACCAGGAAATTATGGAAGTAATGAAACATGTTTAAAAAGAACAACTCACCATGATGACAAGAAAGCCCTTAGGATTCATTTAGCTTTTGACTTTACTGGCCCACCACCTTCACCACTTACTCTACAGTGAAAACTCTGGAAGACAGCCCAAAAAGAAAAGTTGCAGCTGTATTCCTGAAACAACAGAAGCATGAGCTGAGGGGTTTGATATTGCCAGTCAGTGAAATGAAACTGGAGAGAATCAGTTATTAGAAGGCCACTGCTGCTACACAGCAAAATCTCCTGTGGAGGCTATTTAGAGGTAGGAACAGAGAGGTAGGGCTTTTGAGAAACCACTTCAGCCTGCAGACTTCCCTGAGTGGAAAATGACTCCTTGGCATCAGGGACAGCACTTTGCAGCTACACCATTGCTCAACTTGAAATCGCTCAGGAGGACATCAGTTAGAGACATCCAGATTTGCTCTGAGGTAGTTCCTGTGTCTACAGGGCAGTGGAAAAACCTATGCAGAGATGCCCAAGCTGGACCTGGAAAAAGATGAAGTGCTTACAAAAAATGGCCTGTTTGAAGACAGAACAGCAGTGCAGGCATTTTGTGTCATCTCTGGTTAATTCATTGCTGTGTGGACTCCTCAGTGTTTTCACTCTTGCTCCGTGTAAGTGGCTGAACACCTGTGGACTGAAACCAACTCTTCTTCATCTTGGTGCTTCAGAGGAACCTTGTCCTGTGGGATTTCAGGTAGGAGATGGAGTTTTTGTGCAGCTAGAGTGGGGTGTGAAGAAAAGCTTTGTTGTCACCCTGTGCCTTTTCAGGAAGCCAATTTAATGTGTCTAACCTGACAGATTTGTGTTTTTCACTGCACATAGAATAGTTAGAAGATGAAGATGCTTGTGAAGTGTTGGCTGCAATGAAAGGGTAATAGAGTTTGTGGGCCTGTACAGACAAATTGACATTTTACTCTTTGCAGAGGGGCTACCTGAGCTTTTTCCTTGGGGGAGATGGCAACCCCTCATAACTTTCCTGATGTCTTCAGTCATCTGCCAGTGCTCTGCACTGATCTCCCAGGAGAATTTTCCACTACTTACATCTTATTGGCAGCTCCACATTGTTGGTGGTGTTTACTCATTCTTGGAGGTCTCCTCAGGCAGGCAGAGTGAGCAGAGCCCCCCTGCATGAGTGGCACAGGAGGATACACTGATGTTTTGTGCTCTACACTGATGCATTTGAGTGTGGTGGAGGGGGAAGAAGGGGTCAGCAGCCTGAGCAGTGCTGTAGGAAAGCTGCTTTGATAAGTTTCTTAGAGATAACCAGAGTACTGGCTGTGTGGTGTCTGACCCGTTGATTGTGCAGCAGCAGTAGGTTATTTGTGAACATTATCAGTAAGAGCATGATAAAGCCATGCTCAGGGAGCCCACATCCTGCATGGGGGAAAAAAACTTGCTTCTGATTTCTCAAGTGCTTATCTGAGGAGGTACTGATGGGTTTCTGGAGAAAGAAGTATTTTATTAACTGTGGTGTTCTTTCTGTGATTGAGTTTCCATGTTTAGTTTTCCATCCCCAGAAAACCTCAGTAAGCAGGGCTTATGTGCAGCAGGGGATGGGATTCCATCCTGTAAAAGCTGCTGTAAACAGGAATTTTGTGAGTGAATGATGCAGGATGTAAACCAGAGGAAACAGAACAAAGCAATAATAGTCACTTTGGAAGGCTTTAATTATCTTCAGACAGCTAAAAACAGTTATTTTTACATTGTGTGGCTCAAACTGAGCCAAGTCCCTTTTGCACCATTTGTCCAAAGTACTATAAGTGAGAAATCGAGAGCACAGAAGAACCTCTAAAGGCATTTTCTTGGTCTGCAGTTGTCAGAACACACAAGTCACTACCACTGTAAGACTACAGAAAATACAATAGTTTAATTCCTTTCCCTAAAAAATATGTTAGATATGTTCACACATTCATTCCCAAATCCTGTGTTTACATATTATTGCTTCACCAACAAAATGAAGTCCCCTTTACTACACGGGAAGGAAAATCTGGATGTATAGAGGAAATGAAAGTCAAACCTCATCTTAATCCACCATGATAACTAATGCATACATTGTACCCACAAAATGAGAGATTAAATTCTACTAAATATTAGCACTTCCTTCCAATGAAGTTTAAACTGGTTCCAGATCTTATTAAACCCTCTCGTGTTCTTCTCTAGGCCGTAAATTACTTCTTCGCTTGAAGACGTGACTTCAAAATTTGTACAGACATTCTAAGGCTCCCCAGATGAATGCAACAGCAGCAATGTCATAAAATGTGTTCATTACTTTTATCTGTTGGTGGTTGTTGCTAAGAAGTGGTAATCTAATGTTTACTAGTTTTTCTGCAGCTGCAAATATAACTCTAGGTGAAAGTCTTGATTTTTTTCTTCTTTTCGTTGGGGAGGGTGGAATTTTGAGCAGTAAAATATTCCCAGGCTCACATATGTATATTTTAAATTTTCACTATTAACCTAGTTGCATGTGTTGGAAATTGAGACGACTTTTTTGAGTCAAATGCAGGAAAAATGTATTGTCTTCAGCTCAGAATGCTTTGAGTGTAGAACTTGGATAACAAGTTAACCATGGCACAGCAATGTGCCCCTGTAGCCAAGAAAGCCAATGGGATCCTGGGGTGTATTAGGAAGAGTGTGTGCAGCAGATCAAGGGAGGTTCTTCTTCCCCTCTACTCTTCCCTGCTGAGACCTCATCTTGAATACTATGTTCAGTTTTGGGCTCCCCAGTTTCAGAGGGACAGGGATCTGCTGGAAAGGGTCCAACAGAGGGCTGCAAGGACGATTAGGGGACTGGAGGGCATGGCTTATGAGGAGAGGCTGAGGGACCTGGGGCTTTTTAGTCTGGAGAAAAGAAGACTGAGAGGGGATTTGATAAACGTTTCTAAGTATCTGAAGGCTGCCAGGAGAGGGGGACAGGCTCTGCTCACTTGCTCCCTGTGATAGGACAAGGAGCAATGGATGTAAGTTGCAGCAAAAGAGGTTCCACCTCAACATGACAGGGAACTTCTTTACTGTAAGGGTCACAGAGCACTGGAATAGGCTCCCCTGAGAGGTTGTGGAGTCTCCTTCTCTGGAGACTTTCAAGGCCTGTCTGGATGTGTTCCTCTGTGATCTGTGTTAGATAGTATTGTCCTGCTCTGGCAGGGGGGTTGGACTCGATGATCTCTTTGGGTCCCTTCCAACCTCTAACATCCTATGATCCTATGAACTTCTTTGTTCATGACTTTTGGTCACAGGTGAAGACAGACCTGAGGGCAAAAAAAGATCAAGCTCAGGTGTTTTTCATTTGCAAGGATGCAGGACTCTGGCTCTCTGTGGTGTGGGAGGGGAAGAATGTGGCTGTGGTTTATAACAACCCTGTGTTAACTCAATATCAGTACAGAAATCAAAGGGGGAGGAATAAGAAATTAATGAGGCTTGTCAAATTGTGTTCTGTTGTTTGAAAGTGAACACACATTACCACCCTATACCCCTGGAAAAAAAGGCAAACAGAAAAAATCAAGACCAAACCCAAAAAACCCCAACCAACCGAAACCACAATGAAGCAAACAAAGAAAGAAACCCCACTCCACACCCCCTATAAAAAAAAAAAAAGAAAGCTGCCCTCCCCCCCCAAAAAAAGGTCAAAAAGCAAAATCAACCCTCCAAAAACTTCATGGGTAGACAGAGTTAAGTAATGATTTTACAGCCATGAAAGCTAAGTTGTAACAATGACAACTATGCTTAGTTGTCATCTCAGTAGGATTTTCTGACTGAGAGGTGCTTCACCCATTGCTAAGCAGGAAAATGTCGTAACTCACTGGCCAGGAACAAGAAGAAAATCACAGAATGAGTCATGGAATGGCTTAGGGTGGGAGGGAGCTTAGAGATCATCTATTCCAATGCCCCTGCTTAGGCAGGGGTTCCTCTCAACTAGACTTGGTTGCCCAAGGCCTCATCCACTTGGCCTCAAACATGTCCAGGGAGGTGTCATCCACAGCCTCCCCAGACAACTTCCTAAGATCCAGTCTAACCCTACTCTTCCTCAGTTTCAAACCACTCCCCCTTGTCCTGTCTGTAGACAGCCTTATGGAAAGTCACTCTCCAGCTTTCCTGTAGGATCCCTTCAGGTATTGGAAAGCAGCTTTAAGGTCACTCTGGAGTCCTCTTCTCCAGGCTCAACAACCCAAACTCCCTCAGCCTGTCCTCATAGCAGAGGTGTTCCAGCTCTTGGATCACCTTTACAGCCCTCCTCTGGACTCATTCCAGCAGTTCCATATATTTTTTTATCATGGAGACACCAGAACTACAGATTAAATGAAAGTAAAACCTCATCTTAATTCATGATGACAATTAATGAAGCTCCTTCTGATGAGTAGGGATCTCATAGCAGGACAGAAAGATAACATGAAGGCAGTTTGGAGGAGTTCTCATATCCTCTCACCTGGCTGTGTAAATGCTGCTGGCCGGGACAATATTCTAAGACCTCTCCTACTGCATGTTCATTTCATGGAAAAGTTTCTTCTTACTTTTAAAAAACTGCCTTGCTGAATGCAGGTCTTCAATAGCAAACATCTCTGTTCTTAACTAGACCTTTTCCTCTCTAGTTTGTTGTTTCATGCTTTCATGTTTGTTCTCACGGAATCATATTGGCTGGAGAAGACCTTTAAAATCATTGACTACAACCATTCTCTGACTTTGCCAAGCCTGATGGTAAACCTGCCCCTCAGTACCACATCTCTGCCTTTTTGAAATACCTCTAGAGATGGGGATTCAACCTGGAGGGTCTGCTCATATGTTTGAGAGCTCTTCTAGTAAAGACGCTGCTTCTGATGTCCAACCTAAACCTCTGCTGGTGCAACCAGAAGCCATTTCTAGGAATCTATCTTTTATTTACATTAGACATGGCTAGCCAGACTCTTGAGAATAACTTTATGTGACTGCATTTAATATAAGACACCATCTCTTAGAAGGAGTAGCTTCTTTACACGTAGGAGTGTTCTAGTTTTCGTATTTCTGCATAGATGGTACCTGAATCAGACATTTTTTCTCGTCCTAAAAGGTGAAGCAGGGAATAAATACAGCCGAATGAGGGAGGTGATTCTCCCCCTGTAGTCTGCTCTCATGAGACCCCATCTACAGCACTGCATCCAGTTCTGGTGCCTCCAGCATAAGAGGAATGTGGAACTGCTGCAGCAGGTCTGCCATGAAGATGGTCAGAGAGCTGGAGAACCTTTCCTATGGGGACAGGCTGGGAGTTGAGACTATTCAGCCTGGAGAATAGAAGGCTCTGGGGACATCTTAGAGCAGCCTTACAACACTTGAAAGGGTCTGCATGAGAGCTGGGAAGGGACTTTTGACAAGAGATTGTAGTGATAGGACAAGAGGAAATGGATTAAAACTTGAGGAGAGCAGATTTAGACTGGAGATTAGGAAGAAATCCTTGACAGTGAGGGTGATGAGACACTTGAGAAGGCTGCCCATGGAGGTCATGGATGCCCCCTTCCTGAAGATTCTGAATGCCAGGTTGGATGAGGCCTCGAGCAAGCTGCTCTAGTGGATGGTGTCTAGCCATGGCAGAGGGGTTGGAACTGGATGGTCTTTAAGGTCCCTTCCAACCCAAACCATTCAATGAATCTTTGTGTTTATGTGTTTGAGAGCTGAAGTGATGTAGCTGGGTATCTGAGTGAGAAGCCTATGGAAATAGGTGTATCGTGTCGCTGACAACACTCCTTGGAATCCTTTTTCAAACTCCGTGAAGTACTGACTTCATCCTACTCTGCTGTGTTCTGGAGTCATTTAGCACTCTGCTTTTTTCAAAGGCAATTGCTTCTCTAAGCCACTGTGATATACCAGATTTTTGACAGCAGCCCAGCACTTGCTAGCATTCAGAAACTCTGCTGTAATACAAATGGCTCTCCCTGAATACAGTGGCAAGGCAAGATGTTTGGTTTTCATGTCTCAGAGCAAACTGAGAAACTAGTACTGGCATTAAAGAGAGCTGTGTTAAGGATTGTGTAGGAATCAAAAAGAGGTAGGGGAAGACTTCAGCAGAACAGGAATGGCATCACTTACTGCCTAAGGTAGATCACTCTGGAGGAAATAGGCTGGTTTCTGTCAAGTTGATGAAGCTGAGAGCTGTCACAGATGGAAATGTCTCTGCAACTTTCAAGACAAAACTCCTGATTCACACTCTTGTGTCGGGGAAGGGAATAGTAGCTTTTAATTCAGCATATAAAATTACTGCCTCTGAACTTCAGAGCACAGTGACTTGGGCATGTCACAAAGCAGCAGACTATCTGAAGTGGACAGGAACCTCTGCACCCCATCAAAGCCCTTGCTCAAAACAGGGTCAGCTATAATAGGGGGTTCTGGTCTGTATCCGCTTGGTGTCTGAATATTCCAAGGATGGAGACTCAATTACAGAGTTTCTCAGTGCTTGCCTAACCTCAGAGTAGGAAAGCTTTATCCTTATGTTGAAGAGTGTGCCCATTGCTTCTTGTCCCATCAGTGAACACCATTGAGATGATCCTGTCTTTTTGATGGAATCCCCCTGGGACTTCCTTTGGCCATGCTGAGTTGTCTCAGGTCTCTGCTTGTGTGACAGGTCCTTTAATCTCTTAACTACCTTAATGGTGCTTTGCTGGACTCAGTCTTTAAGGGTTAACTCTGTTTTACTGCTTACACTGGGCTTCTAATTCGAATTAAGCTCCAGGTGTGTGTTATTTACACTAACAGGGACTTAGTTTGAAAACCTGAAGTATTTTTAAGTGGTTTTATTGCTGGTTTACTGTACATAGCAATGCTTTATGGGGCAGTTATTGACCTCTCTAGTGTATTAGCAAGTGCTGAACTGCTCCAGTGTTCTTCAGAACCTGCATATACAGCTGTCACTGTCACCTCTGAGCTATTTCAGGAAGATGGCTGTTTGTGTAAATCCACCTGTGACTTCTTATTTTACATCAAGAAGGGGTTGACTAAGCATAACCAAGGCTTGCTCTGTACTTGCACCAAAACTACACTGTTCTTGCCATTGTGGACAAGTCGAGACATCAGCACCATCCACCATGCTGCTCTCCTGCCCTCATCATTAGCAAGGACACTTCTTGATCATTTTGAGAGCCTCTCCAGTTTTTGGAATAAATGGAATTCAGTTTTGGAATAAATGGAAATCCAGCATAGACAGTTCCCTGGTGATTTTCTGCAGACACTGTGAATAAACTAGGAGTTAATTTCCTTTCACCTATTGTTTTACTTCTGTTAACTACCTAGGAGTGTACTTATCTCACCAAACCTCTGATCCTTTGAAATTAAATTACCCTTTCTTGGTGAACCAGATCAAAAAGAAAAGAAGAAAAGACCTTGCAAGACAGAATTATCTTAGCTTGTGCTGGTTTTCCTGATTAAGCACTAATAAGATGAATTCCCTCCCCCATGTGAATTATTTCCTTGGGGACTTCCCTGTTCTACTGCCCTTTGGTTATCTGTAAAAGGTGAAAAGTGATTTGTTAACACTTTTGAGTGTTTCAGAGC
Organism: Tricholaema leucomelas; assembly: GCA_013400475.1. Lineage (NCBI taxonomy): Eukaryota > Metazoa > Chordata > Aves > Piciformes > Lybiidae > Tricholaema lacrymosa > Tricholaema leucomelas. The sequence goes on along the minus strand of WAAF01005140.1, from coordinate 7,133 downwards.
TTGCAAAAAATGTGTTTCAAATGTAAATAGAGTCCTGCCACTAAGCTTATCACTTAAACTTATCTTAAAGTGCAAAAAGGTCCAAAAAATCCAAGAAAATCAAAGTGAAAAGGAAAAAAAAATAATCTTTGTATTGTTCATGAGTATTCAGTTTGGGAATTTTCAATCAAAGTTCATATGATTGAGCTTCAGCACAAAAATCTTTCTGAACGGCATCTTAGTGCTCAAGCAGAGCATAGCACCTAAGTGTAGAGTTGTGTATCACATAGAATCATGCAAGAATGATCTTTATAAGACAGACTCATAGGTATTAGTGACATTTTCTGATCCTTGTGTTTCCCATATGTCACTTTTTTTTATACGCATTCCAGGCTGCCAATCTCATAGTGAAATGCCAGTTCCTACCTTCCCTGTAGGTGCAATTAGTACAACTCCTTAGATATACTTCACAGAATCACAGACCATTAGGCATTGGAAGGGACCTCAAAAGATCATCCAGTCCAAGTCCCCTGCCAGAGCAGGATCAGCTAGGGCAGGTCACATAGGAACAGATTCAGGTGGGTTTTGAATGTTTCCAGAGAAGGAGACTCCACAACCTCTCTGGGCAGCCTGCTCCAGGGCTCTGCCACCCTCACACTGGAAAAGCTTTTCTTCATGTTCACGTGGAACCTCCTCTGCTCCAGCTTGCACTCACTGGCCCTTGTCATATCACTGGACATCACTGAGCAGAGTCTGGCTCCGTCCTCACACTGCCCTTCACATCTTTAGAACCATGAATAAGGTCACCTCTGAGATTCCTTCAAGATAAAGAGCCCCATCGCCCTCAGCCTTTTCCCACAAGGGAGATGTTCCATTTCCATGCAACCTGTTGTATATTCAGTTATATATTTTGCACAGTCTTGGTTACAGTTACATTTGAGGGCATTTTCCCTTTCAGGCTGATCTGTGCTTATCACAGCATGGCTATTTCATTCAGAGTTTAAAGATCCAGCCAACCCCAAATAAATTACTGAGAAAGGGTTTGATCACCTGGGGCTTGGCAATTCAGTTAGAGAATTCCTTATTATCACCCTAAAGTAATATCTCTGTAAATTGAAAGGTAATTTTGGCACGTAAAGACTTTAATGTTTGGTGGTTTTTTATTTCTTTGGATGCAGTGGCTCAGGCTTGCATTACTCTTGGGGGTTCTTAAATCATTAATATAAGGTATAACTTTTGACTCCAGACAGCTCTGATAACTGTAAATCTTTTCCACCATTAGGTAAAGTCTATAACTTGGACTACCCTGCCTAGTGATAGGTCAAGGGGCAGTGGGCACAAACTGGAACACAGAAAGTTTGACATGAACATCCTCTTGGGATAGAATCATAGGATGGGCTGGGCTGGAAGGAAGCTCCAAAGGTCATCCAGTCCAGCTGCCTCTGCAGTCAGCAGGGGCATCCTCAACTAGATCAGGTTGCTCAGACCCTTGTCAAGCCTCACCCTGAATATTTCCAGGGACTGGGGTCTCAAGCACCTCACCAGGCAACCTGTTCCAGTGTTCCACTACCCTCACGGTAAAAAACTTGTTCCCAACATCCAGCCTGAATCTGGTTTTCTCTAATTTTAAACCATTGCCCCTTGTCCTATCACTGCAGGCCTTTGCAAATAGTCCCTCTGCAGCCTTCTTGTCGCCCCCTTCAGGTAATGGAAGGCTGCTATTAGGTGTTCCTGGAGCCTTCTCTTCTCCAGGCTGAACAACCCCAGCTCCCTCAGCCTGTCCTCATAGCAGAGGTGCTTCAGCCCCCTGATCGTTTTCATGGCCCTTCTCTGGACCTGCTCCATCCTGTCCGTGTCCTTCCTGTATTGAGTGCTCCACCTTCTTTCCTACATATTAGCAAAGATGAAGAGTGAGATCAGTCGTAACCCTCAATAGGTGGCATTTTTTTAGTCCTGTGTTTATTAATTCAGCAGCTTCTAGAAAACTACCAATCAATATCCAAAGAGTAGGTCTCTCAGATCTTATGTCAGATACTTGCTGTCAAGCATATCATAGAATGTTAGGAGTTGGAAGGGAACTTGAAGGCTCATTGAGCAGGATCACCTAGGGCAGGTCACAGAGGATCTGTAAGGGGGCAGTACTCTCACAAAATGGTGGGGGTTGGAATTGATCTCTGGGCATCCTGATCCAGTGCTCCAGCGCTCCAGCACCCTCACAATAAAGAAGTTTGTCATTGTGCTGAGGTGGAATTTCCTGTGTTCCTGCTTTTACCCATAGTTCCTTGTCTTGTTACTGGGCACAACTGAAAAGAGCCTAGCACTTTCATCTTGACACCTACCCCTGAGATATCTATAGACATTACTAAGATACTACTAAGATCTTGCATTACTAAGATATTCAGACGTTACTAAGATCAAGTACTAAGTAGTACATTACTACACGTCCCATACATAAATACATCCTAATTGATATCAGTGGCTCCAACAGGTGTGACCTGTGTCAGGATTTTCCTTATAGAGCATACGCACAGAGTTTGCATAGAAATGTGTAAAAAGGAAAGATAAAAGGAGGCTCAGAAAAGAGTTCACACAAATCCAAGCTTAGCAGGTTACAAATGGGTGGTAGGAAAACCCAAAGGTACAATGGTAAACACTGAAAACACTAAGCAAGACTCTTCCTCTAGTGTCTGAGTTACAACTATTGAATGCTCTGAGGGAGCCATAGAGAAGAGTAATTTCTGGAAAAAAAATCTTCCGTTTTTGCCAACAGCTGATTCAGCAAGACCACAGAAGGGGTTTTCTGTGGTCTCCAGCTCCAAACACAGCAGAGATTTTGGTTGGCAACATGCTGCTGAACAAGGAGAGCAGCTAAAGGAACTTCAAGGAATAAGTAACTGTCTTTATTCCCCTCAGACTGAGAGGTTTTCTAAACAGCAGTGGTGTTTTGCAATACATCCAAATAAAACCAAGCATACTCTGGGTTTTATGTTAATAAATAAACATAATGTGCAAAGTAATGTGGTGTGCTAGGAATATTTAAGGATTTGTTTCGTTTCCTATACCACTGTTTTAGAGGAAAAAAAACCCAAACCTGACCCAGTCACAAATAGTTTTCCAAATGAGCTGTGATTCCAGATCTGAGTCACACTAATCACAGAACCTTTTGGATGTCCAATCCCCACTGGTACAGCAGGATCACCTAGGGCAGGTCACACAGGAATACATGCAGAAGGGTTTTGAATGTCTCTAGAGAAAGAGAATCTACAACCTCTCTGGGCAGCCTGCTTCAGGACTCTGGCAACCTCATTCTCACTGGAAGAGTTTTCCCTTATATTCATGTGGAACCTCCTCTGCTCCAGCTTCCACCCACTGCCCCTTGTCCTTCCATTGAACATCACTGAGCAGAGCCTGGCTCCATCCTCCCAACACTACCCTTCACATCATTATCACCATGAATTTCTGGCTCATGGTCATTCTTCTGTGCACCAGCACCCCTGGGTCCCTTTCCAGTACTCTCCAACAGGCACTCTGTTCTAAGGCAAATATCGCTGTGAGTTAATGGGCTGCTTTGGCCGGTGCTTCAGCCAATGTTTTGCAACCTGCTTTTGCCAAAGAGCACCTAATTGTGGAGACAACCAGAGATTAGCGAAAAGAGCGACCTCTGTCTCCCAGGAATGACTTCATGTGCAGTGATGAAAAGCCTTTTCTCCCTGGGATTTGCCTCATTCCTTTCTCTGTGTGTGCTTATTGCCTGTGCTGTGCAAAAAGCAATAACTAGCTTTGACATTATCTCCACTACTTCCGTGTCTCTAAAATTACAGTCCACTTCTGAGTTGGTTTCCCCCCCCAGACTTTATCAATTATGTTGTTCTTTTAACCTTTTATTCCTCCTTCCCTTCTGTTCTTTCTAATTCCACTTGATGATTCACAAAGGCTTTGCTGGTTACTTCCTAATAAAATACTTTGGTGCATTTTAAATTTATAGTGAGAGCATTGCAGACCTCACCTTGACTATGCTGCCTGACAAATAATAACTGTTCCTGGGGATTATGTGGATGCACTCAATTTAGAATGTTTGCTTGTATGTGTATATATATATATATTTTTTTTTTTTTACTGTAGAAAGGATTGATCAGAAAGTCACATTTTTATAATATCAGTTTTATCTTCCTTGGAAGTCACCAAGCAATTAAATCAAGAACTGAGGATAAGTGAAATATTATTTTCAGTTACCTGCAGGGAAAAACATCTTTTCTTGTAGATGCAGTGTAGATAAAACCAAAACGTCTGATTCTGAGCAGCTATGATCTCCATAGTGATGGCAGAGGTAGTTTGGAAGGGATATTTTATTCCTTTCTGTATAACTCTGTTTGGTAGAAATGAAAGGGAAACAGTCAATGGCATCCTGGCCTGTATCAGGAACAGTGTGGCCAGTAGGACAAGAGAGGTTATTCTTCCCCTGTACTGAACACTGGTCAGGCCACACCTTGAGTACTGTGTCCAGTTCTGGGCTCCTCAATTCAAGAGAAATGTTGAGGTGCTGTAACGTGTCCAGAGAAGGGCAACAGGGCTGGTGAACGGCCTGGAACACAAACCCTGTGAGGAGAGGCTGAGGGAGCTGGGGTTGTTTAGCCTGGAGAAGAGGAGGCTCAGGACAGACCTCATTGCTGTCTACAACTACCTGAAGGGAGGTTGTAGCCAGGTGGGGGTTGGTNCTCTTCCAACCTGATTGATTCTGTTCTAACAGTACGTATGATAAATGAACACAAAGGAACCCCAAATATGAGTAAAGCAGTTTTGATTATTTTGTTAAAGTGGGTGTTAGTAGAAATTGATTTGAGATACTTAGCTCTTATTGTATTGCTTGCTGTAAAGTTGATTATTCTGGTCTTAATTTTGTCCTGTCACGTTTGTTATTGACATAGTCATGGCTAAGCTCGATCAATGATCACAGCTGATTATCGTCACTAAAAATAATTATACATGGTTAATTCACATAATGTAGAAATCATCTGAGTAGTGAAATCATCATCTTGGTGGAATTTGAGTAGAAAATACAAGTGGAATGAAGTGAAAGAAGCAAAGTTCTGTAAGTGAATGTAGATGCATAGGATGGTTTAGGTTAGAAGGGACCCTAAAGGTGATCTAGTTCCACCTCATGCTACCACAGGCAGAGACAGCTTCCAGTAGACGAGGCTGTTCAAGACCTCATCCAGCCTGGTGTCCTGGAGTCCTGTGTACCCCAAAATTCCTCTCCCTCTGTGGTTTGAATGGGAGAGGAAAAGGCGCAAAAAGACCTGTTCCGCCCCCCCCCCCC
>WAAF01005139.1:74960-116460 GCA_013400475.1 Tricholaema leucomelas | reverse complement strand
TGCCCAGAGAGGTGACTGAGGCCCCATCTTTGGTGATATTCAAGGTGAGGTTCAACAAGGCTCTAGGAGACCTGATCTAGTTGAGGATATCCCTCCAACCTGGGTGATTCTATGATTCCATGAATCTATGAAAACATTAGCTCCAACTAATAGTGATCATATTCCTTCTATCTTCTGCTTACCTGTTTGGTTTTTTTCTTCTATGCTATATTTGGACTGTAAAATCTTTAGGGAAGGAACTATTTTTGTTTTAATTATTTTATCTTTAATTATAGAATAATAGAAGTATTTGGGTAGAAGGGGTATGAAATACCGTCTACTTTCAACCCTTTTTCCATGAGCAGGGATAACTGCCACTATAGAATAAAATAGAATCCACCAGGTTGGAAGAGACCTCCAAGATCATCCAGTCCAACCTAGCACCCAGCCCTAGCCAGTCAACTAGACCGTGGCACTAAGTGCCTCATCCAGGCATTGCTTGAACACCTCCAGGGATGGTGACTCTACCACTAGTCTTGCCTTAAACAAGTCCAAGAATGAGGCAACCACAGCCTCTTTGGCTCATGATATGCAAATTTCTGATGATTATTATGAAGAAATTAAATCCATCAGTGTAAGACTGTTTTCTTCCAAGAGCAAAAGAAACCCCAACCGTCTTCTATGTATATTTATGATTATATTTGCACTTGCTTTGTGAAATGCCTTTACATGAATGCTTAATTATTCCTTAATTAGGCAAGCCAGAAGTCAGAAAAGAAAGATTTTAAAAGACTTTCCCACTTGTGCTAAGGTTCATCAGAACATCTGCACTGGCTGTGAAGCAGAGTAGTCCAAAAATCAATGACATCTACCTTTAAATAAAATACAAAGTCAAAAAGGATCCATAATGTATCTGATAAAGGTCATGTGCCAGGGGCATTCAATAGCTTGAGACTATAGAAAAAGCTCCTGTAGAAGACACTCTCCTAGAAGAAATGTCAAGATCTGGTCACTCTTTTATACCCTGACTCTCTTTTGCTGACTCTCTTTACTGACTTTGATGGTTTTTCTTCTTTAAGTCTTCTGCAGTTTGACTGTGTTTGAGGAAGTTTCTGCACAGCATCACAACTATGCAAGATGTGTAGGTGTAGTTTGTCTGTTTCTAAGAGACAGGTGTGTGCATTTGCTCATGATAGAATCATAGAATCATAGAATGGTTTAGGCTGGAAGGGACCTCAAGGATCATCCAGCTCCAACCCCCTGCCATAGGCAGGGACACCTCCCACTAGAGCAGGCTGCTCAAGGCCTCATCCAGCCTGGCCTTAAATGCCTCCAGGGAGGAAGCATCCACAACCTCCCTGGGCAACCCGTTCTAGTGTCTCACCACCCTCACTTTAAAGAACTTCCTCCTAACATCCAGTCTAAAATGAAATGAAATGAAATGAGGTAAAATAAAAAGAAAGAAAATACCCGTTCCAGAGTCTTACCACCCTCACTGTGATGGTGAGGCTTACCTTTTCTCTCTGTTTTGCATTCAAGACCAGAATTATTTAGGGATCTATTAGCATTCTTAGTATGAGGAAGAAGAAGTGAGAAAGAAAGGTAAATCCTGTATTATCTGAGGTAATCTTTTATCCAAATATTTTTTCTTTATTGGTGCAAGACCTCTTCACCAGTGAAATGCAGGAATCTAGTCATGGCTGCCAGACGAATACAGCCCCATTTTTTTGTTTGTTTGTTTTAATTGAAGAGGTAAATGAGAACAAATTCTGGATCAGCAGATGCTGCAGAAATAGCAGTGTTGCCTTCCTCCCACCAGAGCTCCCCGTGGGAAATGCAGAAACCAGCTTGTTTGGCAGCTGCTGCTTTGTGAGAAGAGAGAGAGCACTGCTGGATGGGAAGATGTAGAGTGGTCCCAAAACCCAGGTGTGTAATCTCCTTGGTTGTTTTGCTTGGATCATTCATGCTTTGGAAGCATGACATTGCTGAATGAGGCATGTCATGGTCATTGTCGAAATAGCTCAGTGCACAACGAAAACCTTTTAACTCATGCATTTAGGAAACTGGGGGAAAAGGAAATGTCTTCCCATCTCTTGGTTGAAACACTAGCTTTGTTTATTGGCACAAGAAGGATGTTTCTAGTAATATGAAATCTGAGGTCTGGCAAAGCAAAGATTTGTTTTTAATTAGAAGGCAGCTGTCCCAGCCCAAATTAATTAATTGTAGTATCAAAGGTAGTCAGTTACATCAAGGCAAAAATGATCTTTGTTTTGTTTGCAGCATATGTCCCATCAAGACATCATACCATTTCGCTTGTGGTACATTGCTTTAGCACAGAGGGGATGTGTGCAAAACTCTTAGTAAAGAGTCAACTGATAGTTATGAAATTAATCAGCTCTCATGGTCAATTTTTGGCAGACAAATGTATGTAAATCAATTTTATTAGCATTTATAGAATCACAAGGCCACAGAATCATTCAGGCTCAAGGGACCTTGAGCGATCTCTGTTTCAACCTTTTCCTGAATGCAGGGGCTGCTGGTTAGATATCTCAGAGTTTTATCCAGTCAGGTTTTGAACACTCTTGAGGGGCAAGACTGCATAAGATGTTCCACTGCTTGACTGCCCTCATGGTGAAAAAGTGTTTTCTGATACCTAGTCTTCTTTGTCAGTCGCTTTATATCCTCCCACCAAGCCCCCCTGCAAAGAACTCAATGCTATCTTTTTACTGAACCAACTCAGTCCCCTGCCCAGATTCTGCAGGGTCTACTGCAGGATGAGAAAGATCTGGTCCCTCAGCCTGTCCTCACCATCAGAGTGCTCCACTCCCAGACATCTCAGGAAACCTTGCTTCAAACTAGATGTTAAGAAAGAGTTCTTTACAGTAAGAGTGGTGAGACACTGGTACAGGTTGCCCAGAGAGGTTGTGGATGCTCCCTCCTGGAGGTGTTCAAGGCCAGGCTGGATGAGGCTTTCAGTGACCTAGTTCTAGTGGAAGGTGTCCCTGCCTATGGTGAGGGTTTGGAACTGGACGATCTTTGATGTCGCTTCCAATCTAAACCAGTTTATGATGCCATGATTAAGCTTTACAATAATGACATAACTGAAACAGAAACAAAGCATTATAATTACTATTCAGACAGAGTTGAACATGATGAAGCTGTAGGGTGTTTCCTTGGCAATAGAGATACTGAAATATCTCTCTTTCCTTCTCCATGGTACACCCAATTCTTGGAAGCACACCTAAAAATGTTGTTTCAATAAATAACTAAACTACTGTGTCATTAAACAACATGGGTTTGGTCAAAAGAAATAAAAGTATCATGAACTAAAACCTGACCTCTGTTTATATAATTTTATGATATTTAGACAATGAGAAGCTAGATGAGCACTTCATTTAGATACCTGAGACTTTTGTGAACTTACAGAGAGAGTCACTTGCAAGCAGTTATTAAAGCTGTCGGGAAAAATGACAGAAGCCACTCACACCACTCACAAAAGCACTGTGATTCTCTACAGCCTGTAAATAACCCACCAGAACAGGCTGGGAGGTGATCTGCTGGAGAGCAGCCCTGTGAAGAGAGACCTGGGGGTCCTGGTGGCTAACAAGTTACCCATGGCACAGCAATGTGCCCCTGTGGCCAAGAAGGCCAATGGGATCCTGGGGTGCATTAGGAGTGTGTCCAGCAGATCAAGGGAGGTTCTCCTCCCCCTCTACTCTGCCCTGGGGAGACCTCATCTTGAATACTGTGTTCAGTTTTGGGCTCCCCAGTTGAAGAGGGACAGGGATCTGCCGGAGAGGGTCCAGCAGAGGGCTACAAGGATGATTAGGGGACAGGAGGGCATGGCTTATGAGGAGAGGCTGAGGGACCTGGGGCTGTTTAGTCTGGAGAAAAGAAGACTTAGAGGGGATTTGATAAATGTTTTTAAGTATCTGAAGGCTGCCAGGAGAGGGGGGACAGGATCTGCTCACTGCTCCCTGTGACAGGACAAGGAGCAATGGGTGTAAATTGCAGCAAAAGAGGTTCTGCCTCAACACAAGGGGGAACTTCTTTACAGTAAGGGTCACAGAGCACCGGAACAGGCTCCCCAGGGAGGTCGTGGAGTCTCCTTCTCTGGAGCTTTTCAAAGCCTGTTTGGATGTGTTCCTCTGTGATCTGTGTTAGATAGTACTGTCCTGCTCTGGCAAGGGGGTTGGACTCGATGGTCTCCTTGGATCCCTTCCAACCACTAACATCCTGTGATCCTGTGAAGCCTGTCTGATCAAGGAGAGGGGAGATATGATTGGTTTAGAAGCAAAACAAAGAGATCAAATTTGAATCAAAAATTTTGGTGAGTCCACTGAGAACACCAAATCAGGATGTAATGTCAGTTATGAAGATAGTAAGAAACATTCTGTATGGTGGGTGGGTAACACCTTTTGATGGGAAATGGCTAGCTGTGGAATGGAGGATGAGAATTCTTTGTCATACAAAGCTTCCTTTCAGTTGTGCTTTTCATAGGTTGCCGGGGTTAGATCGTGCAGCGACTGGAACGATGCTGAGACACCAATCTGATGAGCTGAACCTTTATTGCAGCTAAAAGCCCTGCTTATAGAGAGAACTAATACAATGTGTAGAATTCTGATAGGTTGCACAACAGAGTATGGGCTGTCCACATGCCCTAGGAGCAAATCTGCCTGGCCAGCCCCCCTTAGTCCTCTCACACAGCTAACTTTGCAGCTTCTCTGCCAACTTTTCAAGGTTGTTTTCCCTGAAGCTGCACTCCTTATCTCATATCCTTCTCTGTGTCCTAATGTTACCCCTCTTGCTCTCTTATTTTAAATCACTTAGCACTGCCCAAACACCAGGTATTAACATTTTTATTTCCACATTTGATCTTACAGCTGCTAAGGACATTTTTGAAATGTGAAAAGTTGATTTAAAAAGCTTAATTTGTGACTGAAGAATCTAAATTATTTTTGTGCTGATATATCATTTTTATACTTAAAAACTCCTCTTGATTACCATTTGATATAATCTAAGTACTCTTTCACCTTTAGAATAGAATCAACCAGGTTGGGAGAGACCTCCAACATCATCCAGTCCAACCTATCGACCAGCCCTATCCAGTCAACCAGACCATAGCACTAAGTGCCTCATCCAGGCTTTTCCCGAACACCTCCAGGGACAGTGACTCCACCACCTCCCTGGGCAGCCCATTCCAATGCCAATCACTCTCTCTGTGAAGAACTTCCTCCTAACATCCAGCCTATACTTCCCCCAGAACAACTTGAGACTGTGTCCCCTTGTTCTGTTGCTGCTTGTCTAGAAGAGACCAACCCCACCTGGCTACAACCTCCCTTCAGGTAGTTGTAGACAGCAATGAGGTCTGCCCTGAGCCTCCTCTTCTGCAGGCTGCACATCCCCAGCTCCCTCAGCCTCTCCCAATAGGGTTTGTGTTCCAGGCCCTTCACCAGCCTTGTTGCCCTTCTCTGGACACGTTCCAGCACCTCAACATCTCTCTTGAATTGAGGAGCCCAGAATTTGACACATCTGTGTCCAGTCATACTTATATAAAAGATTCACTGTATTTAACACAGTAGAGGATATCATTCTCAGACACCTTGGCAGGTGAAGAGGTTAATTGGTCAGCTTTGCAGTAAGTGTGTGAGTTTGGGTTTCTCTGTCAATTTTATCACCCCACCACAACTAAAGAAGATTTTAGTTTATTTCTTGTTCAACATGTGAAATGTGACAACAGAACAGTAATGAACAATGACATCAGATGGTGCCAGGTGAACAATGACACCCTCTTGTTCCTTATTTTGCCAAAGTTGTTTTCCAAGCAGTGGTTTCCCAAAAGGTTCTGTAGCTAACTGCTCTTTGGGCACTCCTTTTATGTTTTTTGTGCAGTACTGTTTGGAAAGAAGTATTTTCAGAAAGGATCAAACATCAGAACGAGATTTTTTCACCCCCCTCATTCTCCTGAGTGCATTCTTATTCTTCACACATGGCAATGCATCTTACTAGGGATGTTGTCAAAGATCAAGGTGAGATCTTGATAACGAAGTTGACTATTGGCCTGCCAGTACGCATGTAGGAAGAGTATGAGAGTGGCATTAGCTAAAGGCTTCTATTTGTAGACACAGATAAAGATCTTTATGGATACAGATAAAGTTGGGAGAAGAAATTAGTTCTTAGATTAGGCAAAGCCATGATGTCAGTGTCTAAAATCTGCTTCTACTCTCTCTGTAAAAACGGTAGTGATCCTGTAAGAGCACATCATGCAGAGGGTAAGGGAGGCATCCTGACTGCTTGTGCACAAGCAAATTAAAAGCGCTGGTGGATCCTGGAGATGCCTGAGAGCGTGAGAACAGCCCAAGGCTGTTTTGGCCTGTATAAACTAAGCCATCTAAAAATATTCATGGGCACATTTGGGAGTAAGCATGGGCCAAAGACTGTTCCCAAAAGGCACTCTAACTTGGGGGCATGCTGCCCAGAGCTGCAAGGGAATTTAGTAGCATGGGCACGGGTTGTTCCCTGCCAGCTGGTCTCAGTGGATGAAATAGTAGTCCGATGAACAGTTAATTGACTAGCACAGATTTCTGCTCTACTAGTCTGCCTCTGTGCAGTATGTTGCAGGTGGGTACGCTCTGTTCCAAGCTTGCAGAGCACAGGCCAGCACACATATCCTGCCTAGCTTGCAAAGCACAAGCCAGCACACTTATCCTGCTTTTTGCAAAGGCTTTTTAATGTGGGCTCAGCCCTATTGTCACAGCTATGGCTTTGAGCCGTTTTGTGATCAGTCAGGATATCTCCAGGTCTGATTTTGGCATGCCACTTGCAATGCTCATTATCAGATCATTTCCTAGACAGGAGGATGACTTGTACACTACTTAGGTATGCTTAGTTATTAACCAAATCCAAATCAGAATTACTCTTTGCTCATGCCATTTCTGATGGCTTTTCCTAAACTCTGACCTGTTAGGAACTATTAGAGACATATGCTTTGAATTTGTGCTAGTGTGTGTTCAAGTGATTTACTGTAGACTAATTAGATAATTTGACTGGCACAATTAGCAGTAATATTTGTGGAAACAGCATATAATGCCTCCCTTCTTGTGTCCTTGTTTTTGCCATGCAAATTATCCTCTACTTTTCTAACCAAATGATTCTGTGGGAGATTCACAAGTGCAAGATAGAGAGTCTGGCATGAGACTGTTATTGAAAAGGAAAACTCAGCTCCTTGCTTTTTGAGGGGGTATTTTGAGGCTATTCACCCTTTCTTATGCAAATCATACATTACACCATCTTGGCACATAGAATTCCTTGCATTTTTTGTTTGGGTTGGGTTGGGTTTGGGGTTTTTTTGTTTAAAATAAAAAGCCTAATGTTCATCAGAAAGATACTGCTAGTGCTAAAAAGAGTCAATAACAGTGCAGCAGGTACTGTGGAAGCTTCCCCATAGAGCTCTGCCAATGGAACTAAAGCTTGACCTGCAGTACCCTCCGTTATTTTATTGCCACTGGATGCCAGTTAAATTCTTCACTAAAGCTGCAGCAACCTGCTCGCCACAGCTTGATATGTCTGCTGAACAAACAATCTCATTCACATGCAGGAGTTAATGAATGAGTGGACTGATATTCACCTGTTCAGCACACAATAAAATTGATTTTGAAACTAAGTAACTGTATCTTTTATAAGAAAAGTCCATTTATTCCACAAATGAAAACTAATACATTTGCTTAAACTGATGTGACAGTCAGAACATGCCATCCCAAAATGTTTGTGCAGTGAAGAGTTTCTCTAGGATAGAAATAGACATCTTGAATCAGGAGCAGCTCAGCTTTGGTACACACACTGGTGCCTGCTCCTTGTATGTAGTTTTCAGAGTGATCCTGCCATCAGCCTACACATCCAACAATGACACTGGAAGTGGTGGGTATATGTACAACTCAGGCATTCGTGGATTTGGAAAACAGAATCATAGAATAAATCAGGATTGGAAAGGATCACAAGGATCATCTAGTTTCAACCCCCCTGCTATGCCCAGGGACACCCTTTCCTAGATCAGGCTGGCCGCAGCCTCATCCAGCCTGGCCTTAAACACCTCCAGGCGTGGGGCCTCAACCACCTCCCTGGGCAATCCAGTCCAGGCTCTCACCACTCTCTTGCTGAAAAACTTCCTCCTCACATCCATTCTGAACCTACCCACCTCCAGCTTTGCTCCATTCCCCCTAGTCCTGTCACTCCCTGGTATCCTAAAAGGTCCCTCCCCAGCTTTTTTGTGGGCCCCCTTCAGATACTGGAAGGCCACAACAAGGTCATCTGGGAGCCTCCTCTTCTCCAGACTGAACAGCCCCAACTCTTTCAGTCTGTCCTCATAGGAGAGGTGCTCCAGCCCTCTGAGCATCCTTGTGGCCCTTCTTTGGACATGCTCCACATCCTCTTGTAATAGGGGCTCCAGAACTGGATGCGGTACTCCAGGTGGGGTCTCAGCAGAGCAGAGTAGAGAGGGAGAATCACCTCCCTTGCCCTGCTGAGGAAGTGTGCTGTATATCTACTTGTGATATGTCTGGCGTGAACGTGTGCACAACAGATCATAAGGCAATGGTATGACATATTGGGGAGGAGATGTTACAGCACAAGGCACTGACATGTCCCATCACTGACTTTATGGCTAGCACTGTCTAAAAGATGAAGAATTTCTGTTTTGAGTGGATTCTCACAAGGAAGCAGAGCACTGAATAGACAATACACAAACTCTTCCCTTACCACAATGATTTTATTCTTATGGGAAAATACTTGAGATGATTAAGCTAAATGCATCTTGTTTTGTGCCACTGATCATGTAACTTGAAACACAGCAAACAAACTCTTAGTGTGCCTCACATAACACAACTATAGAACAGAAATTCTTATCTCTACAATACTCCTCAACTGAATGAAGTGAAATATATTTGGTATGGTTGGAATTAAAATGAAAATTGTTTTTTGTCCATATGTTTAATTTTCAACATCTGGAGCTCAATTAGAAAGAGAAACTAATGTGTTTATAAATGTGCAGAGGTTTCCTATCTTTTCTGTTCTTTTCTTTCTGTACTGCTGCAATGCTTCTCAGTTGTAGCAGTTATTTTATGAACTCATGAGCTAAGCAGTTCCAAGTTGGAGAAGTACCAACCACTCCTACTATTCAACAAAATGTTTTCAAGACCAACGATAAACATCAAGAAAAAAGAAATCCAACTCTTGTTCTACATCAGAGTCAAGCTTTATAGCAACAAAAATAATCCCTTTTGGATCTCACTTGTCAAATAGTAAGTTTGATGCTCTCAATTCCAGTCAGGTCTTGTTTACACTGAGGATTTCTGAGAATGAAATCTTGATGATTCTCTTTTTGATCTTGTCATTAGACAACAGATACAGATGAGAGTCAGCTAGCCACACCTACTGTCATGACCAGCTTTCACCTTTTCTTATGCTTCTTGAGGTGGTGTTAAAGCCAAGCCTGTTGGAAGGAATTTAGTCTTCAACATATTTCATTTTCAAGCACGTATAGGGATTGACTAAACTAGTCAAATTTAGTCAACTAGCTTTTTATGATTTCTGGATCAAAGGCAGCAGCTTTAAAATTAAGTCACTGGCATTATCAGTTGTTGATGGAGATGGAAAACTGCAGTGACACTGAAACTGATATCTCCTATATCTGATGTAATCTTTAGGTGACAATCTTTTGCTGTGATGCTACTATGTGTACGATGGTGAGACACACAAAAAACCAATTTGGTAACCTCTTAGAGAAAACCTTTATGCCTGCCCTGTGTCTCTGGTGTGATTTTCTCTGAGACAGACAGTTATAGTTTATACTTGTGTAGTAAAAAGTGCATGAGAAATAAAGATATGACTGAGGAAGGATACTATTTTAACACTGCTCTTTCATAGCTCCCTCCATTTGAGGGTCTGAGCAATGTACCTAATATTAACACATTTACTCTTGCAGGTTCACAGCATGTTTTTGCTGTGAGAACTATTATTCCCACCATAGAACACCCACCCACATCTAGAAGGAGGGGATGATATTATGGATACCAGGACTATGTTGGGCTTCTCCTTATTCTCAATTCTTTGAAACATATTCAGACCTCTGAAATTCACAGCAGGATCTATATGCTAATATCTGGTGTCCTACTTAAATTCATTAACTGTAATAAACAACACAGTTATAGCCATTAAGTCCAGTATAGGACTTCAGTGTCTACAAAGAGAAACAGAGCAGTGTCTTAGGTACTGCAATCCAAAACTTGTATACACAAGGGTTTATGCAGTATACTGTCCAACACCATTCCTCCCAAATTACCAGGTACCATTGAAAAACACTAAACAAGGGAAATGTCAGCTCGTGTACTTAACTTGAACAAGGGCAACCCGAGTCCATGAATGTTTGCTTTCATGTACTCCTGCAAAGAGCAGTGTCCTGCATTTCTTGTAGAAAACAGATGATTTATAGAACCTGTGTCCACCATTTAGAGTGGTTCCTCATTTTGCCTCGAGTTGCTGCACATAAGACCATCAACTGACACCACCACCACGACCATGGAGATAACTTTAACCAAAGCATGAGACAAGAGGCTTTTTGGTTTCTAATTCCAACAGAACTATGGGATTAAAGGCTTCCTGCTTTCTGAATGCCAACTTCTTCAAGAAGTCAGATCTAACCTCTGGGAGACAGAGGGGCTCAGAGACCCCTGAAGACCACCGGAGACACCTTCCCCCAGTGACGGTACTGATCATGCACACCACCATCAGGTGGTGAGTGTGGTTAAGCAAGACCATTCTGGGAATATGCTAAGTGGTTCTCCAAAGGACATGAATATGCAATAAGGCAGACAGATATAAGGGGACAGACCCACAACTTTGGGTGGAACATTTGCCCACCAAACTGGAAAAGGAAACGGCCTTTGGGACACTGAAGGTCTGTGGTGGTAGTAGCTGTTGCACCTGAACTTTTCTTCCTTTCTCTCTTTCTTCCTCTCTCTTTCTCTCTCATTTGCATTTGTGTACTTGTTGGTGGTCAAACACTTGCCACATGACTCAGTTTGAGTTTTAATTCTATTTCTGGAAACAGAAGTAGAACCATCACCCCAGCTGGCCAGCTTGCAACACAGAGCAATTTAGTTGTTACAGAATTCACCCAGAAACTGAGAGAGCTGCTCAGATATGGGCAATCAGAAGTGGGAAAGGGCTGAGGTTTTCCTCACTAAGCTATAGACTTATCTCTCCAAGCTCAATGTATAAATGGGCTTAAAATAATAACACTGTGTAAAAGAAGGTATTACACTCACTTCATGGTGAAGTTTAGGGCTCCTGCTTTCTAAGTGAATTTACAAAGAGCTAAGCCAGGAGTGACCAACCTGTTCAGCTGCACATTAAAGAAACCTCTTCATTTGGTCAACGTCCATACACAACACTCTAGAGAGCCAAGGGAAGACATTCCACAAGTGGATGTAAACAAGGACCCTTTGGAAGAAATATCACAGTATCACAGTCTCACAGTATCACCAAGGTTGGAAAAGACCTCATAGATCATCAAGTCCAAGCCGTTACCACAGCGCTCAAGGCTAGACCATGGCACCAAGTGCCATCTCCAACCTTGCCTTGAACAGCTCCAGGGACGGTGACTCCACCAACTCCCTGGGCAGCCCATTCCAGTAGCCAATGACTCTCTCAGTGAAGAACTTTCTCCTCACCTCAAGTCTAAATTTCCCCTGGCTTAGCTTGAGGCTGTGTCCTCTTGTTCTGGGGTTCTGCAGAACAAATCTGGTTCTAGCAGTTACTGCTGGCCAGAACTCAGATTGCCCAGAGATCTTCCTAGATACTTAATCTGATGCCACTAAAATTGCTTTTCTGCTATGCTTAGCTATCTCTAGGATATTATTTTACTAGTGGATGGCCCTTTCCTGTTATTAAAAACTAAATAAAAGCACATCGTTAAGATCTGATCCTATCAATGTAAGTCATCCATACTTAAATAAATTGAACAAATTGAGACTCTCTGAGGTTTTAATACAGCACTCTGCTTATCTTAATTTCCTAGTGGGTTTTAGGCAGGCCCTCAAGCCAAAACACTGGAGATAAGCACCTGGAGAACTGGGCAGACTGATCCAAGCTTTGAGAGATCCTGATCTTAGCATACCTCCGCAATATCATATGTAGAGATCTACATCTAATGGTATTTGAGTACCTACATTGCATTGCTGTTTGTTTTGTTTGTATTTGCACATCTGTTTCTTTCAGACAGGTCATCTTCTCTTTTAAGCCTATTTTACTCCCTGCATGTTTAGGAGTGGAAAGCCTCGAGAGGTGAAGTGGATTCCTCCTGTCCTCTGTCTTTCTCTTCCTGAAAACTCTTTCTCTGTCATGTCTTTTGGGAAATCAAACGCTGCACTGAGGGCAAAATGTGTTCTTATTGAAATCAAAGGGAGGCTTGCATTGACTTTGCTGGAAATAGTATCAAGTCCTTAACATGATTTAACCCAGAAAGAACAGCTCTGTGAATCTGATTAAGCACATTCTGTAATAATTGTTCTGACAAGTTGTACCTTTCTTTCCAAGAGCTGACACTGAGCTCTGGGGTAATGTGGCTCCCAGTTAGATGGAGATTAAGTGATGCAGGAGATGTTATCTCATCTTTGACCTTCAGTACCACCTCCATAGTGAGATACATTACTCTGATCTCTGTAAGGGGAAATCAGTCATGTTTTGCTGACTAAAACTGCCGTTTTCATAGCAAAATTGCAGAAATACCTCAAGGAAAAATTGCATGTTATTGCTTTGCACCAAAGCTGGCAAAACTGCACATTTTGCCTGTTTGGATTTGAGATTTAACACACATCTCTGCACAGCCCTCCCCCTCCTCAGCGTTTTTCTGAACAGAATATCAATGTCACCAGAGAGGAGTCATCTTCCCTTTTTTTGTCTCCTCCTTTTCTGCCGTTACTCCTCAGTGAGTTTGAATTTCATCTACTTTGGCAAAACGTAGGGGTTTTTTTCCCCTCTAAAAGTTTTAATCCACCTTGTAACACTACCTAAAAAGAAGCGAAATTAAGCTGCAGTGTGTAATAGGAGAGAAAACCTACTTTATTTATCACTCAGCCCTACTTTACCATACACTGACCTAATTACAGCCCACACCAGCAGGGGTAGGAGGCGCTGCAGAAGGAGCGCTTCTGCCACCTATTGACTGTCGTCCTCCCGCAGAAGCCAGCAGCAGCCCTTTGTGAGCGCTGCATTTTCGCGTCCCTAGCGCTCGAGAGAGAGCAAATGACCTTCCCTAGGCTGCCTGCATGGATGCCGAGCTTATCTGCACGCTGCTCTCTTCCCTTTTCGCTGATTCAAAACAGCCTTTCATGGGTGAATTCTGTGCTAGAGCTGGCAACCCGCAGGAAGGCAGGTGGGATTTAGGGGTGAAAAAAATGATCACTTGAAATGGTGTAAAGTACAGCAAAAACCCAGAGCGTACGAACAGTGTTGATACATGGCTGAAAACAGAAAAGAGCTTGTATGCAGAGGCACAGGGCTGGGATTTTCAAAGGAAACACGGAGATCTGCGTGCCTCTGGGGCTGCCAGAAATCAGATGCTCAAACGATTTGGGTCTTGAGCACTTCTGCCATTGCAGTTCTGGCAATCTGGTTGCTGTGCAGTGACAGGTGATCATGCACCGACTATCCTATTTCCCTAGGATACCACTTTCAGCATGAGCTTCCTGGACTGAATATGAAAAAAAAAATACATTTAAAAATCCTATTGTCATAGACATAAAAACATGACAGAGCACACCCAAATTTGACTGAAATGTAAGGTCTTTTCACAGTCATTCCAGTTCAAAATATTTTAATGTTGTTTGATTTTTGGGTTGGTTTGGGGTTTGGTTTTCCACATCTGCTCTGAAGGTCATTTTTCTTAATTGGGATGTTGTGGCTAAATTAAATGTACATCATTGGCACCACTTGTTGTACATTAGTGAGAGGATGTAGGCTATTAAGGGTTCCTGTAAGCAAATCCAAACATCTCCCCCTGACATCTGCACACTGAGGGGAACATCAGCTATTATTTTAACCTCTGTTTAAAGCACCTTTCAATTTCCACCTTTTTTCAGGTGTACCAGTGAAGGGGGTCCAGTACAACCAAGATTTATACTCATATTTTCATGTAAACCTATTAGAGTAAATAAAAATTAAGGTTTCAGGATATAACATTAAACAACTTTGATAGTTGTCTCCACAATTTCCATTCATTCCAGACATATTCATAGAATCATAGAATCAACCAGGTTGGAAGAGACCTCCAAGATCATCCAGTCCAACCTAGCACCCAGCCCTATCCACTCAACTAGACCATGGCACTAAGTGCCTCATCCAGTAGAATTGGACCATTCTTGCTGCTTCCATGGAAGTCAATGGATAGAGAATATTTGAGACTGCAGTCTAACAATGTTCCTTTAATATTGCATTGAATACAATAACATGTAATTTTGACACCACTTGTTTCCCTGGAAAATTGGTTCTTTTTGGTTCTTAAAGGAAATACATTTAATATGTGACCTGGGTTACGTGTCAAGACAGGTCTAGGCACTATTTGATCCATCCATGATGTCAGATATATTATAAACATATCAAAAACTAAATTTAAGAATTCCCCTCTCACCCATAGAAGTTAGATCAAGAATGTTTTTACTTGTTGGTTTTTGAATGTACTGCTATTAAGGAAAGGCAGGGTGATGAAAGGTGAAAGGGGTGATGTTTTCTATTCTCTTTTGAAGGCAATCAAGGAAAAATTAACTTCAAAATATTTTGAGAACAACTCATGGCATCTCTTGCTGGAAAGGGTTTGTCCTTGTTTTTATCTACATGACTTTTAATTCAGATTAGAGGCATTTTTCTGAAGCTAAGGAACATTGTCAACATTTTCAGTGTTTTGGATATGTGTTTTGACTGCTACAGGTCTTGTGCAATGGTCTTGGAGAGCTTTCAGAGCACACAAAATGAATTACTTCCAGGTTTCTGTCAGCGGGAAGGAGCACTCTAACACTCTAGCAGTCCTCCTGAGCACTCCAATCTCAAATGGGACCCAACTGGAACAATTCCTAAATATAAACTTCTGAAATGGATATAAGTTGGAAATCACATTGTTAAGACAAAGTATTTCACTCTACTTGCTACTGTAGGCAGACCTTCCCAACTACCTGTCCATACTGTTCTTGCTGTTCTTGATATGATTGCTTTATTGGAAGAAATATGTCTCATTTTCCAAGTATGTAGAGATAACTTTAGAAAATCAAGAAAGGCTTCAAATTCCATCTGATATTTAAATGTAGGGGGGGGGGGGAATAAGGAGAAGGGAACAAAATTCAGTCAGTTTNAGCCTGTCCTCATAGCAGAGGTGCTCCAGCCCTCTGATCATCTTTGTGGCTCTCCTCTGGACACACACATATATATATATATATGACACACATATATATATGTGTGTGTGTATATATATATGTATATATATATGTGTGTATATATATGTCATATGTGTATATATATGTATATATATGTCTCCCAGACAACCAGCAACAGAACAAGGGGACACAGTCAAGTTGTGCTGGGGGAGGTCTAGGCTGGATGTTAGGAGGAAGTTCTTGCCAAAGAGAGTGACTGGCATTGGAATGGGCTGCCCAGGGAGGTGGTGGAGTCACCATCCCTGGAGGTGTTCAAGAAAAGCCTGGATGAGGCACTTACTGCCATGGTCTAGTTGACTCGATAGGGCTGGGTGCTGGGCTAGACTGGATGATGTTGGAGGTCTCTTCCAACCTGGTTGATTCTATGATTCTATGATATCTAAAATGTATACACTACTACTCTATTTTTTAAAAGGTTGATCTTATCTCAGAGAAGGGGAGCAACGAGGGAAAGAACAGTCAGTAGGTGCCTACTGGTATTGTTTCCATTATTGTTATGCTACCCAAACTGAAGGGCTCTTTGTTTACAAATGTTCTGAAAAGTTTGAATCTCCTGATAACTTGCCCTTGCAGAGTTTGGAGCCCCAGCTAGTGCAGAAGAAGTGAGCAAGCAGTCCTCCCCATAGTTTTGAGTTATGTCTAGAGTGCTAGTACTATCAATCACTAAATCACAGAATGGCTCAGGCTGGAAGGGATCATCTACTCCAACCTCCCTTCCATGGACAGGGACACCTCATAACTATACTTGGCTATTCAAGACCTTGAACACACCCAGGGAGAAGGCATCCACAACTTTCTTGGGCAATGTGTTCCATAGTCACACCACTCTCATACTGAAGGTAAACGGTTAGTACACACTGTGGAGGAGTCAGAGAGGTGAAGGAACAGCGACAGAGCCCAGAGCCCAAGAGCCAAGAGAGCAAAACTGTTTATACATTGCCATGTATAAAGAAATTAATGAATGACATAGACTTGTCATTATTATTGTTTCACATCCAATGCTCTAACGTTTTTACATTCTGCTCTGAACTTTAGAATAGAATAGAATCAACCAGGTTGGAAGAGACCTCCAACATCATCCAGTCCAACCTAGCACCCAGCCCTAGCCACTCAACTAGACCATGGCACTAAGTGCCTCATCCAGGCTTTTCCCGAACACCCCCAGGGACGGTGACTCCACCACCTCCCTGGGCAGCCCATTCCAATGCCAATCACTCTCTCTGTGAAGAACTTCCTCCTAACATCCAGCCTATACTTCCCCCAGAACAACTTGAGACTGTGTCCCCTTGTCCTGTTGCTGGTTGCCTGGCAGAAGAGACCAACCCCCACCTGGCTACAACCTCCCTTCAGGTAGCTGTAGACAGCAATGAGGTCCCCCCGAGCCTCCTCTTCTCCAGGCTAAACACCCCCAGCTCCCTCAGCCTCTCTTCATAGGGTTTGTGTTCCAGGCCCTTCACCAGCCTTGTTGCCCTTGTCTGGACATGTTCCAGCACCTCAACATCTCTCTTGAACTGAGGAGCCCAGAGGATACATTGCCATGTTATCCCTCTTAGCAAACTAATGAACGATGTAGACTTATCATTATTATTGTTTCACATCCAATGCTCTAACATTTTCACATTCTGTTCTGAACTTTAAGGGAAGTCCCAGTTTCTCTTCTTGGACATTTCCCACAAGTCTTAAACTACTCCAGTTCACTTTTCCTTCACCATGTCTTGCTGAGGATCTTTGAATTTTGCCCTGTTGGAAAGAAGCTATTTGACAGCTCACCCCCCCTGTTCTTTTGACTGAGTGAAGAAGCAGCCTGATGAAATGACAATAATTAAACATCTCTATAACATTTCCAATTTCAGCCAAATGTGGAAATGAGAAAGCTTATCCTCTTCTCCTCTACCAGCTTACGGCATTTTATGGGCAATTTGGCTTATATTTTGAGCTGAATTTTGAGCATTCTAGCAAATGCTTAAAATTCCATAATCTAAAGACTACAGACTATATACTTTTAAAATGTTTTCAGATCTGTCTAAATAGTGCTGAATGTTGCATCTATTTTAATGTTTTATCATTTGGGAATGACAATGACGGATAATGATTTACTTTAAAGAAGGCCTGCAATTAAACTGCAGTCTACATTGCTAACATACAGCTGGGACAAGTGAAACAAACATCTCACTTAGGCACTAGCTTGCTGCCATTCAAATCACACCACAATTGCACTTTATAAAAATGGGATGCCTTTTTCTTTCTTTTTTTTTTTTCCTTTTGCAGATGTAGGATGAAAAAATATATAAAGATCCCCACTACAGACCTAACACTGCTCCAACATTTCCTATGTTGAAAGGTTTTTTAACAGCATCAAATAAAAGAAACTGGAGAGATTGGTGCTTTTTACCACTGATTTTGACACTGAAATTGAGCAACTTCTTAGACAAGAAGCAGCATTTCCTATTTGTTTAGTGCTGAATAAAGCACATGGTGGGGGAAGGCTCCCAAAAGTCCCACTGGCCCTGAAGTGAAGTTTTATACACCATCTTTTACAATGTCACATCTATCTCATAGAATTATTCCTCCTACCTATTACGTATTCATGAGGCATGACTCATTGAAGTATTTGGAAACCTGCACCCATGCCAATAGTCTGGGGTCCTTCAAACCTCCTCCATCAAGGTGTGCTAGTTTGAAGCTAGCTAGAATGTTTTGGTGAGAAGAAGTAGATTACAGGCTGTGAAAGGAAAACAGTGATGATGTCTACTTCACTCATAGGCTTGTTGAGAGGTATAAGAACAAGAATCCAAACATAGACAAGGCACTTCTGCTGCTGAGGAGCTCGGAGCTGCATTTTTTTTCTCTCTCTAGCCTCTCTGCCCTTTCTCTGTTTAATCCACTTTGCTTCCTAACCCCCCTGGCCAAACCTCCATTCTTCCTTGGGACTGGGGTAAGGTTGAGAGGGGTAGGGAGAAGGTGGAAGGGCAGTTGGGAGCCCCTCCTGGAGACTCAGGTTTCTGGAAGGGCTGTTGTGTTTCTGTATTACCTTTTCCCTTGTCTATTTCTGTCTATAACTGCATATGCTGTAAATATCTGCTTGTATATTCTGCTAAGCTGTAAATATAAGCTTCATTCCTATTTCCAGAGCTGGCTGAGTCTAGTCTGGGTGATTTCCGGGGGATGGAGGGGAACACCCAAACCATCACACAAGGCCAGGCTCTCTCACACTTAAGACCACAACTTCCTTTCTTATCTACATTTAGCTTGCATAATAACTGAAGAAAAAGCTCAAAAACAACAAGTGCAAAACCAATCTATTCTATGGCTTGCAGGGAATCTTTTTCAGCATAGTCCAGAACAGGTAGTGAGCCCATGAGAAACAAAACCTTGGTCTTGAAATGTGGGGCTGAAGCCTTTTGAAATGCAAGACTGAGGAACATAAGCTGAAAGTAAGAAAAACAGTCTTAAGGCCTGATTTTTAAGGTGACACTTTGGGGACTATGTTAACTCATTTAGATACTTCTGTTCCAGTTTGTTTGAGACTTCCAAAATGTCCTTCTAAGTGTATCGCCTGAGTTGCTGTATACTGTACTGGAGTGAGTACAGAGGAGGTCAATGAAGCTGATGAAGGGCCTGGAGAATAAATCTGATGGAGAATGACTGGAGGAGCTGGGGATGGTTAGTCTGCAAAAGAGGAGGCTGAGGGAAGTCCTCATTGCTGTCTACAGCTACCTGAAAGGACATTGTGGGGAGGTTGGTGCTGGTCTCTTCTCACAGGTAATTAGTGACAGAACAAGAGGGAATGGCTTTAGGCTGTGACTGGGTAGGTTTAGACTGGACATTAGGGGTATTTTTTCTACAGCAAGAGTGGTCAGGCATTGGAATGAGTCATCAACCCTGGATGTGTTTAAAAGTCGTTTGGATGTCGTGCTTAGGGATATGGTTTAAGGTGAGCCTTGTAGAGTAGGGTTATTGGTTGGACTTGGTGATCCTATGGGTTTTTTCCAACCTGGATGTTTCTGCAATTCTGTGTGATATTGACCCATGCTATACAGTAGAGATAATGGACTCTCTAAACTACATCTTGCCTAAACATAACAGATTTAATTCATCTTTCCAACATTCCTGTGAGTCAAAATCCTTGAACTGTTCTGCAGTCTTGAAAGAGCCTGAAAGGACAGCAAAACTGGGTCATAGGAAAAGCTGCTATGCAGTATTGATGGAGACATTACTCTTTTCTTGTACCAGCTCTTTTATTAGAAACTAAACTAGAGAAAACAGTTATTTAAGAATGCTTTCTATTTCAGAGGAAATACTCCCTCATCTATTCAGAATTTTTGTGTCTTCATATTAACAATAGCTTGGGGCTTTGTTTATTTTCTAACTTCTCCCTCACAAAAACTAGGGGGAGTGTGGGGAATGAATATCTGCAAGCACACCTACAGTCTTTCACTTTCTCAGAACCTCACCATTTGATTGTCACCTGCCAATGAGATGAGAAGATAACTACCCCCAGGAAGCCAGATAGTTTTTAACTGAGATGAGATAGAGAGGAGAAGGTTTCACACTGAGAAGGTCCCTATTCTTGAGAGAGGTGATGCTCTATTAAAGCCTGGAGTCTAGCAGAAAAGTAAGTATTTTGTCTTACTAGGAAACAAAGAATCTTTATGGGTTTGAATCCCAAAGAGAAAAAGAGGGGGAGGGAAAAAATAATATATATATATATATTAAAAAAGAAGATAACAAGGTCAGTACAATAAATCTGGCAGCCAGTAGAATGAGAGTAGCTGAAACTTGCTAAGGAAAACCACATCAGGACAGAGAAAGTAACAAAAAGAGCATTCACTTGCACAGAAAGAGACACAGACAGCTAAATTAACATGGACTCATTAAGGTACAACAGGAATAAGACATTTTTAGACACCTGAAATGGAACAATATTAAGTTCTCACAGGTAAATTTACAAGGAAAGAAAAGAAAGAAACAAGTGAAATGCAGAGCTTGATTCATAATGTTGCTATCAATGTGTGTGTTGTTATAGTGTATTTACATTTACCATTCTTACCAAAGTAACAAAAGACAAAATATGCACTGCAATATTTTTTTTTCTCTGAAAGAGATAATTACAATAAAAGTGAAAAAGTCTTTAAGAAGGAATTAAAAGGTACAGATACAAATTCATACAGTCAACATGAGGTGTGGTAATGCACATGTGTGTTATCATCTCTGTAAAAAGGTATACAGCCTTAACATATAGACTTGAGGAAAGCTAAAATTAGACTTCTGTGCTTTAGAAGGAGGGTGTAAAGGAACCTATTCAATTGAGAAGGTATTCTTCAGAAAGCTAAAGCTGTGGCTGCATGGAATAAACCAGAAAGTACCTTCCATGACTGTAGCAGTACAAGAAAGTCTATGATGTCAATAACATAGAGACAGCTCAGGAGTAGGAAACTTGAAAGAGTTCATAATGTCAATAAACAATCAAAGTAAGAAGCACTTCAGAAAACACATAGCTGCAACAGAAGACTTAAAATATGTTGGATTCCTGTTCACCAATTTAGGAATCATTTTTTTAATGAGAAATTGTAATGGTTTGGGTGTTCCCCACCCCCCACCCTTTGGAAATCACCCAGACTAGACTCAGCCAGCTCTGGAAATAGGAATGAAGCTTATATTTACAGCTGGCACAATATACAAGCAGATATTTACAGTATATACAGATATAGACAGAAATAGACAAGGTAAAAAGGTAATACAGAAACACAACAGCCCTCCCTGAAACCTGAGTCCCCAGGAAGGGCTCTCAACCACCCCCTCACCTTCCCCCTACCCCTCTCAACCTTACCCCAGTCCCAAGGAAGAATGGAGGTTTGGCCAGGGGGTTAGGAAGCAAAGTGGATTATTTAAAGAAACAGAGGGTGAGGTTAGAAGAGAGATACAGCTCCAAGGTTGCCAGCAGCAGAAGTGGTTATTTATGTTTTTATTTCATATTTTTATGTATCCCAGCAAGCCTATGAGTGAAGTAGACATAACCATTGTTTTCTTTTCACAGCCTGTAATCTAATTCTCACCAAAACGTTCTAGCTAGCTTCAAACTAGCACAGAAACGATGCAGATGAGGTAGAAGCAGCATTCTGCACTGAAGCAGCAGTGGCTGATACCACTTTTAAAAGCCTCCAAAATGAACACTATGGGAGCAGACAGCATTTACATAAGACTTCTTAGGGAACCTGGAATGAAATGCTTCAACTCAGTGCATCATGTGTAATATGTAGCCTGTGACTTTATTTTAATACATAAACAGAATTCATCAATATAGAAAGCTTTCCCAATGAGAAATATAGCCTAGGACTCCTAGAGAAGACAAGATACCTGCAGGTCATTTTGCTGGAACTCACATAAGACCATGAATAGTATGCAGAACAAGAACATGGATCTCAGTAAAGATCAAAGTCCCAAACACAGCTATCAGGTAATGTGATCTAGAAAAAGCAAAAAGACATATTGCTATCTCCAGCACATATTAAGGTGATTGAACTCGTTGCCATAAGATGTCATGAATGCAAAACTTTTACAGTGGTTCAAAAGTGGTTAGGCAAATGATTCAACAAAACAAAGAAACTGAGAAGAAAATATTCATGAGAAGCATTCATACTACTAGCTTTGAGCATCTCCAGATTGTGGAGTCGCCGTCCCTGGAGCTGGAGCCAATCCAAGGCAGGATTGGACATGGCACTTGGTGCCATGGTCTAGCCTTGAGCTCTGTGGTAACAGGTTGGACTTGATGATCTATGAGGTCTCTTCCAACCTTGGTGATACTGTGAGACTGTGAACATCCAGACATTACACGAGAACTATTTTTCTCCTCTGCTCTTGTAGTCTTATTTTTGAGAATGTGAAGACTGAATGACTTCACAAGTGAGATATGTACTCTGCCTGACTCACAACTGGTTTGGGCTCTGCCTCGAGCACAAGCCCTACGAGGAAAGGCTGAGGGAGCTGGGATTGTTTAGCCTGGAGAAGAGGAGGCTCAGGGCAGACCTTATTGCTGTCTACAACTACCTGAGGGGTGGTTGTAGCCAGGAGGAGGTTGCTCTCTTCTCTCAGGCAGCCAGCACCAGAACAAGAGGACACAGCCTCAGGCTGCACCAGGGGAAATTTAGGCTTGAGGTGAGGAGAAAGTTCTTCACTGAGAGAGTCCTTGGACACTGGAATGGGCTGCCCAGGGAGGTGGTGGAGTCGCCGTCCCTGGAGCTGTTCAAGGCAGGATTGGACGTGGCACTTGGTGCCATGGTCTAGCCTTGAGCTCTGTGGTAACGGCTTGGACTTGATGATCTATGAGGTCTCTTCCAACCTTGGTGATACTGTGAGACTGTGATACTGTGATATATGCAACAAAACAGAATAACAAGTACCACACAATAAGGAAGCCACAGTATTGCTGTCTTTACACCTTTAATACACAAGTGTATTAATGCATACACTATAGGTCAACTTTCTCAGACTTTAGTTTAAGAAGCACTTTATACTCATCATAACCCATGTGTTCATGCTTCAGAATAAATTCTAGACACAGTTAAGATTTATAGTATCTCTATGTGTTCAATATAATAATTGTACTTTTATGTGAGGCATTTAATAAATCTCAAGCTATTATTAAAAAAACTTCAACATGAGCATAAGGAGATAGAAAGAAAATACTTCATCAGCGTGTAAGATCAACAGCAGAGGCAGTTTCATACCCATTTGGTGTAATTCTGCATATTTAGTTTTGCTTCTTGAACAAAACAATAATTCAATATATTTGGGGTTATAAATATAATTATCCATTGAATATTTATTCATTCTGCTGCTGTTGAGAGAAAGAGCATTTGGAATTGAAAGACACCTCCCACTGAGCTTGAACTTCCCATCTCTAAATCATTTTGTGCTACCAGTGCAATTTTTGCATTTGATCTAAATCATTACAATGAGCTTCGATATTTTTCAAGTATCTCTAATGGCTGAAGGGAGATAGAACACTTAAAAAATATTTTTAAATAAGCAATTTTAAATAATGACTCTGATTTGTTACATGCTGATGAAAATTGGAAGGCAAGTTAAGTTACAGCAGATAAATCTCCCATTTCTCCATTCTGTGCAATAAGAGGGAAAGGAAATGTTCAGTTTTGGTGGTAGTCTGTTCTAACAGCTTCACAAAAAGAGATCATTTTCAGTTCTCTTCATCTGATTCTGGCTACCTTGGCATGTGCATGTACCACGGGCTCTCTCTATCCCTCTTTCCTCTGAAACATCTGGTCAGTGACAGGTTACCAGACTAGATGGATAACAACTATGATCTGAGACTGCAATTCCTCTCGTCTAATGCCCAACAGCCTGCATGATTGATCCTAGAGCTATGCTACATAATGATTAATATTCTATTTGTTGGGTATCAAACAGCAGTAAGTGATATCCAGCAGGCACCACAGATGAATTGGTGAGCATCCTCAGTCCTGAGTTGACAAGTTGTGAATGCAACACTCTTCTATAGAATGGTGAGAGGAGAAGGGAGGAAATGAAGCCAAAAATAACCAAGGCCTTATGTAAAGGGCTAGCTTGTGAGCTAGGCAGCCAGTAGAAATGTATTCTCATTTCCAAGCTAGCTTTACAAAACCCAGGACTGGGAAAACTGATTCATGCAGTTATCACTTTCCTAGCTGTCGTGGAGGGCCCCTAGGCCCGAAATCAGACTTGCATATGCCTTGTTCTGCCTGGACATGTTTGTCCTGCTTTTAGTCAGGGGTGAGCACATGGCCAGCACAGAGGGGCACAACGGGCCTGGAGCCACGTGG
The DNA here is from genome assembly GCA_013400475.1 of Tricholaema leucomelas. Classification (NCBI taxonomy): domain Eukaryota; kingdom Metazoa; phylum Chordata; class Aves; order Piciformes; family Lybiidae; genus Tricholaema lacrymosa; species Tricholaema leucomelas. The sequence goes on along the minus strand of WAAF01005139.1, from coordinate 92,183 downwards.
AGTCTGGCCTGCCCAGGCTTTAGGTTGTGTAAGCCCCCACATGCTCAGCTCACGCTTGCCGGGTGCTAGGCCCATGTGAGCCCCATGTTTGGAAAGTCCAGGCCTGTGGCTCCTTGCCTATTATGGCAAGGTTGGCTGACTGCAAGCCCGATTGGTTATTGGTGGCCAATGAGACCATCGATCTCGGCCCACAGTCAATAAATAGAGGAGCACTCAGGTGGCAGCGCTCCTCTTTCGCTCGCCGGTGCATGCACTCAAGCCTGCCTTTACGGAGCTCAGACTCCCCGTGCAGCCGTGCATCCCTCTGCACGCCCATTGCCTTATTCCCTGGTGTGTGCCACAGCCACGAGATACCAGGAGCAGACCTATTCGTCTGCACATCTGCACCTGCAAGTGCTGCCTACGAGCTCCCTGGACGCAGCCGCCGGAGGGACCCAGCAGCTACGGGTGAGAGGCTATCACCCCTGAAGCCGGGAGTATTCCAGCCTTGGAGTCCACGGGCGAAGACCCTAAGGAGTTGGACACTTTACAGAGGCTGTGGCGTAGCCCGGAGGGTGATTTATAATTAGTCAAAATAGTGAGTAAATATCTCTTTAATTCCTATTGTGCCTGCCACAGAGCAGAAAGCTTGCAGCCCACTCTGCTGGGCAAACAGTATATAGACCCCAAGCGGCAGTAGCCACGGGGAAAACTCTGTTAATAGTCCTATGCTAGTCATTGTATTATAGTTATTAGTAAGCCATTTGTGATTATACCCTTAATGTCTTCATAACCGTGTAAGAATAAATATTAATATTATAAGTTCAGTGGTTGGGGGTGGCGAGAGTTGACAAATATTGAAGTGTAATAAATATATACATTTTTATAAATATTCTCTCGCATTAGTTAATTTCTCCCCTCCGCCACACTAGCCCACTAAGCATTTTCTGCTCCTTCTTTATTGGTGTGGGCCCAACGTAATCCCTCAGCCTACATAAAGATTTATAATCTGTTACTTTCTAATTAGGGTTGTTTGAGAAGATGTACTTGAAGGAAGTTACTCACCCTTAGTACTGTACATTGGACCGTGTCCTCCTTTTGAATTGATTAAAACAGTGCTAATGATAACATGATTTGGTACATAAATCAAGAATGAAAGCTAACAGCAATTTTTTTGTCTCTAAAGAATATACATAGTTTAGGTCAGTGCATTTCTTTCACAGGGTAAGCAGCTTCTACAGTCATGTCTCAGTGACTGAACAGTCCCTTTTATTCTCAATGTAGTTTTTATTTCATTGCAAATGAAAGTGAGTTGATCTGAATTGTGCTTTTGTTGGTGTAGCGTAGAGTTTCAGTGCAGTAAACATTTTTACAGTGCTTACAGATAAACTCCTCCTGGGACTGGAGATATTAATGCTCTCTTCATTCAAATGATTCTCTACAATACTGTTTATTTTTAAAATTAAAAAAAATAGGGTGTAACCTAAAGCAAAGATTCATCTGGAAAGCAGCCTGCTCAAAAACCGAACTTGGCTTCAGTTATTTAAATATCTGAAAAAACTACCTTTCCTCTCCCAAGGAAAAGGAATAAATGTTTATAATCCTGAGGGTTCAGGGAGGTTTGAAAATAGTGATTTCAATGTCTCTTTTACTCTGGAGTTGAGCATTCAGAATGCTAATGTTAGGCAATTGTTTGGCATTCTTCAGTTAGCTGTCTGTAGGTTGCCTTGTGCCACCGGTGGTCTCCCACTCTGTTCATAGTATCACAGTCTCACACTATCACCGAGGTTGGAAGAGACCTCATGGATCATTGTGCTAGTTTGAGCCTAGCTGGGATGTTTTGGTGAGAAGAACTAGGTCATAGGCTGAGAAATGAAAACAATGGTGAGGTCTACTTCACTCACAGCCTTGCTGAGATGTGTGAAGAGGAAAGGCAAAACAAAGATTAGGTCACTTTTGCTCTGCACTGCGTGCTGGGCTGTCCTCTTCTCTTTGCCTGCTGGGGAGAAGCTGAGGCTGCTGTCTGGACTCCATCTTGCTTTCTAACCTCACCCTCCTTTTGCTTGGCTGCTTCACCTTGCTTTTTAACCCTCTTGGCCAAATCTCCATTCTTCCTTCGGACTGGGGTAAGGTTGAGAGGGGTAGGGGGAAGGTGAGGGGGTGGTTGAGAGCCCCTCCTGGGGACTCAGGTTTCTGGGCCCACACAGTACTCAAGGTACAGTCTAACCAGTGCAGAGTACAGGGGCAGAGTGACCTCCCTGCTCCTGCTGGCCACACCATTCCTGATGCAGGCCAGGATGCCATTGGCTCTCTTGGCCACCTGGGCACACTGCTGGCTCATGTTCAGGCAGGTATCGATCAGCACCCCCAGATCCCTTTCTGTTTGGCTGCTCTCCAGCCACTCCGACCCCAGCCTGTAGCTCTGCATGGGGTTGTTGTGGCCAAAGTGCAGCCCCTGGCACTTGGACTTATTGAATGCCATCCCATTGGACTCTGCCCATCTGTCCAGGCAGTCAAGGTCCCGCTGCAGAGCCCTTCTGCCCTCCAGCCCAGCCACATCAGCCCCCAGCTTGGTGTCATCTGCAAACGTGCTGATGACTGACTCGATGCCCTCATCCAGATCATCAAAGCCCTGAGACTACTACTGCTTTCTGTAGGCTGACTTTATTCTTCCCTAACCCATCCCTAGTTCTTCCTTGCTTATCCATTAATTGCTTGGTTGTTTGGTAGTGTTTGAATGAAACTGGGCCATAGCTGGGAGCTAGTTGGTTAAAACAGATGATAAATATTTTATGGAGATAGATGGATGCCTATCCTACAGACATGTTTAGCACTATTCTTAGTACTCTCAAAGAAGCTCTCTGGTATTGTCATTGGCCATAATCTCTTCTTTGGGATACAGTAAGCATTTGATCTTTCTAACACAGCTAGTATTAACTCTGTTTTCACACCGAGTCTCTCACCTCGGCATTTACATCACACATCAGTGTCTCTCAGGTCATGCCACCTTCCTCAGGTTCTTGCTGCAAAAATCTACACACACTTATATCTGTCTTGCTTCTTACAGGCATTCCTGTCACCCTATTGTCTCAAGCACTGCTCTGTTCCTCTGTCTCTGACTTGTGGGTTGCATAATTGAACTGTTGAATAGATAATGACCTTTCCAGGAGACCTTTTTCAGATAATGACCTGTATGTTGCAATATGACTTCAAGATCAAAGCAGAAGAGTGAAAGAGGGGAAAATTGATACTTGTGTTTACAAAAGGCTTCAGGAGTTACTGGGAAATGGTAGGTATTGTTTAATTATGTCTAAAGTGATAAAATGGGTACTGCAAACCATTCATAGTTAAGCATAATACACTGGGGAAGAGTCAAAGTGTTTCCTGCAATGGAAGCCAAGGTGTCTTATTTCCACAAATCCCACTTCATTTCTTTGGAGGCACCAACAATCCTGTGGGTTATGGTGACCCTGTTGTTTTAGTACACAGAGGTTTCAAAACATTTTGAAGTCTTTCATGTACTTTGATATATTTATGAGGGATAAAAGTATACATGCTCTAGAAAAATCAGAAATCAGAGTAAGTTTCAGAGTTACAAGAGGTCATTAAAACACCTGTGTTTTAGTCAAACAGAGTTACAAGAGGTCATTAAACCATCAGTTTATCATAAACAATTCTGTAAAAAAAAAATAAAAATAAGGGAAGTGACAAAGTCTGCAGCCAGTGTATAACTATTTGTGTGCCCAGGTGGTCAAGAGAGCCAGTGGCATCCTGGCCTGCATCAGGAATGGTGTGGTCAGCAGGAGCAGGGAGGTCATTCTGCCCCTGTACTCTGCACTGGTTAGACTGCACCAGAACAAGAGGACACAGCCTCAAGCTATGCCAGGGGAAATTTAGGCTTGAGGTGAGGACAAAGTTCTTCACCGAGAGAGTCATTGGCTACTGGAATGGGCTGCCCAGGGAGGTGGTGGAGTCGCTGTCCCTGGAGCTGTTCAAGGCAGGACTGGACGTGGCACTTGGTGCCATGGTCTAGCCTTGAGCTCTGTGGTAACAGGTTGGACTTGATGATCTATGAGGTCTCTTGAGGCTGTGTCCTCTTGTTCTGGTGCTGGCTGCCTGAGAGAAGAGAGCAACCTCCTCCTGGCTACAACCACCCCTCAGGTAGTTGTAGACAGCAATAAGGTCTCCCCTGAGCCTCCTCTTCTCCAGGTTAAACAATTGGCTAAATTGGTTTCAAAACTTACTAGACAATGCTATGGAGTATGATTAGTAGATGAATCAACATTTATCAAATGTGATAATCCACCCTCATTTGTTCAGTAATTTCTGAAAAACGAAGTTGCTGAGAACTCCAAGACTATGCATGTTCCTTACACCTTCTGCCTACAGTTTGCTGCTTGCTGCTGCCAGAGATGTACAGCATATAGTCCCAAGTGGCCACTTTTATTCTCTTTTATATGTATATATATAGGGCAATGGATTTTCCCTGGAGCTAGCCCATAACCCGATCCACAAACAGATGATTGTGCATCACCCGGCTTCCTATTTCACAGACAGACTGCTGTGAAAGAAACACTTGGAGCACTGAAGTGCACCACAGCTTTCTGCCTGCTGGTATGTAAGTGGACTCAAATATCCTTAAAGGTGTCAGGAATTTCTTTACACTCTGCAGCTGCTGATACCAAATGTCTTCCACTGAAGCATACTCAGTATGAAGCAGAGACCAAGCATTGTACTTACATTAGCAAGGGGTTCTATCTTACTAGACACACACGCATTTCTTGTTCTGAAAATGTCTGATTCTACCAGTTCCTAGGTACACTATAAGTCCTAGCTTTTGAGATGGATGGAGTAGTCAAGACATGGACACAGAATGGCTACTGGAATGGGCTGCCCAGGGAGGTGGTGGAGTCGCCGTCCCTGGAGCTGTTCAAGGCAGGATTGGACGTGGCACTTGGTGCCATGGTCTAGCCTTGAGCTATGTGGTAATGGGTTGGACTTGATGATCTATGAGATCTCTTCCAACCTTGGTGATACTGTGAGACTGTGGAAATTGCAAAGGCTGAAAAGTACTAAATTTCATCATTTGATATAGTCAAGGACAGAGAGCTGTTGGGGCTTTGTGGTCTCTTCATTTAATGCAAAATAGCAGTACTCTACGGAATTACATTGTCCAACTGATACTGCAGTCCTTTTGTGCAGATAAGAGCACAGAAATTTGCTCAGTTTAACTGTAACTCCTGTTGCAACTGTGCAAGGTTTCTTCTGTTAATTCATTCCTTCAAAAGCAGCGTTCTGCAGAAGCCATCCATCCTTTTTCTGAGGTCCCCCCCCTTCTCTTTAGGCTGGATGTTAGGAGGAAGTTATTCACAGAGAGAGTGATTTGCCATTGGAATGGGCTGCCCAGGGAGGTGGTGGAGTCACCGTCCCTGGTGGTGTTCAAGAGAAGACTGGATGAGGCACTTAGTGCCATGGTCTGGTTGACTGGATAGGGCTGGGTGCCAGGTTGGACTGGGTGATCTTAGAGGTATCTTCCAACCTGGTTGACTCTATTCTATTTTTTTGAGGCAGCCTTTGAGATGATGGTAGGAATGCATGTGCTTTTGCTCAGAAGAGGCTCTCTTTTTCCTTCTGTAGTAGTCTATCTGTAGACTTTATTTTTAACACTTTCCTTTCAGCTCTGAACATCCATGTATCTATCATAAGAACACTTCCATTTAATTATTTTCTTTTCCTGACTCAAAATTGCTTTTTAACACATTCCTGAGTGAGTCATCAATTAATATGCAGACAAGAGCTGATCACAGTTTCCTTGGAGTACAGCTCTTATGCTTGGTTAGTGATTAATTCGCAATGGTGACCTCCTGAGCTCTCAGGCACACAGGTTTGGAGTTTATTTTATTAGAGAATAAACACTACAGAAATAATAGATTCAGATACATAAAGTATAGAAACATTAATAAAGGAGAGGCTGATCATCTGTGCTATGTGGCTTGCATTTGGAACAATCCTTCCTTTGCAAGTCATCTCTGTGTATTAACTTGATTGTTCGCTTAGAAAGGAAACACAATCCTTAGCAAAGGAAATGCCCTTGAACCTTCCATGTCCCACTAATAGCACTCCAGATAGCAGCATGCATCAGTAAAATAACTGAAATATTAGACAGAAAGGAGTTCTTTCTTTGAATTGCTCGGTTACCTCTTCTCCTGGATGGTGAAGATATTGCTGTCTTTAAAGCCAGAGCTCTCTAAATTTTAGCTTTCTTAGGAAATCTGGTGTTACTTCCTTTGCTGCCTCCCTTCCAGTTCAGAGTCCTCAGTCTAACAGTTTTGTTTCCCTGGACAGATGTAAGAGATGCTGCTGAGCAGCAGGTTTAATGCTGAGCTGCATCAAAAGAAGTGTGGCTAGCAGTGGGGAGGGGATTCTTCCCCTCTACAGCACTCTGGAGAGTTCCCACCTGGGGTAAAGTGTTCAGCTCTGGGCCCCTCAGAATAAGACCCAGTCTTGCCCAAGCAGGTCCAGAGAAAGGCCACAAAGATGATCAGGATCCTGGAACACTTTCCCTTCAAGGACAGACTGAGGGAGTTGGAACTGTTTGACCATAAGAGAAGGCTCCAGGAAGACCTTATAGAAGACCTCCAGTACTTAAAGGAGGCCTACAGGAAAGATGGGAAGGGGTGGTTTTCAGGGAGTCTAGTGATAGGATTGCAGGCAATGGTTTCAAACTGAAAGAGGGTAGATTTAGATTAGACTAAGGAAGAAATTCTTTACTGTGAGCACAGTGTGACACAGAAACAGGAGGTTTGAGCAACCTTACTAGTGGAAGGTGTCCTTGCCCATGGTTGGGAAGTTGGATCTTTAAAATCCCTTCCAGCCCAAACCATTCTACGACTCCAATATCTTTATACTGTCCGTACAGTCCTTGTACTGGATCCTGAGGCACCAAATGTTTCACTTTGAATTTCTTATACTGCACTCTGCCCTAAATGCTAGAGCTGACATTTCACCACGTGCCAGAATTTTCTTTTCATCTAAAGGATGTGCTACACTCCCAGATTTTCACCTAGTTGAACTGGCAAGAGTTTTCATAACACATCTGATAGCAATTAACCAGTGTAGCAGTCTCTGAAATGACTCTGCAACGATTCTGGCTTGGAGACAATGGCAGATTTCATGTAAAGTTTAACCAATGTGCACGAGTTTCAACAGTTGAGATACGAGTCGCTTATTTTCATGGTAACCTCTTATCATTAAATCTCTCCCTCAGGCTCCACCTCTGCTGCTTTTTTTCCCCACCTCAGACAGGCACCTGGCAAGATCACTAATTCCATTCACCTGCTCACAGTAGTGATTATGAGAAAAATAGTCCACTACATTTTAACCCTTCTATCCCTGAACTGACTCCACCTTTCCGTTCTGCAGATGCCTTGAACCTCTGCTTTGCTTTCCTGATGTTTGCAAAACCTACATGGAAAAGGAGCAGAGAAAGACACTATCAAATAACAGTCACAAACTGAAAGAGTCTGAGTATTAGAGGAATGGTCAGGAATGCTTTAATTGTGTATACAACTCCCTGAAAATATTTCCTGATCAAAACTGTACTTTCTGTTGAAAAAGTTTCTTAATTCCAGTGACACTTCTGACTAATCTTGAGGGAGACACACAGTGCTGTAAGGAACACACAAGTGCTCATCCTTGGGAGATAGGCTCAGCTTCCCATTCTGCAGCTGGGACTCAGACTCGAGCACAAGCCCTATGAGGAAAGGCTGAGGGAGCTGGTATTGTTTAGCCTGGAGAAGAGGAGGCTCAGGGCAGACCTTATTGCTGTCTACGACTACCTGAGGGGTGGTTGTAGCCAGGAGGAGGTTGCTCTCTTCTCTCAGGCAGCCAGCACCAGAACAAGAGGACACAGCCTCAAGCTACGCCAGGGGAAATTTAGGCTTGAGGTGAGGAGAAAGTTCTTCACTGAGAGAGTCATTGGCTACTGGAATGGGCTGCCCAGGGAGGTGGTGGAGTCGCCGTCCCTGGAGCTGTTCAAGGCAGGATTGGACGTGGCACTTGGTGCCATGGTCTAGCCTTGAGCTCTGTGGTAACGGCTTGGACTTGATGATCTATGAGGTCTCTTCCAACCTTGGTGATACTGTGATGCTGTGATAATATTTTGGATGACTCCCATGCTGCTAAGACTGTCAAATACACAACTGTTAGAGTGGTAGGTGCAATGATATACTCACATACCTGCTTTGCCGTGTTCTTATCAAAACAAAATGCACACACACACACACATACATATACAGGAAGCTTCATCTTCTGACACAGGACTATCCATTTAAGGAACTGCATGTGGAAAATGTATGGTAAGACTGGCAGCCAGTTAGTACACTCTCCTACATTTTCTGGATGCAGAGAGATGCAGGGCACTTGCCACACTGAGCAGTAGATTACAACCAAAAGTAAAGTGTTAGTCCAAAGAGTGTTTCTGTCCTGGGTTTTAGTGGCATTTAGTTTCTGGTTGTAATGTGGCTCCTCCTTATGCTTCTCAAGAAGCTTCTTTTCTATACTGTGCAATCCCTCTTTGCTATGGGTGGAGATCATGCTGGTGGAGTGAAACAACATGTAAGCAAAGACGTGGACTGCTGGATACCCATTAGATGCAAGCTTGAAATAAGTCATTAACAAGTCCCATTGAGAGATTCACTCACTCAATATCATAGTACCGAATTAGTGGTGAAGCCCTGCTGATCTAGGCAGCAAATGCCTGTCTAGCCTGTCTCTGGCTGGAACTCAGAGCAGCTGCCTTTGGAAACAATGCCAATGCAAAATGGTTCATCCTCTGATGCACTCTGCCAGCTAGCAGCATTCATCAGTTCAGAGACTTCTTCACTGAAGGTCGGCTGTACACATCGTGTTTGTGTTGCTAATGAACCTATTCACCAGGACGGCCTGTTCCCCTCTATAAGCCACTTGTAATTTGCCTATTACAACTCCAGCATGTGGCATGCCAGGACATAGCTGCTAATGTCCTGATCTGGCCAAAATGACTGCTGGAGATGAAGAGCACAGATCTAGCATGATGAAGCAAATCACTATTATCTCAAGAAGGAATGACCTAAGGATGGTTTTCAACCTGTTCTTCAAACTATCACCGTTAGGTTAAGCATGTTCTGATATGCTCTATCTGGCACCTGTCCTTGGAATTAAAAGTGTTTCAACTAAAATGGTAAAACTAATCAAACCTCTTCTTCCATAGCACAGAAGTCTTGCAATATAATCTCTTTCCAAAGCCTATTTTCCCTCCTGTGCTCTGTCACTTGCCAGGGTAAATTTCCATTGCAACGTATGCAACAGGCAAGCAACTGAACATTTTCTGATCCATGGGTTGTTTTGATTATGTTTGTGGGGTTCTTAACTGCAAAAAAATACTCAAGCCAATTGAGGAATAAAACAGTTCTTTTACTGTTCCCTTTACTAGCACCCAAACAATAAAATCCCAGTTCATGCAATTGTCCATTATCTCATTAAGTATTTTTGAAGAGCAGAACAGAAGCAGAGAGAGATCAGATAAAGAGCAGTGATTTGGTTTGTTTTTTAAGATGCTTTTCAAAATAAGTGTTTTTTTTAAATCAGAGCTTTGTGCCAAGAGTCTAGAAGTTTCTGTGGCTGATAAGCTAGAGAGCAGTGCCACACAGACTGATTTCCTGACAGAACTTTGAGATTGTCTGGCACACCTGACATTTTCCTTTGAATAATATTAACTTTAAGGGAAGCAATTGTCTCATGGAGACATAGCTTCATCTTTAAACACCCAGTTGCTTTCGGTTATGATTTTCATCTGCCTTTGTTTCTGACACGAGCATTGATTTTGAACTTTTGCAATTACAAAATTATTTCTGTGCTAGGATTTCAATGGAAAAAAATATAATTATACTTACTTTACAATACAGACTGTCTGACAATGATAGTTTCAAGGATCAATTCTTATCTGAGCTGAGGCTGAGAATTCTTTTCAGGAATGCTACCTATCCACCCACAAATGCTGCAGCATCTGACCTAGTTAATCTGAGGTCCCTCTATGATCTGTAAAGAGAACCCACAACAACCCCACGCAGAGATACAGGCTGGGGTCGGAGTGGCTGGAGAGCAGCCAAACAGAGAGGGATCTGGGGGTGCTGATCGATACCCGCCTGAACATGAGCCAGCAGTGTGCCCAGGTGGCCAAGAGAGCCAGTGGCATCCTGGCCTGCATCAGGAATGGTGTAGCCAGCAGGAGCAGGGAGGTCTCTTCTAACCTGGTTGATTCTATTCTAACCTAGCATAAGACAACTGATATTAGTAGAATTGTATCAGGTGCCTTATTTGATAGAATTGTATCGTTTTGCCTTATCTGCACTTAACAGACTAGAATATTTAGAATAGAACAGAATAGAATAGAATAGAATAGAATAGAATAGAATCAATCAGGTTGGAAGAGACCTCCAAGATCATCCAGTCCAACCTAGCACCCAGCCCTATCCACTCAACTAGACCATGGCACTAAGTGCCTCATCCAATCTTTTCTTGAACACCNGCCCCTCACCAGCCTTGCTGCCCTTCTCTGGACACGTTCCGGCACCTCAACATCTCTCTTGAATTGAGGAGCCCAGAACTGGACTCAAGGTGTGGCCTGAGCAGTGCTGAGTACATTTCTGGAAGATGCATGGGTAACTCATCAAGAAATCAAAGTTATTCTGCAGTACCTGTGTTAAAAAAAAATAAAAAAAAAAAAATGAATCCCTTCGATATTAAGGCTCATTCTCCATCAAGGTAATTTGGTTGGCTCTATTCCCTTTAATGGAACAGTGCCAATTTATACCAATGAAACATTTCTTTTTGGCTAGCGATAGTGAGAATGTACTGCGCAAGAGCCTGAATTATGGGCAAGGACTGCGCTACACACAAATGGAAAGGGCAAAAATTCCCTTCTTGAAAGATTGCTATAATCTAAACACTAGACAAAAGACAAAAGAACCATGCTAACAGGCAAGCAGAGAAAAAAGCTTCAGGAAATAGCAGCATAATAAACTAAAGAAAATGCGAATCTGACAGTTCTGACACGTCACAAAGAATTACTGTTGGTTTTAAACTGGTGGTAATATTCCATTCTTTTTCAAGTACCAAGAATGAAATCCAACCCCATTGATATTGTGCAAGGCTTTGCCATCGATTTCTTTGGGAACATGGACAAGTGACATCTCTTCTGTATGAAGCCTAAGCTACACTATCTCTGGACACAGCACAGCTATCATTAAATAATATTTTTTTAAAGGTAATTGCAAATTTGTGGTGATTCTTTTTCCTCTTCTTATTTAAATAATATTTATTTAAATAATCACCTTATGTGGTGGTTTGGGTGTCCCCCGCCCCCCACACTTCAGCAATCACCCAGACTAGACGCAGACGGCTCTGGAAATATGGATGAAGCTTACCTTTACAGCTAGCACCATGTACAAGCAGATATTTACAGTATATACAGTTATAGACAGAAATAGACAAGGTAAAAGTAATACAGAAACACAACAGCCCTCCCAGAAACCTGAGTCCCCAGGAGGGGCTCTCAACCACCCCCTCACCTTCCCCCTACCCCTCTCAACCTTACCCCAGTCCCAAGGAAGAATGGAGGTTAGGACAGAGAGATTAAGAAGCCAAGTGAATCAGCCAAAGCAAATGGAGGGTGAGGTTAGAGAGCAAGATGGAGTTCAGCCAGCAGCCTCAGCTCCCCAGCAGGCAAAGACCTGAGAGCAGAAGCCCAGAGCGAAGTGCCCAAGCAAAGTGACTTTATCTAATGTTTTGCTTTTCCTTTCTACACATCTCAGCAAGACTGTGAGGGAAGTAGACATCATCACTGTTTTCACTTCACAGCCTATGATCTAGTCCTTCTCACCAAAACATTCTAGCTAGCTTCAAACTAGCACAGCTTATGAAAATGTATGTTTTCTTTTTTTTCTCCCTGTGGCTTTCCTATCCCACTTCTTTGTTCAGAATAAGATGTTCATTATTTGTCCAGTAAATGAGTAATCTGCTAATTGACTGCACTTGTTATGTGATGAATATTCAATTACCATAATGGGAAGAGGAAGAAGATATATCATACCTAAGTAAATTAACTTGTTGTTGGGCAATGAATTGGCATCCACCTGGTTGCCTTTGCTGGCTCAGAAAATGCACTCCAGCTCTGCTATATTTGAAAATTAAAAGAGTGCACAGCCCATTTACAGCCATATACATAAGGTGAATACCCTGCTCTCTGTCTCTTTTAACAGCATTATTCAAATACATTGAATTTAGAGATAACATGTGTTAGTGATAAGCAAAAAGAAATTACCAAGTAAATTACATTTATTTTCTGTCTTTGAAAAATGGTAGCCCTCTCATATCATGTTAACAATGAAGTGAGTGCATCCCTTATGGAAAACCAGAGCAAACTCTTCCTACACAAACCATTTCAGAACATATTACCATCTGTCCCAGGTTGAGGCTATAGGGTTAAAAAAAGTTTTCTGGGGACTAGAAGATTGTTATTCAATCCCATAATTCTGCTATCTCCTTATAGGCTCACAACAAGGTCAGTTTGTGCTCCTTTCCTCCTCCTCCTGCCCTGGGTGTGTGGCAGGAGCCAATCTATCGGGAACATGTAAGCAGTAGGCCTCTTGGCTGGCTGGAGGAGGTGGGGGGTGAGGAGGATTGGAGCACTGGGGAAGGTAGATTTAGTTTTTCTGGGGATGGGGAAACTTCAAGGGGGTTTGCCAATGGCATCCTGGCCTGCATCAGGAATGGTGTGGCCAGCAGGAGCAGGGAGGTCACTCTGCCCCTGTACTCTGCACTGGTTAGACCACACCTTGAGTACTGTGTCCAGTTCTGGGCCCCCCAGTTTAAGAGGGACATTGAGATGCTTGAACGTGTCCAGAGAAGGGCAACGAGGCTGGTGAGAGGCCTCGAGCACAGCCCTACGAGGAGAGGCTGAGGGAGCTGGGATTGTTTAGCCTGGAGAACAGGAGGCTCAGGGGTGACCTTATTGCTGTCTACAACTACCTGAGGGGTGGTTGTGGCCAGGAGGAGGTTGCTCTCTTCTCTCAGGCAGCCAGCACCAGAACAGGAGGACACAGCCTCAAGCTTTAGGCTTGAGGTGAGGAGAAAGTTCTTCATTGAGAGAGTCATTGGCTACTGGAATGGGCTGCCCAGGGAGGTGGTGGAGTCGCAGTCCCTGGAGCTGTTCAAGACAAGGTTGGAAGTGGCACTTGGTGCCATGGTCTAGCCTTGAGCGCTGTGGTAACGGCTTGGACTTGATGATCTATGAGGTCTCTTCCAACCTTGGTAATACTGTGAGACTGTGAAAATCTCTTTTGTAAGATCTATCATTGTATTTCTCTCTAAATACAATTCTGTATTTCCTCTCCAATTTGATCTGAGAGTTTAATTTCTGTCGCCTATGAGTTCAGCTCATAAAGCAGTGTGGGCTTATCTCTGTCTGAGGATGATATTCTGTCTGGTACTGCTTCCCATCATGTTGCCTCAAATTTAGGATGGAGTTATTATTAGTGCACCATGTCAAAGTTCTCCATTTAATGTAACTATCACCTGAAACCTGCACACTCTCTTATATACTATATATCCATGGAACAGCTGCTCTCCAAGGATGACTGCTTTTTCTCCATTTACTGCCAATTGAGGATCATTGTGGTACTTAGTATGGCAGACAACACTAAAATGAAGTGATCCAAATGTAATACATAACACTTCTCTAACTGAAAGAATAAGAAAGAAAGAAAACCAAACCAAGCAAACAAACAACCAAAAAATCCCCAACAGCACTAGGATAAAGATCAGAATTACTGAAGCTATATATCACCAAGCTCTGTGGGCAAGTGCTGGGGAGGAAATAACTCATCTGCTCTTCAGGACAGGGAGGAGATGGCTAAACAAAACCAAACCTGATGACATAGATTAATTTGCATGAAAATCTTGCTCACAAATCCTAGAGAATCTCTCCATAGGCTTAGATTTTGTGAATGGTAATGAGAAAGATTTAGAGAAGGGGGAGTGAAGAAAGAGGCTGAGTTTTATGATGAAAGTTTATATCTTGGCAGTTAGGGTTCCATGTAATGGTTTTCAACACTGGCAACTTGGAGGGTTTGCTGTGACATGAAGTGATGAGGGCTGTAAGGTACAATGCAGAGGATGCTTGCAGACATGAGAGATGTCTGGATGCATATGAATACCCCTCACATGTGCAATACCTTTTTACCAGAGTCAGTGTGGTGAGGCACAGAGATTATCAGCAACACATCTGAATACATCAGAAAACTCCAGTGGCAAGGTGGGAGATTTCAAGAGACAGATAAACTTGCAAGGTACTGACCCCATTCTGTGAGTGAAAATACATGAGGAAGTTGTTTTGTCCCCTAAATCTATATCCTAATCTTGATGTTTTATTTTTCTGTGGTTTCATTCCATCTCCACTCACTGATGAAATGGAATTGAATTAGCCACTGTGGTTGCATTCCTAGTCTTGAAATCTGAGGTGCATTTACCCATGTGCTGCCAGCAATGGTTGCAGGCACTGTAGACACTCAGGCTGGGGCAGACAATGTATTTCTTCACCTAACCCTCTTTCCTCTAAAGGAAGGGAGACAAGTGTGCTCAACATGTGTCAGGAAGCAAGTAGTAGTAGTGTCAATGTGTGTCATATCCCATAATTTCTTCCTCTTTCCAAAAAGACTCTTCCTGCTTTGTCACAGATCAGCTGTGATGTTCCTGCTCAGTGTTTCCTGGAGAATGAAAAAAAAAAGACTCATTCTAACCAGCACAAGGCCAGCAGATAAATTTCTTTACTCTGTCATTCTCACTTGCTAATGGCACATAGAAAAGAAAGGCTGGTGAGGAAAAATCATAGAATCATAGAATGGTTCAGGCTGGAAGGACCTCAAGGATCATCCAGCTCCAACCCCCTGCCATAGGCAGGGACACCTCCCACTAGAGCAGGCTGCTCAAGGCCTCATCCAGCCTGGCCTTAAACGCCTCCAGGGAGGAAGCATCCACAACCTCCCTGGGCAACCTGTGCCAGTGTCTTACCCCCCTCACTGTAAAGAACTTCCTCCTAACATCCAGTCTAAATCTCCCCTCCTCCAGCTTAAACCCATTCCCCCTCGTCCTAACATTACTAGACCGTGTAAATAGTCCCTCCCCAGCTTTCCTGTAGGCTCCCTTCAAATACTGGAAAGCCACTCTAAGGTCTCCTCGAAGCCTTCTCTTCTCCAGGCTGAAGAGCACATCCAAAACTTACACTGGTGAGACAAACTGTCTGTGAGATGGCAATGCAACATGGAGCAATGAGGGAGCCTTGCAGCCTGTGTCCTAAACCCATACAAGTTACATACAGGCATACAACTTCTGTTACAGGTTTAAGAAACATAGAGTTGAAAAATCCTCTAGTGACTAGACAGTCCAGGAGGGTGGAATCAGGAAATTTTAGTGTTGTTATTCAATCCCTTAATTCTGCTATCTCTCTGTAAGCAAGCAGCAAGGCCAGCTCAGTCTCCTTTTCTCCCTCCAGCCTGTGGTCTCTGGAATCCTAGAATCATAGAATCAGCCAGGTTGGAAGAGACCTCCAAGATCATCCAGAAAAAAGGTATGACTAGAATAGAATAGAATAAAATAGAATAGAATAGAATCAACTAGGTTGGAAGAGACCTCCAAGATCATCCAGAAAAAAAGTATGACTAGAATAGAATAGAATCAACCAGGTTGGAAGAGACCTCCAAGATCATCCAGTGCAACCTATCACCCAGCCCTATCCAGTCAACTAGACCATGGCACTAAGTGCCTCCTCCAGGCTTTTCTTAATGACCAAATTATTTCTAATTTAAAAATCAGTATGTTGGTGATTTAAAAAAAAAAAATCTTCTCTGGGAGGAGAAGTGGAATCAGAGAAGTCTTTTACCTTCTTTTTTCTCTTCTAACAAAGCTTTTTTTAATGCAGGAAAGTGTCTGCTAGCTGTAATGACAATATATTCCCTTCCCTGTCATGACTGAGAAGTGTAAAAATCCTTTAAACAGTTCTGACTCTGTCTCCTGATAGAGGTTAAGTTCTTTGTCAAGAAGTCATTGCGTTTCCATGCTATTAAAGTAGCATGATGCCCATCCTCACCGTATTTAGCTGTTTGAGAGCAGGTTATGTATGCTAGGATGAGGGTGATAAAGCAGTTGTAGACTGTAACATAAGGTGATTTTCTTTACTGCACAATTACGGTTTATGCTACCATAAAGCTCTTGCTAGGGATGAAAAGTTGGGGAGGATTAAACAAAATGCTATAAAACATATCAAAGTGGATTGCATAAACAATTACCACGCTCTGGGAAATGGCTGGTTAACTGACTGAAGTGAGGCATCTGCAGGTCGTAGGTGCTATGGAGATATCAAAGGAGCTCAACTGCCTCATTTGTTTTAATAAAAGTGGCTTCATCTGTTCCAACAGTACAAAGCCTCCTCTTAGACTGGTTTTTGTTACCCTCATTGTTAAGGGAAAGGGCACTACACCTCCAAGTACAAGAGTCTTTGCAGAACCAATTCTACTTGCATACTTGGCAACAAGCGGTGCTCACCATGGTTTAGTGCTGGGGCCAGATCTCTTTAACACCTTTATCAGTGATCTGGACAAGGGTATTGGGTGCACCTTCAGTAAGTGTGCAGATAACTGTAAGCTGGGAGGCAGTGTTCATCTGCTTGAGGACTGGAAGGCCCTACAGAGGGATCTGGACAGGCTGCATTGATGGGCCAAGGCCAATTCTATGAGATTCGATAAAGGCAAGTGCTGAGTTCTACATCTGGGTCACAACAACCCTGTGAAACACCACAGGCTTGAAAAAGAGTAGCTGAAAAGCTGCCCATCAGAGAAAGACCTGGGGATGTTGATTGACAGCTGGCTGAACACAAGCCAGCACTGTGCCCAGGTGGCCAAGAAGGTCCAATTCCATCCTGGCTTGTATCAAGCAGTACCAGGGAGATGATTATCAGCACCTGTGAGGTCATACCTTGAATGAGGTGTTCAGTTTTGAGGCCCACACTATAAGAGGTCCTGGAGTGAGTCCAGAGAAGGGCAACGAAATTGGTGAAGGATCTGCAGAACAGATCTTATGAGAAATAGATGAGGGAACTGTAGATATCACAGTCTCACAGTATCACCAAGGTTGGAAGAGACCTCACAGATC
>WAAF01005139.1:61743-74951 GCA_013400475.1 Tricholaema leucomelas | reverse complement strand
TCGTTGCCCTTCTCTGGACACGCTCAAGCATCTCAATGTCCCTCTTAAACTGGGGGGCCCAGAACTGGACACAGTACTCAAGGTGTGGTCTAACCAGTGCAGAGTACAGGGGCAGAATGACCTCCCTGCTCCTGCTGGCCACACCATTCCTGATGCAGGCCAGGATGCCACTGGCTCTCTTGGCCACCTGGGCACACTGCTGGCTCATGTTCAGGCAGGTATCAATTTAATTAATTTAATTTATTTATTAATTTATTAATCAATTGAATTAATT
This sequence comes from Tricholaema leucomelas, assembly GCA_013400475.1. Taxonomy (NCBI): domain Eukaryota; kingdom Metazoa; phylum Chordata; class Aves; order Piciformes; family Lybiidae; genus Tricholaema lacrymosa; species Tricholaema leucomelas. The sequence goes on along the minus strand of WAAF01005139.1, from coordinate 74,677 downwards.
TAATTAATTTAATTAATTTGGAGAAGAGGAGGCTCAGTGGAATTCTTCTTCCTCTTTACAGCTACTTAAAAGGAGGTGGGTCTTGGTCCTTTCTCTCTCGTAACAGGCAATAGGATCAGAGGAAATGGCCTCAAGGTGCACCAGGAGAGGTTTAGTTTGGACATTAGAAGAAATTTCTTCACTGAAAAGGCTATTGAACACTGGAATAGGCTACCCACGGTGGTGGCTGAATCAGCATCCCTGAAGGTGTTTAAAAAATGCATAGATGGGGTGCTGAGGGACATGGCTTGTCACCAGACTTGGTAGAGTTAGGGAACGGTTGGGCTCCATGATCTTAGAAATCTTTTCTGACTGAAGTAGTTCTACGATTTTACGATTGTGAGACAAACCATCACTGCCCTGAAAGTCAAAAAGAATGGTCCTAATCACAGTCTCAGCCTGAGGAGAGATGGTGACCCCCTTTCACATTTTCAGTTGTTGATTTGGGTGAAAGAAAGGGAATTTCCAACTATGTAGCCATCTCTAGGGGAGATATCAGGCTTGCTGTGAGGGTTTAAAAGTGCAGTAAATGATTCTGTTACTATCTTATTAAGAAATCAAAATTAAGATAGATGTGCTTGGAATGTTTTCTGGACTAGCGAAAAAAACTACTGTCACTGATTTTTGGTGGGATTAACAAATCACAGAATCAACCAGGTGGGAAGAGACCTCCGAGATCATCCAGTCCAACCTGGCATCCAGCCCTAGCCAGTCAACTAGACCATGGCACCAAGTGCCTCATCCAGTCTTCTCTTGAACACCCCCAGGGATGGTGACTCCACCACCTCCCTGGGCAGCCCATTCCAATGCCAATCACTCCCTCTGGCAAGAACTTCCTCCTAACATCCAGCCTATACTTCCCATTTGGCCAAATCATTTTGACCAAACTAAACAAACCTCACAAACCACAATCCGAAAGGTAATGCAGAGTGATATTTGTACCTTTATGAGATAAGAGAAATTGGATCAATTTTTCCAAGTGGTTGTCAGGTTTTCAGTTAGTTCTGTCCTTTCAAAAATGGAAGAGTATTCAGATAGAGCATTTAGACCTCATTGCTGTCTACAACTACCAGAAAGGACATTGTAGTGAGGCCAATGTCTTCTCACAGGTATTTGGAGACAGAACAAGGGGGAAAAGCCCCAAGCTGAGACTGGATAGCTTTAGATTGGACATTAGGTAAAAGTATTTCATGGAGAGAGTGGTCAGGCACTGGAATGAGCTGCTCAGGGAGGTGGTTGAGTCACCAACTGTGGATGCGTTTAAGGCTCATTTGGATGAGATGCTTAGGGATATGGTTTAAGGTGAATATTGTTGAGTAGGATCATAGGTTGGACTTGGTGATCCTGAGGATCTTTTCCAACCTGGCTGTTCCTGTAATTCTGTGTGATATTATGATTCTGTAAATACAGAAGTATAAAAAGTTTCTCCTTTATTAATTCTTTGTAAATTACCTCAGGTCAGTGCAATGCCAATCTCCCCTGTACTTCCCTCCTGTGAGCTGTCATTACTTAAAGAAAAATAACAAAATGCATATAAAAATATAATTTAATAACATAATTTGGTTCTAGAATGGTGTGGCTGAAAATATTAGTAAATATTTAATAACTACATGGAATTGTGAGGAAAATCCAAAACTTAAGGGTGCAATTAGTGAATCTGACACACTCAATTAAACCACTGACCCAGAAAATCAGCTCAAATGATAGATATTGGAGTAGTACACATTCTCCAGAGACAGAGTAGAAGACTAAAACCAGTCCAGCACCATAAACAAGATTTACTCTTATGTTTTAGAAATAAGATGTTGCAGTTGTGATGGGTAAATTTCACAGCATCACCAAGGTTGGAAGAGACCTCACAGATCATCAAGTCCAACCCTTTACCACAGAGCTCAAGGCTAGACCATGGCACCAAGTGTCACGTCCAACCTTGCCTTGAACAGCCCCAGGGACAGCGGCTCCACCACCTCCCTGGGCAGCCCATTCCAGTGTCCAATGACTCTCTCAGTGAAGAACTTTCTCCTCACCTCGAGACTAAACTTCCCCTGGTGCAGCCTGAGGCTGTGTCCTCTTGTTCTAGTGCTGGCTGCCTGAGAGAAGAGAGCAACCTCCTCCTGGCCACAACCACCCCTCAGGTAGTTGTAGACAGCAATAAGGTCTGCCCTGAGCCTCCTCTTCTCCAGGCTAAACAATCCCAGCTCCCTCAGCCTCTCCTCGTAGGGCTGTGCTCGAGGCCTCTCACCAGCCTCATCGCCCTTCTCTGGACACGTTCAAGCATCTCAATGTCCCTCTTAAACTGGGGGGCCCAGAACTGGACACAGTACTCAAGGTGAGGTCTAGTGCTAAACAAGTGTTAACAATGGCTTAAGATATCCAAGACTCCACAACTCTTTTCAATACTACTAAATTCCCTCAGCCCTTGCACGAGATGCATAACTTATATTACAGATATAACTACGCTAAAATGCCTGCATTGGTTTATCTGTGGCAGCAGGATCCTTTTCTATAGAGGTAGAGTATGCTGACAAAAGTTTTGTGCCTGCCTAGTTGTGTAACTTTCCCAAGCACCTAGAGGTCAACCCATAAAGCTTTCTTTTGTCAGCATAGCAGTGTCCAGGTGGAGTTTTTGGCCGGTGTAGCTATTTTGGCAAAGAATATGTGATTTTCACACTCTTCACTGACATAGCTCTGCGGGTAAATCATTGTAGAGCAGAAGAAGCATGCACACACAATATGTCTCTGCATCTCCAGTCTGCTTTTGCTTTTTGCCTCACCACAAATTAATAATTTGAGGCATGGTCTGCTGAAGATGCAAATAGACACAAGGAGTTTAAATCACACACCACTGTTACTCCGAGCTGCTCCCAGAAGGTCATGGAACAGAGGAAACAGAAGAATGGGTGCTGCAAGTGGAAGTTCAAAATAATTCCATAATGCATCTTTTGATGTTAAGCATTAATGAGAAGTAACATACAGGCTTTCCACTAGACATTTTTCACAGCATTACCAAGGTTGGAAGAGACCTCATAGATCATCAAGTCCAAGCCGTTACCACAGAGCTCAAGGCTAGACCATGGCACCAAGTGCCACGTCCAATCCTGCCTTGAACAGCTCCAGGGCCGGCGACTCCACCACCTCCCTGGGCAGCCCATTCCAGTAGCCAGTGACTTGAGGATGGACTCAGTGTGTCAAATATGCATGGATAGGAAAAAGAATCATCAAGGTTCTATGTTCACCAGAGTAGGTTGGAAAGCACAGTTTTGAATAAATCAGAGCCCTGCTATTAGGTTTACTAAGCCTGGGCTCAGTTTGGGCTTCTCTACCCATTCAGGAATCTTTAACCAATGTGAAAAATAAATGTATAACCTTTACATCATGTTTATTCCACCAATGCCCAGCTAGTTCCTGGCATCCTGTAGTCAGGCTGACACCCAAGGAAGGGATTTTCTAAATAGTACTTCTTAGGACCAGGCCACTGAAATGTGGCTCTCTCATAAAGTAGATGTCACTGCTTGTAACAGCAGGAGAGAAAACGGCACTATCTTTTCTTTAGCTTTCACTTACCCACGAGAAGCAGTAAAAAAAATGTACTATTCTGCCTTTTCTGATCCCCACATCAAGTAAGTGTTCCTGTGTCACCAAAGTACTACCCCAAGTGTTCCACTGGTAAGTGATCTAGATTTTGTATTTCTCTCTTTTATGCTTTTCTGCTTCCTTGTATCTCCTACTGAGAGCCCCTTTTTCCAGTGTATGTGGGGTGAGTCATGGTGAGCAGTGAGCAACTGAAATAGAATAGAATAGAATCAACCAGGTTGGAAGAGACCTCCAAGATCATCCAGTGCAACCTATCACCCACTCCTATCCAGTCAACTAGACCATGGCACTAAGTGCCTCATCCAGTCTTCTCTTGAACACCTCCAGGGACGGTGATTCCACCACATCCCTGGGCAGCCCATTCCAATGGCAAATCACTCTCACTACAGTGACAGAAAGTTATAGATACTGGTTTCTAGGACCAACTATGTCTCTCTAAGAACACTTCTATTTCGTCTGACCTGTTGCTAATTACTGAGAAATAAAATAACTCTGTTACTTGTTTATTTCTAGACATACTCTTCTTCCATTTTTTATTCCTCTCTCATCCATTAACACTATAGTTTAACTTCTGTCAAGTGGGTCAATGAATCTGCTAAAGATGTTACAATATAAATAAAAGGGACCTGCACTCCAGATGATTTTTTTTCTGATTCCTTTGCAAGCCAATCCTTCATATCTTTTTTCTCATAAGAAAACCCTAAGGGCAGCAATGTTTTGATATTAATTAATGAGAATGATCTACAGGAATAAGAGGTTTCTGAAGAAGTTGAACAATTAAGTATTTACATGAAATATATATCTGTAAAACCGAGGCAGGTAGGAAATCACTCAAATCAAAAGCAACAGCTGTTCTCTGTAAATCTTTCTCTTTGGACTGGGTGACCACCATGAGGCAGAAGGAAGCAGGAATATCTGTTATCATAGTTATTTGCTAGAGTTAATTCCCCTTCCAATAAATACCAGGTATAGAATCATAGAATGCTTTGGATTAGAAGTGACCTCTGAAGGTTATCTAGTCCAACCCCTCCCTGCAATTAGCAGAGACATCCACAACTAGATGAGGCTGCCCAGAGCCCTGTCACGCCTCACTTTGAATATCTCCAGGGACAGGGTCCCAACCACCTCCTTGGGCAACCTGTTCCAGTGTTCCACCACCCTCGTAGTAAAGAACTAGTTCCTAACATCCAATTTAAATCTGCTCTCTAGTTTGAAGCCATTGCCCCTTGTTCCTCTCACTGCAAGCCTTTGCAAACAGTCTCTCTCCATCCTTCACATAGGCCCCCTTTAGGTACTGGAAGGCTGCTATTAGGTTTCTCCAGAGCCTCCTCTTCTCCAGGCTGAACAACCCCAGCTCCTTCAGCCTATCCTCAGAGCAGAGGTGCTCCAACCCTTTGACCATTTTCACAGCCCTCTGCTGGACCCACTCCATCAGGTCCATGTCCTTCCTATATTGAGGGCTCCAGACCTGGAGGCAGTACTCCAGGTGAGGCATTACTAGAGCAGAGTGAAGTGGATCTGCTGGCAATGCATCTTTTGACGCAGCTCAGGATGTGATTTACCTTCTGGTCTGCAAGGTCACACTGTCTGCTCATGTGCAGCTTCTTGTCCACCTGCTCCCTCAAGTCCTTTTCTGCAGAGTTGCTTGCTATAACCTCACCTCCTAGGCTGCATTGATAGTGAGGACCTCTGTGCCTACTCTTGTTCACCTGAGCCCCAGGTCACTCTGGATGACATCCCATCCCTCTGGTGTGTTGACAGTATCATCCAGCTTGGTGTCATCTGCAAACTTGCTGATAGTGATTTCATCCCACTGTCTATAGCACTGATAAACATATCAAACAGCACAAGTCTCAGTATGGACCCCTGAGGGCCACCACTTGTCACTTAAGTCATTGAGCACTACGCTCTGGATGGGACCATCCAGCCAATTCCTTACCCACCGAACAGTCCACCCATCAAACCTGAATCTTTCCAACTTGGCAGGTAGGATGTTGTGGGGTACTATGTCAAAGGCCTTGCAGAATTCCAGATAGATCACATCCATAGGTTGTCTCTTATCTACTGACACAGTCACTTTATCACAGAAAGCCACCAGGATAAATGTGTGTGCCATGAACAAAATAGGTTAAAGAATAACAGCTGGAAGGAAAAACAGACCATCATGAAACTGATGTCTCAGTGTTCCATTTGGCATAATGTTTGCATCTCTTACCAAAGAATTAGTGTAACAAACCTGAAAAGAAGAGCCTATAATTCAAAGATGATCTTTAACTGTGATGAAACAACTTCTAAGAGAGGACTGGAGGAAAAGAACAAAAAGAACAAAGAGAACAACAAAGCAGGTTTACAAAGCAGGTGTGAAAAGAGGTAATTTTCATTCCTCTAATCATATTGTGATAGCTGAAGTCAAATTTTATTGGATTATTAAGGATACATAAGTCTGCTGCAGTTCTGCTGTAGTTGTGGCTCCCAACACTTAATAGGCACTGGATTGTACTTCAGCAGTCCTGGGGCTGGGGGATAATACAAACAAACAAACAACCACCAAATAACCCAGCTTGAACTCTTTTCCTTTTTACCTCAACTAATCTGGTCAGACTTACTCGATTAAACAAGCAATAGAACTATTTGTCTTATGGACCACAGAAAGCAGGGTTTCAGTATCATATACTGGAGATTATGGTATTGATCTCATCATCATGATTGTCACTGATTGCTTCTCAAGCTGGTAGCTGGATAGGAGAGAAAAATAAAGGACTAATTGTTTGCTTAACTAGAAAATGTCACTTGTGTTGATAAAACTATTGCCTAGCAGGATTGCTTTAGAACAAGACAATATAAAATGAGTGGTGCAGGACCATTTGTTTCCTGCTTAAGAGCACAGCTGGTCCCTGCAGGTACTATTGCAACATAAATTGCAACATTTAATAATGGCCTGATGCCTTTCTTAACCATGGAAGAAAGCAAAACTGATTAACAAAACCAGAATCAGAAGCAAATCAAAACACAAGACCTTCCAAAGTTCTGATAATTTCCTTCCACTGTCCTGAGAACATTTCAGTTGAGATAAAGAAAATGTTGATATCAACTATCAGTTTTTGGTTTATTCTTAATGATAGATGTCAAGCACAGGAAAAATCTCACTTGGCAAGAAGTATCTGTCCTTCTACAAGCAAAGAATCAACATGGACATCAGGTCTGGCAACTTTCCTTAGTGTGCCTGGGGAGGACTAACACATTGCTTGGGGGGATTATTCACTGTCTTGGTCCTTCCCCTCTGGTTTCTTTGCTGATAGTAAGAGCACCAAACAGTGCTGATTATATTGTCAGTTTCATGGTAATGTCACTGGTAGGTTTAATGCTAAAAACAGCCTCTTAGGCACAAGTGTGAAATGTATTCCGTATGAACTACCAAACAAGCGCTAACGACTTTCAGGTATGTGCTGCTGGCAAAAGCTGTACCTAACCGTGGGCTTCATCCTGAAATGTCACACACCAGCTCACTGCCTCTTCACACAACTGCCTAAGCCTTTCTTCACTCTTGGCATTATTTCATACTTCCTTTTCAGTTTCTAAGGCTAGTCCTTCATTTACCACACAGGGTTTTGTATTTTAGGACTACGCTAACCATGTCCAGTATTTTATCACTGATGCTCCAGGTAGCATTTCCAAATTCTGCAAAGGAAATTATTAGAACTAAGAAATAGGTCACAACCTTAGCAACCATCTGATGTGAGACAATGTAATCTGCTAGCACACTGGTTGTCATGGAAACTGACAATATTGGATTTTTTTCCTTCCATGCAACCTGTCTTTTATACATAAATTATTAGCATATTGCATCTAAGGTACTGACACTTCAAAGCAGACCACCCACATGTTTTATAGGTGTTCATGAGCAAGTTAAACTCACTCCTATGGGCATTCAGGAAAAGGTTCAGCAGTTGTTTGCAGATTGGACAGCATAGACCTGTGCTCTTGATCTGAAGAGATTTCAGACTCTCTTCTACGTAATAACCCACAAAAGTGTTATGCATTACAGTATTCATTTGGGTGTCTACTGCCAATCACCTCATGGATAAAACTTTTGTTTTTAATGCAAACCCAACGGTGAGATACACTGAAATTTTACATCATTTTTGGCTTTCCTTCATCTCATCTAGAATGAGATTAAAGTCTGGATTATTTGAGAGAAAGCAAACAATTCTTCCATTCCTGCCCAGCTCCCTCAACCCATTCTCCAAACAGACAGAAGTTAAACTTTCTCTTCTAAGCTCAAGGACTAGGGCTTGAGCCTCTCTCCTATCTTTTACAATCCTCAAATGGCTAGACCATGGTCTCTCTTTCCATGCTGGCTTCCTTTTCCTGTTCATTATTTTAATTTCATTTTCCTCAGGCTGAAGCTGTGTGTGCTGCAACTCTCAATGTGGGAAAGATTCAGAAGCATGAAATGGGATCATTAACCCATTGACAAAGAACAACTGTCATACAGCATATAACCTGAGCTGAGATCTGTGTCTCTTTCTTCTGTGAGGAACATCTTGCCCGTCTTTGAAATATTAAAAAAGCTCAAAAGATGAGAACAAAGAAGTGAAAAATGTACTGAATTTCATCTGGAAACCTTTGAAAAGAGACAGGATGTTAGCCCATCCCTTTTTCCTTCTTGCAGATCCTTGGCATAGTAAAGAAAACCTCATGACCTGGAAGGTTTTTCACACAGCACTCACAACTCAGTTTGACTTTCCAGTAAGAACCATCCTTCTCATTTGTCATAGGATTCAGATTTGCTTTGTAAGAGAAACTGGGCTAGTTTGAAGCTAGCTAGAATGTTTTGGTGAAAGGAATTAAATTACAGGCTGTGAAAAAGGAAACAATAGTGATGTCTACTTCACTCATAGGCTTGCTGAGATGTATAAGAACAAGCATACAAACATAGATAATAAAGTCGCTCTCTGGGCTTTGTGGGTTGCACTTCTCTTTCTAACCTAACCTGACGTCTGTGTGACTAATCCACCTGCTTCCTAACCCCCCTGACCGACCCTCCAATGTTCCTTGGGCATAAGGCAAAGTCTTGAGTAGAAGGTTGGGAAGAAGATGGAAGGGTGGTTGAGAGCCCCTCCTGGGGACTCAGGTTTCTGGGAGGGCTGTTGTGTTTCTGTATATACTTCTGTATTTCTGTATATACTGTAACTGTCTGCTTGTATATTGTGCTGAGCTGTAAATATAAGCTTCATTCAATTTCCAGAGCTGCTGAGTCTAGTCTGGGTGATTTACGAATTTGGGGGGGGCAGATAGCACCCAAACCATCACAGAAACATACTTCAAAGTGTGTGTCAGGAGACAGAGGAAGGGACACTAAGTCCCAAAATGCAACATGAGCATCCTTCTTGTGAGCACAAGGAAACACTCATCCTTGTTGAGTTGGCCTCACTTAGGCAGCGCAGGAGCAGGAAAAACATGAGCTTATACCAATATAGTGCATAGGTGGTCAATCCGTTTATTGAAGCTAAGCATGATGCTTATATCATGGAGTTCAGTACAGGGTCATGTACTTTTGATAGGCTTACATAGCAGAATATGGGCTGTCCACATGCATAGAGGCAGACCTGACCAACTACCCCCCTTAATCCCCCTTAGCACAGCTAGCCACGACATTTGCTTGTTCCCAGGGCTGACAACCCTGCCCCTTCACACAGCTCAGAATTTTCTCAGCTTCTCTGCTAGCCTATCAAGGCCACTTTTCTGCAGCTGTGCCTCCTTATCAGAATGACTGAAGTCTGTTCAGTTACTCAGCCCTGCTCAAACCCCAACATCTCCCCTTTTCTTTTAAATACTGCAGATCTTACATTGCTGATAGTACATGTTGTGCTAGATATGGTAAAAACACAACGATACACACAATCATACCAACCAGGCTTCTAAGCCATCCTGTTAGTGCCCAGTCTCTAACGATCTTATCAAGCCAATTCCATCTATCTTCTTTCTTGAGTCTTGGTACACCATCTTTCGAGTGCTGGATGCTGGCATGTGTTGATTCTGGATTATCAGACAGGTTCACGCAACACAACCTCAAAATCTTCACACCCATGGCCTTGTGCTAGAGGCAGAAGGTCGATGGCAGCCCTGTTTTGCAGAGTAGCATGTCAAACGCTGTCAACATCTAATAATAAACATGATACAGCTTTGCTAGCAGCATTAGCTTGTTTGGCAAGCCAATAATCAAGCTCATCTAATAACCCATAAGCTTTTCCCACGGCTACCTCTGGTGCTAAGAAAGTGGCAGTGAATCACTATTCAAAGAACCAAAAATACAGACAATCATCAGAGTCATGGAAGAGTGTGTGTATACAAATTTTAAAGAGCCCTAACGCACCCCTGGTTTTCATTTTGCCCAATATTCTTTCTCTGACTCCTGCTGTTCTGGATTCACTCTATAATTCCTGGAATTTTGATGTTTTCACTGCACCCCCTTGCTATGGCCTGTGTCTGTTGTCTATTGTGCCTAAAAGCTATTTGAGTGTGATACAAAAGATATGGCCTATATCTACCTCCAGTGCCTACAGCGTAAATATTAGCCACGACTGACAAGTGGACCTGTGGGTGTCACAGCACTGCTCATTCAGACTCCATCCATATAGATCTAATTCCCACAATTCCTCTTTTTGTTCTAAGCTGAAGGCAGCATTGATCATCTTTTGCAGGGCCCTTCACAAACAGATAACAAACACAGAGGCTGAGGGAGCTGGGATTGTTTAGCCTGGAGGAGGCTCAGGGGAGACCTCATTGCTGTCTACAACTACCTGAAAGGTAGTTGTAGCCAGGAGGAGGTTGCTCTCTTCTCTCAGGCAGCCAGCACCAGAACAAGAAGACACAGCCTCAAGCTACGCCAGGGGAAATTTAGGCTGGAGGTGAGGAGAAAGTTCTTCCCTGAGAGAGTCATTGGCTACTGGAATGGGCTGCCCAGGGAGGTGGTGGAGTTGCCGTCCCTGGAGCTGTTCAAGGCAGGATTGGATGTGGCACTTGGTGCCATGGTCTAGCCTTGAGCTCTGTGGTAACAGGTTGGACTTGATAATCTATGAGGTCTCTTCCAACCTTGGTGATACTGTGATACAACACTTTAAACATTGCTAGCGAAACAGTTGTTCCCCATCTTTGCCAGTGAGTGGGTTTGGCTCTAATAACAGAGGCAGAACAACATACCTAACTCAAAGCATGACCAACACCTATGCACCAACCATATCTCACACACATTTCTCTGCACAGCCATCTGAGCAAGACCTGCTCACTGCCAAAAAAAACACTTCTTGAAGTAACAAGCTGATATCCATCTCTCTCTCCTCCCCCTTTTTTTTTAATGGTCCTTATCCTGTAATGCCCTCTTGATATACAGAAAAAAAAACTAAGAAAAAAATATCCTATAATATCCCTATATCCCATATCCTATAATGTCCCCATTACAAACTCTTGGTTTGTTTCCTCTCCCAAGGCAATAAGCTAATTAAGAGCTGTTTAAAAGCCTCAGTTGTGGAGACTGAAGTCTGCTCACTTGTTTTACTCAGTGGGAAGACAAGCTTGTTTCTCATTTTTCTATTTGTCTCTGAAGTGCTTTGCTCAGCACAAAGTACATGACCAGGGTGTCTTTATTTCTAAAGCTCCAAGTGCACCTCTACAACTCAATGGCATGCAGAACCAGCAATACTGGACACTGTGTTAATGAAGTGGAACAGGTTTCCCTATATCTTTTGATATATCACTGTGGCCTTTTCTGATATTGATTTTTCCAGTGTAATTAACAAAGGTGTAAAGAGTTTCACTGCAGAATCAACATAATGTCTAGAGTCTATTTGTGATGCTGAAACATGGGATTATCTTCTCCAGTTTAGACATGGCCAAGAACGAGATTATGAAGGCAGACAGCAAACTTCAGTTCTGTAAGTGCTTTAGGAACAGAAACACTATTTACAATTACATGTTTCAGTGAGAAATAGACTCTCAACTAGAGAAAATTCAGAAGGTATTTGGCTCAGAGACACTTAGCCGCAACAGGTCTGGTTCAAACAGTCAGAACACATCTGTAATGAGTTCTGTGAATGTCCACCTCATTTTTGAGAGTTACCTACCATTTCTGCATTTCAGTAAGAGAACATGCAATACCACTGTTGCTTTGTTCTCTTTTGCTTGAAGAACACAGAATTCATTCAGGTAAAGCCAAATCCTGTGTAAGATCAGCAGATAGTTGCTTCCTGAGAGCTAGTTCGGAGCTCCTTCAGGACTGTTGCTGCAGTTTAGAGTTATTGCCCTAGATGATGCTTGAGGTCCCTTCCAGCCCAGACAATTCCATGATCTTACATTAGAGTAATCAGCAAGCTTCTACCCTACCTAACCGGGGGGCCACCAGGCCCCCCGGCCTTTAAGATCACCTCCACCATTCACCCAGTGTGCACCATAAGGACTCACCAGTCATGATGAGAGGAGGATCCCTCTGCCCAGTTGGGCAAGCTTGGGGCTTGCCTTTCCTGAGGCTGATTATAAAGGGCAGTGGGCAGGGAAGTCTAAGTGGTCACACCTGGGGTGGGAGGAGACTCCAACAGAGCCCAGGTGCTGTGGGTTTAGGGGAGGAAAGGGGTAGACATAGTGTTCCAGTGTGATCTGGTATAGGTGGTCTTGTTCTGGCAAGGGGGTTGGGCTTGATGATCTTTCAAGGTACTTTCCAGCCCCTAGCATTCGATGATTCCATAGCACACATCAGCCTGATGACATTCCTCTTGGAACAGGTCTCATGAAGAAGCTTATCCAGCTTGCTCCTTCATCCTGTGCTAACATCTTGGCTAGCAGGTTTCTATCAAGGAGTGATAATGAAAGGTTTCTCACTATTGGTGAATTCACTGACCAGCTCAGGCAGATAGAGGATAGCTTGTCACATTCTGCCATAATCTGTGCCATAAAAGCCCTGGGCACAGAGATGAGAGAGATAAAAGATGGCCTTAAAGATGACATGAAGGATGGCATTAAAGATAGCATGAAAGAACTGAAGGAGGAAATCAAAACCTCCATGTCCAATCTGGTAAAGGATTCCATCCCTTCATCATCTGAATGGGTGCATGTTTCTGCCATCAGAAAGAGATGCCCACCTTCTGCAAGGCAATTCCAGCCCAGGAGGAGACAAATTCCACCCAGACACCAGCAATCACGTGCGTCACTGTGGATACTTCTGCGTGACCGATTCGGTGAGAACATGAACAAGTGGGATGGTCAACCTACTTCAGCTCTTTCAAAGAGAGTCAGGGAACTGCAGAGT